>JARHVA010000653.1:3850000-4450000 GCA_037957365.1 Torreya grandis | reverse complement strand
ACTTTTGTTTAACTAAAGGTTGTTAAACCGTTTGAACTATGCCGATTGAAAACTGCATTGAACTTAGCTAATTAAACCTAAGCCAAAGAACTTGAAGCTCGAACCAAGCACCTGTTAGGCAAAAATTGGTCAACAAATTGGCGACTCCCAGGGGAAGCATGCCTACTATGCTTAGAGACTAGTTGCCTTGTATTCCATTGGGCTCAGAGTTAGATGGTAACTTAAAAAAAATTAATAACTCTGATAAATCTAGAACCAATCATGCAGATTTACCTCCAAGGGGAAAAGAAAAACACACACAAAGCTAAGAAAACTACTACTTGTGCAACAACACTTAGGGAAAGTAGGAAACACAAGGGAAATATATACAAATGAAAGGAGACTCAGTGGTAGTGCTTCATATGTATCCCATTAACTGAGATAGGCAGTTTTTCATCATCTAACCTAGAGTGTTGGAATGCATTATGTTGCTTGCACTGGGTAATTATGTATGGGCCACTCCATAGGGCATCAAATTTTGCATGCTTTCCAGACTTAGCTCGGTCTTCATCCCATTTCAAGACAATGTCTCCTTCAAATAAATCCTTTGATGAAGATTTCTTCTTGAAGTGTCTCTTTGTTTGTTGTTGGTGACTGGTCATAGAGGCCACAGCCTGATCCCTTATCTCTTGGATCTCTATCAACTCGCACAGCCTGACCTCCATGCTACTTCTTCTAATTGCAGCTGGTGAGCGAGATCCAATGCTAGCAATTCAAGTGAGATAGGAAGCCTAGATTCTCTTCCATACATGAGCATATATGGATAATTTCTGATTGCTCTCTTTAGAGTGATTTGATCAGCCCACAGAGCTATTTTCAGCTTGGCATGCCAAGTCCTCTGATTTTCTTCCATGGTCCTCTTTATGATCCTGATCAAATTTTTGTTGGTGGACTCAGCTAGCCCATTCCCCTGTGGGTAATAATTGGATGAAGTGATAAGATATATACCATACCTCAATGCCCATTCACTTGTTTTGGTTCCCAAAAAATCTAAGGTGTTATCTGAGATTATGGTGGTCGAGACCCCGAATCTTGTCACCAGGTCCTCATAAAACACCAAGACTACACTTTCATTTGCCTCCTTCAAAGCAACACCCTCTACTCACCTTGTGAAATAGTCCATGGCAGTCAGGACCCAATTGTGTCCAGCACTAGAGGGAGGATTGATCATCCCTATGAAATCCAGGCCCCGCTACATGATTGGTTATTCAACTTGAATGGGCTATAGAGGCATGGTAGCCAACCGTTGCTTCTCATCAAAAAGTGCACACTTCTATCACTTTCTTACCTAGGCATGGGTGTCCCTAAAAAGAGTAGGCCAAAAATAGCCAGCTCTCATTATCCTTGCTGTGGTAGCTCTAGGAGCGAAATGACCACTTGTTGGCCCATCGTGGAACTCAGAGAGTACCTTGTCAGCCTGGTTTGGGTCGATGCATCTTAGAAGGACCCTAGAGAGATCCTTCCTAAACAATACTCCATCAACTAGAACATAAGGGAGAGACTAGAGCTTGAATAAACTTCTTTCAATTTTATCAAGACTTTGCAGGCACTCACCGGTGAGAAGGAAATGCTTCAGGTCCAATGTCTAGTCCTTTATGATAGCTAGTTTTTTCATTATAGCTGCATTGTGAATTAGTAAGCTATCTTCCCCTTTCTACTTGAAGTCTATAGCAAGGTGTTTGCATAGGCCTCTTCCCCTCACCAACTTGGTGATCCTGATGTCTACATCATACTCCATCACCTTGGTGATTCACCCCGCTCTCTTCTCATTTAGGTCTTGATTGGTCAAGAAATCCTTGATGCTAGGATGTGGAACCATGAGGTGAATCCTACTATTAGAAAACATATGCCTAAATTTCTTCAAGCTCCGCACTACTGCCAGGACTTGCTTCTCTACATACGTGTATCTGACTTTGAAATCCTCTATCCCTTGGCTAAAAAAAGTAAGTGGTTGCTCAAGGTCATCACCATTTGCTTAGGTAAGCATGGTGAAGATCACCTCTTCATTTCTAAAATTGTAGAGGTTGAAGTCTTTGTTGAAGTCAGGGTTGATCAAAGTAGGAGCCCAGGTTATGGCCTGCTTGATGGCTTCAAAGCTATCCTTCCTTTGTGTTGTCCACTTGAACTCCTCACCCTTCCTCAGCATAGAGGTCAGTGGCTTGACTATCTCTATGAAATTCAAAATGAATCTCTAAATAAAATTTATCCTACCAAAGAAGCTCTGCAGCCCTTTCTTGTGCTTAGGTAGGGACATCTCCAGGATAGAATGAACTCTCTCAAGGTCAATGGATAAGCCCTCCTTGGACACGATGTGGCCAAAGAGTTTCCCCTCATGAACAACAAACACACATTCCTTTAGGTTAAGAGAGATGCTGAACTCCCTACACCTTTCAAAAATCTACCTGAGGTGTTTCATGTGTTGGCTCACTTTATTGGAGAACAATGTCACATCATCGAGGTATACAAGCACATTGTTGTTTATCAAGCCTCCAAAAGCCATGTCCATGGCTCACTGAAAGGTAGCACCAGCATTAGCTAACCCAAATGGCATCTTCTTGTAGGCGAACGTTCCCCATTTGGTAGTGAAGGCTATTTTGTGCTAGTCATAACCTTGCACCAGAATCTGATTATACCCTGAATATCCATCCAAAAGGGAGAAACACTCGCTACCTGTTACCTTCTGAAGGATCTACTCCATGCTCAAGAGGGGATAATGGTCCTTTAAAGAGACTTTATTAAGGTCTCTAAAATTGACACATAACCTGATATCCCTATTCTTATTTCTAACAGGAACAAGATTGGCCAGCTAAGAGAAATGTTTGATTGGAAATATAATCTCAGACTCAATCAATTTGGCCAATTCCTTTTGCATGAGAGGCTCAATCATCAAGTTGACAGGTCTCTACTTCTACATGACTGGCCTGGCACCTTCTTCTAATTTGATGGTGTGCTGGGTGAGTCTTGGGTTGAAGCCCTTCAAATCACTATAATCCCATGCAAAAACATCAGCAAACTCCTAACACAACAAGATAAAAGCCTACCTTTATTGAATCGTGCAAACTTTTCCAAGCACAAGCAGCTTGTCCTTAAAGATCTCAACCCTTTTGTAATTATCCTCCTTAGTTGTGATTCATGCCTTATCATTTCTCAATTGGTCATCTTCATTGAAGATGCTCTCAAGAGTGACCAAACCGTTAGGGAGCTTATTATTCTTCAATTGAACAATCTGGTTGCCATATTGCTGCTGCAACTTTGCTTGATTCCTTGTTGCAAACTTAGCTTCCTCTTGTAGGAAGAAAGCTATTTGTTGGTCATTTTCAAAAACCTGCCAATTTTTTATGTTGTCAGGGATGGAGGGCCAAACTACCACCTTTAAGTAGCATGAACCATAGTTTCGACTTATCTCCTTGGAAACATCAAACTGAGCACCAATTCCTGCTAGCCTATTCACTTGTTTGTTCTACTCTCTGGAGATGGAGGCGATGTTGAAAGTGAGGAAATATTCCACCAAGTCCCAGTCCCTATGCTTGTAAGACCTTAGAAAGGAATTCTTGGTTAGATTTTGGCCTTTCACCTGATTTACAATCAGCTCACTGTCTCCCAAAACTTGCAACTCCTTGATCCCTCTTTTTCTTGCCCATTCTAGACCATGGATAAGGGACTCATATTCTAAAACATTGCTTGTGCAATAAAATTGGAAATGGAAGGCTGAAACGTATCTCTCCTTTGAAGGGGAGACTAATATCACTCCACCACTAGCTCCGAGCCTACTTCTAAAACTATCAAAATACAGCTACCATAGGCCTAGGTCTTCTTGGCTTGCCTTCATTACATTTGGTATGAAGGCACCCTCTTCATGCATGTAGTAGACACCAAGGCCTACCTCCTCTATGAACTTGTAAGGTTCATGCTTGAAGTTATCACTTCCCCACTCATCCAAGAGTAGGTCTACAACTACTTCAAGAGCAGAGGATGGAGATTGGTCTGTCTGGGACTCTTCTGGGTTGATAACGATGTAACTGACGTTCGTTACCTTGAGTAAATATGGTTCTAGATGGTCCTTGTAGAGTGGCTTAGATTTGATCTTTACCTTGGTCCCATACTTGGTTATAAAAACCAAATAGGACCAATTCGCTGCTAGATAGCCACTTATCTTTGATGTGAAGTCCCTGGACAAGCAAATTGCAAAATAAGGAGGAACATCTGCTACCACTATATCATGGGGAATTGAGAAGGTTGGGAAAGAATGCAATGTCAAGCTTAAACCCTTCAAAATCCCAACTATTTTTTTAGGTGTCCCATCTAGTTGTAGGACTCCCTTATTCATCTCTTCATATTTCAGCCCCATCTTATTAGCTATGCACTTGGGCATCACTGAGGTACTAGCCCCACTGTCAATGATGCAGTTATGCACCAATAAATCCCCTATAACCAAGGACACATAGAAAGGGGGAATTTTCTCTTCCTTCTTTACCTGACCTGAAGTAGAAGGCCATCCATTCATCATCAAGACATTATTGGTGCTCGTTGGGATAGCTTGTCAATCCAGCTCATGCAATTCCCTTTGTAGCATGTCTTTTTGTCCTGGTAGAGATAATGAATCCCATAAGGAGATGTTCATATGTAGCTTCTTCATCTGGTCCACTATATTAACTTGAGGACTACCTCCTTTCAAGTTTTCCTTGCGGCTAATTCCAACCTGAGCTGCAGGCAGAGGGGCTGAAGGTACAAATGGTTGTCTAAAGTTTGGGGCCTTTTGATTTGAGTGTAATGGAGAGGGTGAAGCTATTGATTGGATAGTAGCCTGGGCTTCTCCCAATGCCCTTCTCTTGAATCTTGTGTTGGCTACAACACAATTAGCCTAATGGTCATTAGCACTTACATAATTGATTATACAAAACTCACCTTTCAGGTGGTTCATAAGAGTAGAGTCAGGTTGACTCTGACTACTGCTTGTGCTAGGTTGCATTAGAGGCTCGAAGACCTGGGGTTGAGTGTCTACCTGATTGTCTACATTCTATAAATAACCCATCATCTCATTTGTATAAATAGCATGTTCCTGACCATATCCCATGGTCGAACAACTTGGTTGTTCCTGTAACAGGTTATTCTAAATGGGCACCATGACCTTAGATAATGAAGGGGGGCTTGGATTGTAACCTTGAAATGGCCTGGTCTGAGTAATTTGACCTTGTCCTTGATTATAGTTTTAAAAAGGGGGTCTAGGGGGTTGACCATAATGCTGGTATCCCTGATTCGATTTGTTGCTTTGAGCTTGCTGCCTTTTAAGAGCTACAAGTTCATTCGACATGCTCTGCAACAGACTCTTAACTTCATGAAGCTCATTTGATGAAATAGTAGTTGGTTTCTCTATGCTAGGTAGAGGAGCTAATGTGAGAGCAACAACCTGAATTAGAGGTAGCATTTTTGGGAAAAGTGGCATGTGAAGTCTAGGTGGCTATTTTCCCAGCCTGTACTAAGCAAATTTTAGCTACTATGGCTACGTCATAAGCAGCAAGTAGTATATGCCCTCCCATGGATTATATCATCATAGCAATATCATTATTTAATGCTCTTAAATAATATAGGAAATCATAGCTGGGAGTTAGTCTTACCAGAATGGGGATTCTATCCCAAGTCTTTTGAAACTACGTGTTAAAATCTTGCATATATTCGTGTGGGGCTATTTTTATGGTCATCAGCTGCTCAACAAGTGAGAGGTCATCCCTCTTTTCCCCAAAATGGTCTATCAACTAAGTACCCAATTCATTCCGAGAATGGATTGAATTTATAGGCAAAGTCCCGTACCAGTCAAGAGCCTTGCCTTTGAGAGACAATGCTAGCAATCTGATGGTGATATTTTCTTTCATGACATTGTGAATATTACAAAGGTTAGCAATATTCCTAATGTGCTTGATGACTGTAATGGGCCCCTCTCCATCAAAATAAGGCACATTTTTTAGGGTTGTTCCTAGGATTGGATCATAACATGGGAGATTCAAAGGGCTCTGACCACAAAAAGCCCCAAAGGGCAATGCCATAGCTAGGATGGGATGTAACTGCGGCTCTGTTGCATATGCATCCCTTAAAACAAGTCTGGGAGGGTGGCTTGTTGAATAAAGATAGGTCTTCTCAAACCATAGTCTTTTTGTTGAGTTCAAAGGCAACTCAACGAAATCAAAGGGAACCCCTTTAGAAGCAAACCGTGTGGTGACCTTAAGCATAGAAAGTTAAGAAACTGGTCTTGACTAGAAAACTGAAGCTCTTACTAGTGGAGTCGCTAGATGTTAGAAATCTTTGATTTTTTGTAACAGGACCAACATCAATCTTGAAACCTTACTGAGTTGTAAAACTATGTCCCACCAGGCGTGCCAAAATTGTTGACACAGAAGATTACACCCTTGGCAGGAGGCTGAGCTCTTGCCTTCTTCACGCAATTATGGAAACTCCCCTCTCGTCTATGGGACTAGCGAAGCTAGAGGTGAGAGTCTCTAGGTAAGGGCTAGCTCCCTTTGATGTATCATATTCACTCTAGCAAGTGTTAACATATATATATATATATATATATAATGGGGGGGATGAAAAGGGAGAAAAATTGCAGGAAAACAAACTAATCTAAAGAGGTGATGCACCAAAAATAAGTCGACCTTCTCACATCCACACTTTAAATTAGACATACACTTCAGACATTGGTAGAAGGACCAAATTGCAAGAGCTTGACAAGAAGGCTTTAATGAAAATACAAAAAAATAGAGATTAACCAAAGGTGCTGTGAAAGGCACACTATAAGATAATTTCTTCTATTTCTTCACTTCAAAATAGAACTCTCCTTATCAGCTACAAAAATGGCACCTTGTAGACAACATATATGTTGGTGTTGGACCTGTGAAAGCATCAAGAAACAATGACTAAACACAAACTAACACTCAAGACATACACAAAAATATCTATCCAAGATAGAGGTAAAAAATGCATTTATTGATTCAGGTGAAATTTTGCCAGGGCTATGCCTTACAAATGTGGAAGATGATCTCTCAAAATGACAAGTCCTCAATATATAGGAGAAGAAAGGAGGCCTTTTGGCACCCCTTTTTACAAGTGGCCCATTTGCGTCCCCTCATTGGGGAGAGCAGGCCGCCTAAAAAATAAATGTTGTGTCGATCCTAGCTTTAACTTCAAGCATTTTTTGACATGGCCACGCTATTTCCTCATTAATCAAGGCTTCTTCTTGAAGGCACCTATGCAGTTTGTCTACTCATAAATATGAAATGAATAAAAAAGGGTCGCACAGTTGGTCATTCATGTCTGTTAATGGTCAATTTGTAGCCATTATTTCACCTATTGGAGTAACTTCTCAAATCGGTGCTTCCCTTTACCACTTGGACTATCTACCTACTCCATGCTTGGCACTTTGTCTTTTCCCTATCTTGTCTCTTCTAGCTCCTTCGGCCCTCAGGGGTGATCTTCTGGCGGGTCATTGCATTTCTAGGCCTCCTTTCATGGTTGGCATCCTTTTAGTTTGAAAGCAAATGGCTATTTCATTGTGTTAATTTTGACATTCACGTAGTTGTCATCACTTTGAAAACCAATGGCTAATTCACTTTCTTAAGGTTGATGGCTTTCAGGACGTCATCATCCTCGGCAAAAGTCCATTAGGTCCTTCGCTGGCTTCTCTATGGGATTTGTCCTCCTTGGCCCTCTCGGTGGGTCTTTCCTTTGCTTCAGACATTTTTTGCAGGATTTTTGTCTATGGACATTTTCCCACAGACAAAAGTCCATGAAATTCTCACTAATTATCTTGGCGTGGCTTTCCCCAGATTCCTTCAGACTTTTTGTCCAAAGGAATTCCTTCAGACAAAAAGTTTAAAGGAATTTGGGACTTAAACAAAATCTAAACTTACCCTTTGGTTGCCTTTTATTTGAAGTGCCTACCCTCCGTAAGGGCATTTGAGCTTTGAGTTGCCCTTCTGCCATCTAGGCATACCCTTGAACCAAGCCATTGAACCAAAATGGTTCAACAGTTCAAGCGGTTCAATCATTGCACGCCAATGCCAAGTGAACCAAAGTCAATGAACTTGAAGCTGCTGGACCACCTAGTTGAACCAAATGATTGAACCATCTAATTGAACCGAACATTGAACCACTCCCTTTGAACCAAGCTCATTGAACCAAGCCATTGAACCAAAATTGGTTCAACAGTTCAATGGTCCAACACTGTTGAATCAAGATTTTTGAACTGAGTGATGAACTTTTGTTGAACTAAAGGTCGTTGAACCATTTGAACTATGCCGATTGAAAATTGCATTGAACTTAGCTGATTGAACCTAAGCTAAAGAACTTGAAGCTCGAACTAAGCACCTGTTGGGCAAAAATTGGTCAACAATGTGTAGAACCATCATTGGGGGAGATGCACATATCTTGACCCATTAATAATCACCTTTGTAGGCTAAACCCCAAGATGAAAATAAATGTAAATGCTAAACTAGATTGAATACAAGAAGCATAAATCATTCATCCAATGGAAAAAATAAATTGGGTGAGTCCCATATTGATATAACCAAATAAATCTAGAGAGATACTGGTTTGTAGAGACTACCTTTTACTTAAAAATTCTTACATCAATGATCCTTTTCCAATATAGATCATGGATGAAGTTCTCAAGTTAGGTGCAGGTCACAAAGTGTACTCATTTACAAGTGGATTCAATGGGTACCATCAGATTCAATCATAGAAGAGGACCAATTTAAGACTATTTTTACAGTTGAATGGGGATAACTTGCATACAAGGTAATGCCTTTTGGTTTGAAGAATGCACCAATAATTTTCTTTAGAGTTATAGTAACTACATTTAGAGACTTCATTCATTATTTCTTGGAAGTAGATTTGGATGACTAAGTTGTCTTTTCTTTTATTAAAGAGCATATATCAAAACTACAACTAATGTTAGAAAGATGTCGAGCTTTGCACATTACTTTGAATTTAAAGAAGTGTTTATTTTTCACATATTTTGGTGTTCTTTTGGGTCATGTTGTATGTAGTGATGGTATTTTAATGGATTAAGATAAGATTCTTATAATGGTGGGTATGCCACCCTTGACCAAATATACAAAAGTGTGTACCTTTCTTGGTCATACGAGATACTATAAAAAATTTATCAAAGGATACACAGCCATATCTGCACCAATGGAAAAACTATTGCATAAAAATATAAGGTTTGAGTGAATATCATAATGCCAAGTAATATTTATCAAGATAAAATAAATGTTGGTAATATCATCTATTTTAGTTTTTCTTGATTGGAAGAATCTATTCCACGTATATATGGATGCTTTTAATATTGTAGTAGGATTTGTCTTAGTGTATCCAGGTGATGGTGGGTTGGATTATCCCATACATTTTGTCATCAAGATGATATTAGCAGCCGGAAGAAATTATATCACTATTGAAAGAGAGGCTTTCGCTATGGTATTTTCATTATAAAGGTTTTGACACTATCTATTGGACAACTTGTTTGATCTTTTTATTGACCACCAGACATTATGATACCTAGTTAATAAGACAATGTTGGGAGGATGGATCTTTAGGTGGATCATGTTGTTTCAAGAGTTTTAATTTCAAATCAATGTAAATACAAGATGAGAAAATGTTAGAGCAGATCATCTAAGCAAGCTAAAAAAGGGTGAAGAGCCAGAATAAATAGAGGATGAGTCCCCAGATGCACACTTATTCAGGGATTATATAATCTTAGATAATATGGAGGACATAGAAAAAATTTTAGAGCAAGGTGATTTACATGTGCATTATATAGAAAGGGATAAAAATTAAATGATCACTCAAGCTATCCTATATAGTCTCATTAATGAATTTAGGTAAAATATTAGGAAAGATGATGTGTTGCGTAAATTAGCATTAGATCATGAATGACCATAGATTTTTCAAGAAACATATCAAGGAATTATAGGGGGTCACTTCATAGGCAAATCCACTTCTATAAAAATCTTACAGAGTGTTCTTTGGTGGTCAACTTTATCTTAGCATGTGCACATGGTAGTCAAGCATTGTGATGTGTGTTAGTGAATGCAAAAGCCAAATTTGTAAGAATGAGATGCTTTTGGTACCAATGCTCACAAAACAACCATTTTAACAATGAGTAATAATTTTTTTAAGACTTATAAGTCCCCCAAGCCAATGAAGTCATGCCTAGTACATTATTACTATGATAGATTACTTCACCAAATTGGTGGAAGCTGTTATAACCCCAAGTTATGGTGAAAAGGATGCTTCTAAATTCTTGTATGAAAACATTATTACAAGATTTGAATGCCCAATCGAGCTAGTCAAAAATAGAGGCACACATTTCCTCAATAACACTATCAAGACTCTCATTGAGGAGTTTATGATCTCGCACCATAAGAGCACAACTTATCACCCTGAAGCAAATGGACAAGATGAAGGGTCAAACAAAGTATTGGGAAAAATGTTAATGAAGATATTTAATGTGCAAAGGAATGAATGGGAGGATTGCATTCCTATGATTCTTTGGGAATACAGAACACATTACAAGTGTGTCATAGTTTTCACTCCCTTCTAACTTGTCTATGGTATTGAGATAGTAATTGCCTATATAGTACATTGTTTTGAGTCTATGTATTGTAATGGTTATGAGTCTAAGTGACCAAGATTCTCTTAAGAAAATATTAATAGAATTGGTTATAATGGAAGAAAGTTGATAAAAGGCATAATGGATGTAATAAATCCACAAGTTAAGCTAGAAGGCATGGCATGATCACAACTTGCAATCTAAGTAATTTCATCTAGAATAAGTGGTATTGTTGTTGATATCAAGTTTAAGGCATTCTTTAGAAAAATATGCATTAAATGGAAGGGACCCTACATCATTCATGAATTTTCATAATAGGGTACCATTATGTTAAAATATTTGCATGGAACCATATTACCAAGATGTGTTAATGGTTTTAGGCTTAAGCCTTATCATCATTAGTCTCTATCATTCTTACTGCTAAAAAGAGATAGTGTCAAGTAGCACCATCTAGATTAAGGTTTTTCTTAAATGTTTTTTGTGTTTTTATTTGTTTTCATAGGGTTAGAGTGTTTGTAAAATGTGATATTTGGATTGCAACATATTGTAAAAAACAAGGAGAAGTTGCAATCACAATGTACAATCAAATTCTAGAGATAGCTTATAAGAAGGACAATTGGAACCAACTACATGGAGGTCATGAAATAAGTTTAGAAAGATGGTGCTGACAAGATAGGTATAGTGAATGGATGGATAATGATCATTCAAGACCATTAATGACAAGTTATTTGAATATATTGCATCCTTAAAAAAGTGGATTGTGTGACCAAATGACAGGTGGCATCATAAAATAAATGGGATAGATGAAAAGATATCATGTCACATCAAATAACCACCAGTCGATAAATCAAGGCTTTTAAACATAAAAGAGTCACTATCAGATCAAACAACATCAAGTGATATTAATTTTGGAATAAAAATCATGTGCAACCAACTCAGTGCATTTAAAATAGTTATCCATGTAGATTTAGGCACCAAAATGTATATAAATAAGGGTAGAGACAACACATAGACATTACATACTTATGCCAATAAGCAAAAAAATTTATCTACTTTCAAAACATCTTCTTTTGCATAGATTGCATACCAAAACTAGAATAAGCAAAGTAAGTCTTCAACCCAGATCATAGTAATAACCATAGAGAGAGATCAATTATTATTCCCACTTACAAATGCATAGGAGGATATGGATATTGGATTACGTCTCTAAAAAACTAAATATAATGACCCATATCCCTTCAATTTCATTGATAAAGTAGAAGCTACTCTATTTGCTTTTGGGCTAAAAGAAGCTACTTAAGCATGAGCCTTAATGCTCCCACATCTACTATGAGGCTCAGATGCCAAAAGATTGATCAAGATACTCACATTTAGACAGCTCTATGAGGTAATGATTACTCTTTTGAGTAGGTATAATGAAGGGGTTATTCATTTATCCCAAGATATCACAATTTGTATCAATGCTCAGAATATGGCATGAACAATAGGGCTAATAGTTCATGGTAAATCCCTCCTCCCCTTCAAGTCCACCACTCCACCAAATTATTCAGACACTAAGGAGAAGTATACAATAAGTACAGGTAGAGGAATACTAATTGATTCAATAGATAATTCTTCAGTGCACATTCTAGTTGAATGTATTAAAAAGAGGTTTTGGCAAACTACAAAATAGGCCAAACAAGAAATAAAAGGGGTTGTAGATATTGTGTATTGCATGATATGCCTATTTGAATACTTCAACTATCCTAATTTTTTTCCTCATAGTTTACTACCAACATTGAGAAGATACTCACAGGTACCTCCCAGACATTCTAATATCAGTTCTTGGTCTTACTTCTTTGTTTCACATAGTGGAAATTACTAGAAGGCCCAGTCAACTTGGCTATAGATTTTTGGACTGACACCACATTTATAAATATTTCATGGATAAAAATGAGGAAATACTATGAGAAAATAGGGTGGTTCAACACATGGTGGATTGAGGCTCTATCCTTAATCAGGTTGTGCCCCAAAATACCCCAAGATGTCATGTAGTATCTGATACAACATGCATCAGTTATAAAGCTACATAATGACATATAGATCAAGGTGGATGAGTTACTAACTCTAACTATGACCACAATGCCATTCTTCATCATGATGTTAGATGCACAGGTATAAGTTTAAAATTAGAAGGCTCTGGATATGAATATGATACCACCTTTGCATTCTATTCTTCCAAAATGACAACAATTAATATCATAATACAAATAAAGATAACAACAAGCGTAACCATAGGCTCCATTGCAAACATCAACAACTCCCTCATAGAAAGATAAAAAAAAGAGGAAGTCACCCAAATAGTGAGCTTCACCACCACCATATAAGAAGAGGATTCATCACACAAAGTCCTAGTTGGACAATCCAAATGTTTCAAAGATATAAGATGAGTGAAACTTACCAGAGATGGGGTTCAAAGAGAAATAAGTCTTAAAGACCATTCTAGAAGACATCAGCAATGATGTGTATGAGTAGGAAGAAGAGAAGGAATTCTTTTTTCTATAAATTAGTGCACATATATCAAGTATGAATCAGGTAAGGCAAGACCTTTGGGTTAATATTACTCAACCTTTACCCTCTATCATTGTTGACACTATAAGACAAGAAGTAGCTCAATATAAGTTGGTGGCCAAAATATTTCATAAATATCCCACTATAGGATCTTATATTACACATAAATATTAACTACCTAGACAAGAGATTCCACCCTAGCCTTGATACACAAACCAAGGACTCATCCTTTGGCAAGGTCATCCCTCATGGTAAAATATTGTATGATATACTTTGGAGAATCAATAGAGGTGATTGGTATGCAACAAGCATAAACAACATAGCAATAATATAAGACCCAAGATGTGAATAAGTTCAAGAAGACCCTCACCCCTCTACCTAAATCTAGTAAAAATACATTTTCAAATAAAAGTATGGTTGTAGAATCAACCTCGTCAGAATATTCCCAATTAGTTCATGATCTTGACACACTAGAGGTCATGGAGGAGCCTGAAGAAATAACTTTACCACATCCACAACTGCAACAAGAAGCTTTACAAGAAGAAGATGACCTAGAAAAATTACAACAAGAGGCCAAGAGGAGGATGGCAAAGGAATAAAAGAAGAGAAAGAATAAATAATTAAAGCAATAAGTAGTTTCACAAGATGCACAACATAAACAACAAAACGTTGAGTAGGAAGATTAATGATAACAAAAAATTTAGTGGAGGATTATTGGAAGCAAACTGAAGAAGTAAAGGATACAAAGAAGTAATTCAAAGAAGTAGAGGCTACACAGAAGCAAGCCAAGGAAATAGAGGCTATAAATAAGTGAGATAAATAAATAGAGGTAAATAAAAAGGAAAAAGAGGAAGCATAGATAAAATAGCAAGAAGCATAGGTTGCACAAAAAAAGAAGGAATAAAAAGAGGTGCTAGAGAGGATAAGTGCAAGAAGGAAGAATAAACAAAATGTGTAGCTAAAGTACAAGAAGCCAAGGATAAGGCCAAAGCTAAAGCAGAAGCCAAAGCTAAGACTGAGGTAGAAGCTAAAGCTAACACTGAGGTAGAAGCCAAAGCGAAAGTATAAGTTGAATCTAAGTCTAAGGCCAAGTAATAAGCTAAAGCCCAAGATGAGGCATATACTAAGGCCAAGGTTAAAGGTAAGGCTCAAACTAGAAAAGAAAAAGAATTTAAAGACAAAGAAGAAGCAGAGCATGTAGAATAGCATAAGATGGTAACATAAGTAGGTGCACAGGAGGAGGCTTTGTAGTTGAAAATCACTAACCAATGGTTGTGGTATGTTCCCACATAATCCACCTAGGGCACCACTTTCTCACTTATTTTGGCTCAATTCTTGCTAGCTCCTGAACTACTTCCAACCACATCCATGGCACTTTTTACTACTAAGATTGAAACATCTCTAGATGTTTCCTAGTTGCCATTAACCAAATAGGTTAAAGGCACAACGGCATTCTAAGAATCCATTTCACAAAAGGATTTTCCTTTAAAACAAGAAGTTTCTAATTGTGAGGTGATAATGTAAACTTGAGTTGTCATCTTACCATTGTGCATCATATAATAAATAATAGTTTCCTAATGTTGGTCACACAAGTCTTAGGTGACCAAATGATATCTGAATAAAAATAGCTCACAACTTTATTAAAGTAACTCACTAAGGACTAGTTGGCTACACTATAATTTCAAGCATTAGGAGCCTAGGGGTAGAACATAAAGTTGGAGATAGATGCAATCTGTGAATTCCTTAAGGAATATGAGTAGGTTTTGGACATTGTTTCATAGTAAACAAAATAAATTGCACAAGGGATGTTGAATTTGAAGCAATACCTTAATAACTCATTGGCTACTACTTAATCAGAGTTTGAAATAGTAGATAAAGCCAAATTTATAGTGGATTATTAGACTACTACTTTGTATGCGATGAGAAACACACTCAAGAAATTACTAGATCTAAAGGATGCCACCATGAAAAAACTTTAGGCTTGGCATAATGAAACTTTGTGTACTACATTTGTTGACCTATAAAATCAAAGGCATGTAGATCGATTGGATGAGTTGGTTCTAGATATTTATCTCAATTCATCCAATGCTAAAGCACTCATTACCATCATAGAGGATGAAGATGTGCAAAATTTTATGGTAATATAGATCCCATTGTGCATAATGCTTACTATGGTGTAGGAAGTGCTAACAGATTAAAATATGTTTAAGTGAGATATTTCATAGATTGATCCTTCCATTGCTCAACTTATGGATGAGACTTAATTCATTCCACTACAACAAATTTATTAGATCCTACAATAGAAAAATATTGGTGTGCAACCCAAAGTAGACACCCAAAAATAATAGCCTCTACCACTAGACATTGCACAACCAAGTGGGTCATCAGCAAACCAACTAAAGCAATCACAATAGTAAATAACTATACAACCATTTCATAGTTCACCACCACCTACCTAGTAAGTAATGCACACCTCAATTTTTTAGTTCCATAGATTTTGGCATAATTTTATAAGATAGCCTTAAACATTAGGATCAGGGCCAGACTTGTTGAAAACCTATAAAGGGCATCCACCTAGTTATGCTTGTCTATTGAAAACCCAAGAGGGTAGTAAGCTAGTATACTACTTAGTTAAAAACTTGAAAGGGTGACTAAGTAGTGCGCAAAGGGTAAAAACTAGTAAATGACACTTGGAGTGACAATTATGACACTCATTTATGGCTCATCTCTTTGGCTTCAGATTAGAATTCATTATTGTACTTTATCTCAAGATGAGATAATGATTTAAGTCTAAGAAAGTGTTGGTTGAATAATAGGGCTTTCTAAAATCTAAGGCATATTAGATGGAAACATGTGTGATTTGTATGATTTTGTCTTTTGTATAAACCTTTGTATGTATTTAACCTTGTAATCATAAGCAATAGATAGAATAATGTTAAGGTTCTTTTGTTTTGACATATCGAAAGGCGGGAATATGAAGAGACAACTCTTTGTAACACTCATTTGTAATAGAATATGGATTTGATGTGTGATAGAAATTAATACAATATTCTAGATGGTTTTCCTATATGTCTTTTACTTATAATATATACACAGTGAGTATTATGGATGTCTTGATCTGTTATTCATATAGTTTATGTTGATTGTTCTTTATACCTTAACCTTGCATGTCTTATAAATAATAACCTTGACTTAGTAATTAATCATGTCATTCCATCTGAATTACCAATAATTATCCTATTTTTTTATTAATTGTGTAAGAGATCCTTGTAATTAGCATGTTCTAGAGTTTTCTAGGAACCTATATTAACACATACATAGAATACTCTTGGGCATACAATGTTCCCTCTTTAGGTCAATTCATCGATAATGGCTACTCTATTCTTAGTCTTACAAAGCACATGGGTATTTTATATGTTATTAATATGACCTTAGATGAATAATCTCCATGTTATACCATCTATAGTACATCAATAATTTAATTATATACATGGTAATCATGTGGTCAAAGTTTCAATTATTTAATATTAGTACCCTCTATATTTAGTGTTATCTCCTCTTCCTCCTCCACCACCACCATAATTAATTATTACACATATTCAAGATCACATTCCAAATTTAGTTATTTCACCTGTTGAAGAGAACATTGCAAAGTTACTTATTACACCTATTCAAGAGCATAACACAAAGATAGTTATTGCACATATACAGGATCTTTATATACAATCAGTTTAAATGAGAGTAGTACACTCACCTAGATAATGAGCTTCACATCAAAGAGTTATTTTGAATTAAAATATATATTCATATTATATAGTGTGCCTAGGATAGTTCAGTGTGTTCCATTGTGAGCACAGGCAGTGAGACCTTTTCCTACTATATAGTGGAATCCACCAAGTCTCATGGCTTCTAGAGTTACATATCTTACACAATATTATATTAATAATTATCAATACAGATACATTATAATATTTAATTCCTTTTTAGATTCAAATCCATCTACATGTAACACTTTTCGTTCATAAAAAGTTACCCTCCAATTATATGATATAGGCATGCACTATGGTCCTCTCATTGATAAAATCATTGGCTAATTTCTTTTCCATTTTTCATGCATAAAATATTTCTAAATTATTAAAAAAATAACTCAAAAACATTCAAATATGTCAAAAATACAAAAAGATTCAAAATATTATCAAAAATTAAAAAAATTAGGTTCTACGCATGACATGAGTTGATAGTTTATTTCATTACATATGTTATTTATCACATATTTTAATACATAACATATTATTTTTCATACACACATACATTTCATGATGTATATGAGTGTGATGTAGGAAATACATATTATACATAGATTCTTGGATGTTGGACTCCCTTCTACCAAGTGGCCATGCCTGTGTTAGGGGCATCTTATTCTATAGGTTACATTATCACATGTTATATCTATCAATGAACTCTCTACCATGTTGAGCTACATATCTTACAAGTGTCTTGTTAATTAATTGTATATTAAATTTTATTACATGGATATGTTACTTTTTTATGATGTGACATTGATACATATAAATTTTGTAGACTACTTTTCACTTGTGTTATGCTCCTTCAATGTTGTTAATTTCTTACATGATAGGGTATACATTTATTGCTTATTATGTGTGGAAAATTGGCCCTATGTGTGTGACATAGTTATGTCCCTTTTTTTTACATTCTTAATGTCCTCTTTGTATGGCCATTGACCTTATTTGTTGTAACATGTTCATGTCCTTTGTATGTGGCCCTTGGCCTTATGTATGACATTGTGCGACACTTTATGTTATGCTTGTTGTGCTTGTTGAGCTTGATTAGTGGTTTTACGATCCACATCATGCACTTTTACTATGTATTCTTATTCAAATGTGGTTATTTTCCTACATACCTCATTGATATGTCTATCTAGACATGGCATTTGTATGCCTCGCATTACATATGTTACATGCATGCTTCAATGAAAATTACACTATAATGTGATAACATACTCTCCACATGGTGACATGATTGTACATGATTATATCCTTATCACATGATAGAATTAACTATTATTTTGAGATGAGTGACATGTAAACTACATCCCTCATCTCAAAAGAGGGGCATTACCGTGGGTTTGTCTTAGATAATCAAGCTTCCCTGAGTAGAAAAACCAAATTTTATGACAGATTAGAGGGTTCTGAGATATAATTTAGAAATCAAAATATATGACATATATTATCACATTAATAAATATTATGGAGACATATGCACTCACTTTTCAGAGATGTGAGTAAAACATCATACACACTTTAATGCATATTCATGGGTGTTTTATTGTTTTCAAAATATTAGAGTTATATTCTTAAATAATAAAGGGTCTAAGCAATGTAAATCGGTAAATAAATATGCAAGAATTAACCTACTGATTTGTGTAAATAGATTATATTTTTGCCTTTGCTAAATATAGTAGGAAGTGAGAGATATTAGAACTTAGCTTATTCTAGCTGATCTGGACTGAGACAAGGTTTGATACTAGAGTAAAACTAAGAAATGGTCAAAAATAGGCCTCTAAACTTCATTTCGTGATTAGATAGAAGCACCAAAAATATTACACCCTATTATCTGGTGTTGTAGTCTTATTTCAGCACTATTGTCCTAAGGCTAAAAGCTTTCTAGGTTCTATTCAAAATGCCTATGTTACCCTATCACTAAAATTTTAGGGTTTGGGACCTTACAGAGCTTATTATGTGCTTGTTTTAATCTTTAAAACCCTTAGGAGCTCCTGGTGATTGAAATTGAATGTAAAATTGAGAAGAACCTCCTACAGTAGATTACCTCCTACAACATATTTAATCAAAATATGCGAAAATAAAATAACTGTTACGAATAATAGAAACACAAAAAGCTTATATTGATCGCAGGCCACTTTGAGGGGGCAACCTCCTTTGAGCAAGCTCAATACAATAAATTCATGGATGCCTTCATTGGGCCTCAACACTTACTTATATACTAACTCTATTCTAACAACTACTACTTCCCTTGTATGTGGGATAATTCAAATATGCTCTAAGGGATGACTTACAAAGCATATGCATCCATAGCAATTATTACACTCATACTACAAAGAGAAGGGTAAGGCACGGGTTCCTAACATCCCCTCCCCCTTAGAAAAAGCTTTGCCCTCAAAGCTTTAAATGTGGGAATTGTTGTTGAATCTGGAAGAGTGGTTCCCATGTTGCATCTTCTGGTTGCATGCTGTGCCATTGGATTAAGACCTCTGTGATGGAGCAGGATCGAAGTTGGTGGGTGTGCCTGTCCAAGATTGCTTCTAGCTCGAGAAGGATGGAGCCTTCATTATCAAGTGCTGGTAAAACTGTCTGCACTTAGATGTTGGATCCAATAACTTGCTTCAAACAAGAGACATGAAAGACAGGATGAACTTGGGAGGAAGGTAGAAGCTCTAACTTGTAAGCAACTAACCCAATCTTCTAGAGAACCTTATATGGCCCATAAAACCTTGGAACAAGATTTTGGCACCTTTTTAGTTTCAGTGATGATTACTTGTATAGCTATAGATGAAGAAAGACCATATCACCAGGTTGAAAGGTACACTCAGAGTGGTGCTAATCAGCCTGCTGCTTCATTCGGTTATGTGCCATGTGGAGATTGTCCCACAAGGTCCAAAGAATCTGATCCCAGTTTTAGAGAGTAGCGTCAATTGCCTAAATTAGTGAGTTGTAGGATTATATGGAAGAAGTGGTGGCAGTGCTTGACCATAAACTGCTTCATAGGGAGTCATTTTGGTGGAAGTGTGGTATGAGGTATTGTACCACCATTCTGCTAGGGGAAGCCACTTGGCCCATTAATGTTGTTGTTCTGAATCAAAGCAATGAAGGAAGGTCTCCAAGAATTTGTTGACTATTTCTATCTGGCCTTCTGTTTATGGGTGGTACCCAGAGCTCATTCTTAATTGTGTGCCTATGTGACGAAATAGTTCCATCCAAAAATGGCTGGTGAAAGTGGCATCATGATTTGAGATAATTGAAGAAGGAATGCCATGAAGATGGAAGATCTGATCTAATAAAACCTATGTGACTGTGGAGGCTATGTATGGGTGGCTAAGTGCACAAAAATAACTATATTTGGAGAGGTAGTCGACTATGACTAGGATCACTATCTTTCCCCTAGATTTAGGGAGGCCCTTAATGAAATCCATGGAAATATCTATCTAGATCCTAGTAGGAATGGGCAAAGGCTCAAGCAAACCAGGAGTCAACGTGGTTTCACCTTTGCTTTGTTGGCAGGTATCACATTCTACCACCATCTATTTAATTTTGGCTTTCATGCCTTTCCAAAAGAAGTGTCGACGTGCCCGCTCATAGGTTTTGAGAAATCCTAAGTGCCCTGCTGAGAAGGAAGCATGGATTTCATAGAATATGGCCTGATGCAGATCTAGACTTTGGGAAAGCACCAGACAACCCTCGTATCATAGAGAAGCATCGTCCCATGAATAATGTGGTATTGTAGAGGGGTTAGTGGCCAATTGATGAATGAGGTGGAATAAGGAGGGATCATTTGCATACCCTTGTTGGACAAATTTTAATCATTTTAGAATGGACATGGAGATGGCAAAGAGGGAAGGCTGGTCCTTGAAGGTTCTTGAGAGAGCATCAGCCACAACATTGTTTTTTCCCTTCTTATAAGTGATCTCATAATCATAACCCATGAGTTTTTTGACCCACTTTTGCTAAGCTAGGGATGAGACCCATTGTTCCAAGAAATATTTCAAACTTTAATGATCAATTTTGATGAAAAAATGATTTCCCAGTAAGTAGGGTCTCCATTTTTGTACTGCATGTAAAATTGCCATCATATCCTTTTCATATGTAGATAAAGGTAAATTGTGGCCAGAAAGGGCTTTGCTAGTGAAGGCAATTGGTTAGCCCTCTTAGAGAAGAATAGCACCCAAGCTGATGCCACTAGCATCACTTTTGATGGTGAAAGTTTTGGTGAAGTCTGGCAGTGCCAAAACTAGTGTGCTACACATAGCCTATTTGAGTTTGATGAATGCCTGATCAGTTATTGCACCCCAAGTGAAAGCATCCTTCTTCAATAAGGAAGTCAAAATATCTGTGATCTTTCCATAATCTTTAATGAACTTGCGATAGTATCTTGTCAGGCCTAAGAAACCATGAAGGCTCTTGAGGGTGGTTGGTTGAGGCTAATTATGTATAGCACTAATTTTTTTTGGGTCCACGTGAACCCCATTGGCTAAAACAATGTGCCCCAAATAGTCAATTTCCTCTTGACCAAATAAACACTTGGATTGCTTAGGACATAATTAATTGTCTGCTAAAAGTTGTAATGCCCTGTCAATATGTTTTAGATGCTTAGCCCATGTGCGACTATAGATCAAAATTTCATCAAAGAAAACTAAAATAAATTGACGGAGAAAAGGCTGAAAGATTTTATTTATGATTGCTTGAAAAGTGGAAGGGGCATTTGTAAGGCCAAATGGAATGACAAGGAACTCATAGTGACCTTCATGCATATAGAAGGCTATCTTGGGAATGTCATCAGGATGCACTCAGATTTGATGATAGCCAGAATGTAGATCCAACTTGGAGAAGAATTTAGCCCCATGGAGCTCATCAAGAAGCTCATCGATGACAGGAATTGGGAATTTATCCTTGATAGTGAGGTGGTTAAGGGCTCAAAATTCAATGCAAAGGCACCATGACCCATATTTTTTGTGTACAAGAAGCACTGGGGAGGAATATGGGCTGGTGTTAGGGTGAATAACTTCAGACTTGAGGAGTTCCCGAACTAAGTTCTCAATTTAAGTCTTTTGTAGATGGGGGTAATGGTATGGCCGGATGTTGGGTGGGATGCTTCTTGGAAGGAGAGGAATGTAGTGATCTTCAGGGAGTGAAGGTGGCAAACCTATTGGTTCTAAAAAAATGGTTGCATGCTTGTTGAGTATGGCTTGTAAATCTGTAGGGTGGTTAGTAGTAGTAGGGGGCTAGAGTTGAATGGAATGCAGCTATGCAATGACCCCATGTGAGCCTTTCTTCAAAAGTTTTTCCATGTGATGAGAACTGATGATGCTAGCAGATCCTGGTAATAAACCTTTTAAGGTGTGATTCTAACCATTATCTGTGAATTGCATCCAAAGCTCAAAGAATTCCCATAAAATAGGTCCTAATGTGCGATGCCACTATGCCCCTAAAACCACATCACACCCTCCCAAAGGTAGGGCAAACATATCAGAGTGAAAATTATAATTGCCCATTTTAATACACATATTTTGACACTTCTCTTTACATGGAAATGTGCCCCCATTAGCAATCATGACTTCAAAGCTAGAACAAGGGTATACAAAGAAGTCTGCCACCTTAGCAATGCGAGGATCGATGAAATTATGAGTACTGCCTGAGTCAATGAGGATTGTGAGAGGGATATTTTTGAAGCACCCTTTAACCTTCATGGTTTGGGGAGTGGTGACACCTGCTAGTGCATGCACTGAGATCTCAGGTTGAGTCTCTTGAACTATTCGGTCCTCTTCAGTGTTGGGTTCTTCTTGAGCATCTTGAAATTTTAGAATATTAGGCTCATTGTCCTGCTCTAGTGGTGACTCCACATCTAGTAAGTAAAGTTTTTTTTGGATGCACCTATGACCCTTAACCCATTTTTTATCACAGTTGTAACATAATCCTTTCTCTTTGTGAGCCCACATCTCAACCTCAGTCAGGTGCTTGATTGGTGTCATTATGGTTGTCCACTAATTCACTATGTTCTTTGCTGATGAAAAGGTGGGAGGTCGATGTTGTGTGGAGAGTTTATCTTCTGCTAACTTAGCCAGACCCAAATCATCTATCATATTTTTAGGTCAAAACATTTTTACCTCTGAGTGGATCAGCTCTTTGAGGCCACTAACAAAGTAGCTTTTGAATAATTCATCTGATAACCCTTCAGTGTGATTAGCGAGTTTTTCAAATTCAATTTGATATTCATCAACAGTACCTATTTGATGGAGTTTAGTGAGAGCTCCTGTGAAATCCTCAAATGTTGAGGGACCAAACCTACCCAGAATTAAGGATGCAAAATTTGACCAATCGGGTTCACCATTTGTCTTGAGATACCAACGGTACCACTAAAGTGCTTCTTATTCTAGATGAAAGGAAGCAATTAGGACTTTCTTTGTAGAATAAGTATTGTGGAGGTCAAAGAATTGTTCAGCTTGATATATCCATCTTATAGGATTTGTACCATTGAACTGTGGAAAGTCTATCTTAGGTCCACGTGAGAAGTTGGAAGCAAAGGAGTGATGCTCTAAAGAAGACTCCTCCTTTTGCACTCTATTGAGCAAGATGTTATTCTATTGATTCAAGCCACGCATCATATCGGTTAACTCTATAACCTGAGATTTCAATGTGGTGATTTCTTCCTCCATGATTTTTGTGCCTACATGAGTGGTGACCATAACCAATTGTTAATAGCTAGGGATCCTTCACGTTCATGATGTAGGGCAGGGTTCGGGGCAACGCCCCAATTTTTTTTTTTTTTGGCTACTATTTTTTTTAGTACTACTTCATAAATGGATTGTCTACAACTGTGTGGTTGGAAATATCCTCAACTATGGACACATTGTTTTTTGCTCTCTAAACCTGATAAGTTGGATATGGACCCCAAGTTTGTTTGGCTGCATAAAGAATTTTTTAAAATTCTCTCTGGCCACCAAAGTTGTCTGATCAAGTCCCGCTCTCCAAAAATTTTGGCTACGAGTTTACCCCTTAAAGACAACTTTAGGTTTACCTCATGGGTGGGAACTAGTTAATCAGGATGGGGCCATTGCCCTTTTCGCTGGCAGGTCCTCTCAATGGGCTAGCTACTTTGGGGTTCCTATGGTACTCACAATGAGTTTTAGGGCTTATTCCCAAGCACTTCCCACAGTTAAGTAGATAGGTATTTACCCAATCCAAAATGATGGAACCTGTAATGAAAAAAATTCTTGCCAGAAATGGCACAGCTCCTAGAAAGCCCTGATTCAAAAAAAAATTGCTCCAAATCTACCCACAAAGCCAAGAAAGTGCTCTGATACTAGATGAGAAGAACCTCCTACAGCAGATTACCTCCTACAATAGATTTAATCAAAATATGCAAAAACAAAATAACTCTTACAAATAACAGAAACACTGAAAGCTTATATTGATCACAGGCCACTTTGAGGGGGCAACCTTCTTTGAGCAAGCTCAATACAATAAATTTGTGGATGCCTTCATTGGGCCTCAACACTTACTTATATACTAACTCTATTCTAACAACTACTACTTCCCTTGTATGTGGGATAATTCAAATATGCTCTAAGGGATGAATTACAAAGCATATGCGTCCATAGCAATTATTACACTAATACTGCAAAGAGAAGGGTAAGGCATAGGTTCCTAACAAAAATTGGGAAAGAGAGATAAGGGTTTAGTGTGTAAAGGATACACTGGATGCACTTCACACCCCATATGTAGGCACATTGCCTACATACCAATACTCTGAAGAGGATCAAGCTAATGTATTTCTCCCATTGAAGTTTTTGGTGCAACTTGTGTATGATCAATCCAACTAGAGTGTGAAATTGGATGTGCTTCAGCTAGCTAGGGACTGGTGTAATGACTTGAGTAGGCTTGAAATAATGTTGGAAGGTTGTATGCAAAGAATAGGGAAGTGTGCTCAAGTGTACTTGCTTGTATTATTGCATCTCTCTTGTAAATGAGTGTCAACCCTTCTAAATGGACATTGAATGGCCTTTTATAGGGAAACTAATGATCATGGATTAAATGAATTCATGTGAGGCTAACAAATAAAATGATAAATATCTAGGAAAATCTTACCATTTGAGGCAAAGATGAGCTTGAACAATAGCATTGAAAATAAGACACCCTAAATTTTAGTGCTCCTATCCTATTTAGTCACTATTTTCCTAAGGGGATGAGACCTAGGGAGATGGATTTGGGCTTGAGAGGGTTGTCTAGGTCTTAAAAAGCTAAGTCTGAGAAGCTACAGATGATTGGGAATTAGTGAAAGAAGTAGCCTAGAAGGGTTATGTGATCCAATAGGAGGACCTATGGATTATGTGTCTTATCCATACTTGAAGTTATATAATTTCACATTTTACATGACTACATTTTCCCCCCTTTATTCTAGTGATGTAACAAAATGAAATAATAATATAAAGGAAAAATAGAAAGCATACCTAAACTTACATGTAAGGATGAAACTCATGAAGTTGTATGATGTTGGATGTGCATAGAGAGAGCACACTATGAAGTGTGAATCTATAAATAAAAACATAAAGTAGATCAGTTCTTACTAGATATGATATATCCAAAATAAGAATGTGCAATGCTAAGTAAGAGGAAGAGAAAGTAATGAATACACCTCATCGAGTACGTGAACCAATATAAAAATTATTGTGATGCTAGATTATGTTGAGTATGTGTTGAATCAAGAGTAATATCATGAACGGAGCTAAGTGTTTAATTCACTAGAATATGGATCAAGAATGCAAAGACTATCACTTTGGCTTGATCATCACTAATTATGTGAATATAATAAATCATGCATGTGTTAATTGATGTCTAGACTGTGTGTCCAATCCCTCTGAATATGTGGCTCAAGAATACAAAGGTTAGCTAGACATTTGGCTCCATCATTACCCCATGAAGTGAAGCTATGAAGTGATACTAGTATAGAATAGATGTCATATGAGATGTCTCATGGAGCCCATAATGTGGCATGGGTAGCTTGAATGTGTGCTAGAAACTAGGCCACTCTTGGCCATTTCAAAAGATGGAGGTTGGGCTTGTATGAAAGCCTCTCCAAAATTGATGAAAAATGCCTATGTGAAAGCCAAGTCAGGAACATGGGTACTTGAAAAGCTAAACTTGTATGAAATTTTAACTCAGATGTGTTGTCAACTACCTATAGATAGAGTAAGGCATGTAACTACTAAGAATGCCTGGAATAAAATTAAACTCGAAAAGAAAAGAAGATCAATGTGCCACACACATTTTCCCCAATCACTGACGTCTAAAACATGGATTTTGATATGGAAGTTATGCCAACTACCTGATCTAAACTAAAAGTGAGAACCATCATTTCATGCATGATAGCCCACTATATCTAAGAAAATTGTACTAAAACTATTGAATTTGACTGATTTGAAAGTGCAAAAACTATCCCTAAACTAAAATTTTTGCCTATTTTGGAAACCCTAAGTGTTTTCCTACCTAAATAGTAGTGATAAAATGTGGAAACCCCTAGGTTTGGTGTTACTATCCATTTATAGCACTATTTTTTAGTGTGAAAATTGATTGTTGATCTGAAACTATCACTACTTTTCTGCTCTAGTTTGACCAATTTGACATCTGGATTTTGTATTGAGTGTTTTGAATGTTGTTATTTTGACTGTTAGGAGGTTTGCTCTCTATGAAAAACCCCTGTTTGATGCCCCCTCTACTAAGGGTAGAAATTATGAGCCTTCCATGACTACCCTCAAAAGAAAAGGAGTTCTACAAGTGTGTTAAGTTGTATAGATGTAAGATATAACATTGAATATTTGACAAGATATTTCAAGATATAGCAATAGTTTAAATTGATAGATTGTTATATCAACAGGGATATGCCTAGATAGATATAATAATATAAGAACATGTGCATAATATTGAACTAGACTGGTAATGTTAGATATTAGTTGTTAGTTGTTAGTTATTAGTTTGTTAGTAAGCATGGAGGGATGGAGCATGATGTCCATCATGGCATCCAAGAAGCAAGATAAATGCATGATTGGAATCATGGCATTGTACATAATGAGGAGAAAATAAGCATATGAAGCAAGAATCATACAAGGGTGACCAAGGGGCCATGCAAACAAGGGACATGGACACATGTCACTCAAACTGAAAGACAAGCATGGAAGGCATGTTCAAATGCCACATACACATACAAGTGAACAAGTAAAGTTGGCACAAGGGCCATAAGCACATGAAAGAGTACAAATAAATGACATTGGAAAATGTCCTAAGGCACAAATAGAAGACAAGTTAAAATTGGAGATGCAATCACACAAGTTACACTAAGTAAGGAATTAAATCAAGAGTAAGAACTGGAAGATACAAACACATCTAACTAATCAAAGCAAATGTGAAAGTATGCAAAACATGTGTAGTACAAGACTAGGTATATGCTAAAAAATACACAAGTGTTACGTACTAGTTAAATGTTGATGTATTAATCTATGTAATCTAGTAAGGAATGTGCATCAATATCATAACTTAGAGTGTGTAGTGTAGGAATGACATAACCTGGATGTTGTAGTCATGTAGAAGATTCCCCCCAGTGGGTATGTATATCGATGTGTGTCTCAAATGTAGAAGTAGAAATGCCCCCTTAATGGGTAAATTGAAGTAATCAAAGAACTAGATATCACTATGCACACTCAAAAGAGATCAAGTGAAGCATGTCAATGTAGATAAATCAACATGAAATAGTAAATGTAAATCCTAGCATGATAGTAGTAATGTAAACAAGGATGATGCATATAATCAAAAAATGTTTTTGGTGTTTTTGCAAGTTTTTGAATGTTTTTGTATTTTTGAAGTGTTATATTATTTTTATATTTTTGACAATATTTAAACTATGTACAATCAAGCAAGAGAGTTTATGTACAATAAGTGCTAAAAATAAATTATGTACAAGCAATGTGTAGAAATAACATACTATACATGGAAACTACATAGATGCATGATGTTTATTAGATTTTTGAGTTTCTTTCCTTCAAGTGAGGCTTGATGATACACTTTAGGGATGAGTTTTTCAGTAATAATGTAAGGACCTAGCCAATTTGGTTTGAATTTTCCTTTGGTTTCTTCTTTGACATTAACATTGCGAAGATTCTCTTTAAGAACAAGATCTTTAAATTTGAATTCTCTAATGTGCACTCGCTTATTGTAGGATCATTGAATACATTGTTGGTAGATTCTAAGGTGCTCTACAACTTTAATGCATGTATTATTTAACTATTCAAGCTGGTATAGATGCTTTTCATGATATTAATCATTAGTGAGAATACCTTTAAGGGAAACATGAAGAGATGGAATTTCTAATTACAATGGCAAAACTACTTATGTTCCATAAATAAGTGAATAATGGATAGCCCCCATGGGTGTACAAATGTTGGTGGTAGGCTCATAGTGTGAAGACTAGTTGATTGTGCCAATCATCACCAAATTTGG
Organism: Torreya grandis; assembly: GCA_037957365.1. NCBI lineage: Eukaryota > Viridiplantae > Streptophyta > Pinopsida > Cupressales > Taxaceae > Torreya > Torreya grandis. The sequence goes on along the minus strand of JARHVA010000653.1, from coordinate 4,421,512 downwards.
TTATTATTTTGTTCAATATGTTGTTAATTGTTTTGTTAGTGGCTTCTGCTTGACCATTTCCTTGTGGGTAATATGGATTAGAGAATGTGTGTTTAATTTTGTATTTAGTACAAAAAAAATTGATAGTTTTGCTCTTAAATGATGTTTCATTATCAAAAATAATGGTTGCAGGTAGGTTGAAGCGTGAAATAATATGAGTCATGATAAAATGGCAAATGTCTTCGCCTATGGTAGATTGAAGTGAAATGGCTTCCACCCATTTCATAAAGTATTCTATAGTTGTGATTATGAACTTATGTCCATCAGTGGACTTAGGGTTGATTTTTCTAATGAGGTCAAATCCCCATAACATGAATGGCCATGCAGAAATGATAGGTTATAATTATTGTGATGGTGCATGTTGTAGGTTACTATGTCATTGGAATTTATCACATAGCTTTACATATTGTAAACATTCATATTCCATGGTGGGCTAGTATTACCCTTGTTGGAGGAGTTTGTATGACATGGATTTTCCACTAAAATAACCACCACACTCACTGTCATGTATTTGAGTGAGAGAAATTTTGGCTTCTATAAAGTTTAAGTACCATAGTAAGTGTCTATTGAAAGATCATTTAAAAAGGTCTCTACCAATGATTACATAATAGAGTGCTTATTTTCGTAATTTACGTTTGTCATTTTAGGAGAAAGTGTCTGGTGTAATAGATTTGTTGAGAAAATTATAAATGTTAGTGAACCATTTTAGGGTTACAGATCTATGTGTAGTAGTTAAAATAGAAAGAGTGATCAAATCTACATTTGATATTGAAGGTGATTGTAATCATTTAACTATAAAAATTGCTTGATCATCATTGATACTAATGGGGATGAGTAACGTGATGTTGTCCATAGCATATACATATCTATTATCTTTATAGGGAATACCTTCAATGGAAAAATAATCAAATTGGGATGATAGACACTATACCATGTTGCAGTATGGGATAAGGTGTTCTTCTTTTGTTTGATAAACATTGTTAACTTAGTTGACCATGAGTTGGGAATCACTGAAGATCTTAAGATATTTTATTTGGAGGGATTTTGTAGTGAACAGCCCTAAGATAAGTGCTTCATATTTTACTATGTTGTTGGTGCATGAGAAACTTAATCAATATGCTATAGGAATTGTATGGCCAAAAGGATCAATAAAGACAATACATATCCCTGCATTAGAAGCACATTGAGAGCCATCAAAAAACATTGTCCAAGTTTTTGAATGAGTAGAGTAGGTAGTATAAACATCTCTGAATGTGTCACTTAAAGGGTTTGTATATGATAGTGGTGTTGCTGCCAAATAGTCTACAATGATTTGGACCTTTATCAATTTTTGGAGGACTATTTTTAAGTCAAATTATGTTAATAACATAATCCATTTGGCAATATGACTAGAAAGATGTGGTTTAGCTAGTAGGAATTTTAAGGGGTCTGTGTTTGTGATAACATGAGTCTCATAATTTACCATGTAATGTCAAAGTTTTTGTGTGGAAAAAACTAATGCGAGACCTAATTTTTCTATTGGGGAATAGGTTTTTTCATAATTGAACAATGTATAGCTTATGAAATAAACTACTCATTCGGTATTTTGATCATTGTGTTGTGCTAAGAGTGCCCCTAAGGCATGATCTATTGATAAGATATAAAGTAAGAAAGGCTTGTCTAGGATAAGTGGTACTAAAATGGGTGGATTTAGGAGATATTGCTTCATTGTGTTGAAGTCATTTTGACAAGCTTGATCCTAAATAAATTTTGTATCTTTCTTTAATAAGTGGGTGAAGGACTATGTTTTATCAACAAGCTGGGCTACAAAATGGTGGATTGCTTGAATCTTGTCTTGGAGGGATTGAAGATATTTTAAGTTGGTAGGAGGTAGCATATCGATAATTGCTTTGACTTTCTTAAGATCAACTTTGATGCCTTATTGAAATATGATGAATCCTAGGAGTTTCTCTAACATGACTCTGAATAAGCATTTGTTGGGGTTTAATCAAATGTTGTATTGTTTAAGTCATGCAAAGATTTTTATAAATCAATAGCATGATGTTATCATTTTTTGGATTTAGCTATTATATCATTGACATAATCCTTGATAGTGTGGTAAATTAAGTCATGAAAAATGTGTCTCATAGTACATTGGTATGTGGCTCTCGCATTTTTTAATCTAAAAGACATGACAATGTAACAAAATGTACCTTTTGATGTTGTAAAAGATGTTTTTTCTTGATCTTCTTTAGCAATTTTGATTTGATTATAACCAAAAAACCATCCATAAATGATAGCATTTTGTATCTAGCAGTGGAATTTACTATCATGTTGATATTTGGTAAAGGAAAATCATCTTTGGGGCATGCTTTATTTAAATCTCATGAATCAAAATAACATCAAATTTGTCCATTAGGTTTGACTATGGGAACTATATTGGAAATCCATTTAGGATGTGCTACTAGGCAGATGAAACCAGCATCTAAGAGGCATTGGATTTCATCTTTGACTAAGAGAGCCACCTTAGGATGCATTTTTTGACTTTTTTATTTGACTAGTTTAGCATCAGGGTATAAATGAATCTTGTGAACTACTATATATGTATAAATTCTTGGCATATCTGAATATGACCAAGCAAAGAGTTATACAAAATTTGTTAATGTTTGATGAATATTTGCATCCTCTTCTTTCTTTAGGGCAACAGCTAATAAGACAATGCAAGGATCTTTGTCAGTTCCAAAATTGAAATTTACTATTTCTTCATTAAGTAATGTGGAATTATCGAGTGTATATAAAGTTGTAGGGATAGTATTATCTTAGTCAATTGATATATCGGGTAAATAATCTATATCCAAAGTATGCTTGGGTATTTGTGTGGTTTGGAAATCAGTTTTTATGGTAACAAGAAGGGAGGTCTTCATATGCACCAAGGAATTGCAAGAGGGATTCATTATTAGAGAACATATCTAATGTAAACATGTCAACTGAGGCCACATTGTCGATAAGATCAGGGTAGATTAATGATAATGTGGAAGTGTTATTAATTGCATTATCGATGCATGCAATTGGTGGACAAAAAATTATGTGTTGTGAAAGGGTGGGAGAGGATTTATTCTGATTAAGGTGAAACTGGTATCCTAATGCTTGTAAGTTATGTTATGTGGATGCCTCAATAGGATTGACTATTCCTTGTTCATGTTTCCCAAGTCCTTTACCCTGATATCCCATCTTATTAAGATAGTTAAGTGTAAAAGGTGTTGTGAATTTTTAATTTGGTGTTGGTGTTACAATAGGGCTTGGAATTTGTTGATTTTGTGTGTGGTCTGAAGGTGTATTATGAGTAATGAGTTGCATAGGTATGCTACCTAGATTAAAGTGTGGAATATAATTCTATGGAGATTCAACTGCTTAGAAATATTTAAAAGGCTTGATATCTATTACACATGTGTATATGTAACCTTTGTGACTAAATTTTAGACAAGCATGGAGGGTGGATGGGACTACATAAATATCGTGAATCTAGGGCTGAACAAGTGATAGCTCATAATTAAGGTCATTTGGCATGACTTGGTAGGTTGTTAGCAGTGTTTTGGGCCCTAGGGTAATATTGAGTGTTATTTGACCCATTACTTTTTGTGGAATGTTGTTGAAACCTCTGATGTTCATATTGGAATGGTATAAATCTTGAAGTTGTATTTTAAGACATTTAAGAAAGGATATGTTGCAAATATTAAGTCTTGAACCATTATCCACTAATACTCTTTTGACTCCCACATCATTAATTCATAACTAAATATACAAAGGTAGATTTTGTTCAATGATGTGTTGTGGGGGTAAATCCTCTTTTTCAAAAGAGATGTGCTCTTTAGTGCATTACATTGTGCTGAGGATGGATGTAACATAAGTTGGTTTAGTGGAAATAGGGATTCTAGTATTGTGAAGGGATGCATATAATACATCTTTGTAAATGTTTGATCACTGAAGGAGCTCAAGAACAAAAATTATATCTACAGTGGAGCTAGTCTGAGTAGTAAAAATATGGCCCTAGGTATAATCAACCTACCTATCTTCATAAACTTGGGTGATAGATTAGAATGCATGATCTACTCTAGGCATAAATTTGGTAGTAGGTATGGGATAAAATCTAGATGTACCAAGTTTGAAAGGATGGATAGATATAACCGCTAGCATTTGCTGATGTCTAGTAATGCCAATGAGTTATATGCATTGAGGTAGAAAGCATGAAATTGGAGTGAAATGCATGTAATTTGAGTGATTATTTGTGAAAACATATATTTATAAAGAGTGTGTGATAGGCAAGATAGCAAGTAAGAGATAGAAGATGTGGCATTGTGCCTGAATGCATAGAAAATTTTGATATGCAACATAACATTGTGTATTTTTTGAGCATAATGAATCTGAATGCTTTTCCATATGACAAATAGAGATTAAAGGGTAGAGAGCATGATTTTGTGTCTAAATACATAAAGATCTTTGAGTGGTAACATAATATTGCTAACATGTTGAACATAATAAACTTGAAGATTGTTATATAGGAGATATAGAGAGTATGTGAAAGGCATATAAAAATCTCATCTAATTTGAGAAATAATTATTATAATATCATCCCTTAGTATGAAAATTAAACATGAGATGCACATAATGAAACTTTATACTAACATATGATAGACTTCATCATTCATGTACATGATAGGGCCCATTATGGTTTCTTTATTATTTACAAAAAATGTAAGAAGAATTTGTAAATAATTGAGCATCATTTTTAAAATTTGGCTATAGATGTAAGGTGACACATCAAGAAGTAGAAAGGAGCTAGTACATGCAATTAAATATTTTTTATAAATACTTGTGCAAAATACTATGAATTATTAATGTTGAAACTGGTTTTCTAAGTTTGATATGCAACTAAATTTTTAGAAAATGATGCAAAAAGTACTAAAAAATAATTGAGAATGTATTTAATGTAACTAGGGTTTTAAATGAATTTTTTCAAAATTAGTGCAATAATTTGAAAAATTTAGACAAAATTGAAAGATTTAAGAAAGATCTAAAAATATTTCTAAAATTAGCAATATATTTTTCCTAGTGGTTTGAAAGTGTTTGCATGCAAATAGGACCTAGTATGTGCAAACTAGAGTTTGGGTAAATTTATTTAAGAATTTTCAATTAATTTTTAAATTTAGGAAAAATCAAGAAAATATTTCAAAAAAATCAAAAATAATTGGCCCTAGGGTTTCTAGGGTTTTTATGCAAAAATTCAAAGTAAGTCAGGTTCACCAAATGTTTTATTATTTTTAGAATATTATAGTTATATTCCTAAATAATAAAGGGGTTGAGCAATGTAAATCTGTAAATAAATATGCAAGCAAGAATTAACCTACTATTTTATGCAAATAGATTGTATTTTTGCCTTTTCTAAATATAGTAGGAAGTGAGAAAGATTAAAACTTAGCTTATTCTAGCTGATCTGGACTGAGACAAGATCTGATACTAGAGGATAAAGACTAAGAAATAGTTAGAAATAGGATTTTGGACTTCATTTTTTGATTAGATAGGAGCACCAAAAATAGGACACCTTATTGTCTGGTGTTGTAGTCCTATGTTGGTGCTATTATCCTGAGGCTAAAAGCTTTTTGGTTTCTATTTAGAATGCCTATGTTACCCTGTCACTAAAATTTAAAGGTCTAGGACCTTATATATCTCACTATGTGCCTATTTTAATCTTCAAAACCTTTAGGAACTCCTATTGTTTGAACTTGAATGCAAACTTGGGAAAGAGAGAGAAGGGGTTAGTGTGTAAAAGATACAGTGGATGCACTTCACACCCCGTGTGTGGGAATATTGCCTACATCCCAATACTCTGAAGAGGGATCAATTTAATGTATTTATCCCATTGAAGTACTTGGTACAATTTGTGTATGATTAATGAAACTAGAATGTGAAATTAGTTGTGCTTTAATTGGCTAGGGACTGGTGCAATGACTCGAGTAGGCTTGAAACAATGTTGGAAGGCTATGTGCAAAGAATAGGGAAGAGTGCTCAAGTTTACTTTCTTGTATTCTTTTGTCTCTCTTGTAAATGAGTGTCAACCCCTCTAAATGGACTTTGAATGGCCTTTTATAGGGAAACTAATGATCATGGGTTAAATGAATTTGTGTGAGGATAACAAGGAAAAAGATAAGGATCTAGGAAAATCTGACAGTTTGAGGCAAAGATGAGCTTAGACAATAGTGCCAAAAATAGGACATCCTAAATTCTGATGCTCTTATCATATTTGGGAACTATTATCCTAAGGGGGTGAGACCTATGGGGTGGATTTGGGCCTAAGAGGGTTGCCTAGGTCTCAAAAATCTAAGTTCAAGAAGCAACAAATGATTGGGAATTAGTGAAAGAAATAGTCTAGAAGGGTTGTGTGAGCCAATAGGAGGACCTATGGATTAGGTGTCTTAGCCATACTTGAATTTGTACAATTTCAAATTTTACATGACTACAATGGGCATATGTGAAAATAGTTACATGAACATAAATTATAGGTTTCACAAATAGTTACAGTTGATAATCTAGATGCATGACATTTTATATCATTTGACACATATTCATGGGGCATGATACTAATTCATGCACACATACATTTTTAAAAGTCAAAGGACATGATATTGTTTCATGTGCATATGAACTACAATATAAATTACATATTCAATGGTAAATGGTTGTTATTTCACTTCAAAATTATTGGCACTAAGGTCATGATGGGGACATGAATAATCTTTATTATCTTTTAATCATTCATATGAAATCTAGATCCATTTGTAGTAGTGTGATTCATTCTATTACAAGTAATGCATGTTCAATTCTCATGACACTTGATGACCTTGGCTTTAATTTTAATGAACTCATTGTGTGGTTCCACATTTTGTTATAGATGATCCATGTTTGAGTCTAGTGATTGATACTCAAAGGCCTTGGCATCACTTTTAGTGAACTCAATGTGGTTTCTCCTTTTGGATTAGTACATTGGATATTTCTCCCAATTCATAAGAGTTGGAACATGCATCTTTATAACTTAAAGGATTTATTAGTTATTAAAAATTAAGACTTGATCACTCTCACTTCACCAATGGTTCAACATAAAGAACCATCTCCAAATTTATTGTGCATGTTTCATCATTTTTTAAAGGTTAAAGAGCAATATGGTTTCATCTCCATAGAGGTGTAATTCTTCCTTGCTCTCCTTCCAATTTTAAATTTTTTAGAGTTTCAAATTTCAAATATGGACATTGACTACTTCATGTGTTATTTTAGGGTTTATATTGAGTGTCCTACATAATTGGAGTTTCCTATCAAAAATATAGTGTGTTGTACATACACAGGTTTATAATTCTCATTTTTTCTACCAATTTAATTACTAAAATAGGGGATATAGATACATAAATTTGGTCACATGTAAATGATAATGTTAATTCTTAACATATCTTCAATCGCTTCACTTATTCTCAAATACATGACTCTTATTCATCATTCCTCTAGTTATTTATCTATATGTAGGCTTGATCCCTCTGTTCATTGTCACTACTACATAGTAATTTCCAAGTCAATATTCAAAACACCTTATATCACTCTTAGACTAATTCCATCCTCAAGACAATTATCCCTACATTTTTGGGATAGGGTCACACTAGGAAGATAGGGATATTACTATAAACATGTCCACCTAGTGCTGAAACATCATCCCTATGCCATTTAACAACTAGTTTCCAAATTTTGAAATATTCATTTGAGTCATCTTGCATGTTCCACAAGTCATCTAAAGAAAATTCCTCAAAATGTTTACTATAAATACACATCAAAGTCATTCATTGTTTCATATACACTATTACATATTAAAAAAAATCCCTATTCTTCTGATTTAACAATTTTGAGAATATTGGTGTATTATTCCTAATTTAGTTAAAGGGTCTGAGTAGTAAAATTAATAAATAAATAGACAATAATTAAGCTATTAATTTGTGAAATTTAATTTCAATTCAAACTATTCTAAAAATAGTAATAAGGGGAAGAAAACAAGACTTAGCTAAAAACTGATTGATTTGACTAAGACAGAGGTTGGAATTTATTGTGCAGGACTAGGACACTATTACAAACTAAAATTTCAACTTCATTTTGTGATTGGATAGGAGCACTAAAATTGGATAGGAGTGGTACTAGTGTTGTATTCTACCTCTACCACTATTGTTCTAAGGATCTAAGTGTTTTGGTTTTTATTCATTATGTTTGTGTGACCCTATCTATGAAGTTTTGACAGCTAGAAGTATGTAGAGATCCCTATAGATCAAATTTTCTCTTCAAACCCTATGTTTCATTGTGCCTTTACCAATTTTTAGAAATATGAGGGGGGTTTGTGTGTGTAAGATTCATTGGGCATGGATCCACACCCCTTATGTGGGCACATTGCTTACATACCAATACCTTAAAGAGGGATCAAGCCATATGTAGTTCTCCCACTTGATTTGCTTTGTGTAATTATGTGTATGAAGCTGTGGAATGATAAACTGGATATGTTTGAGGTGGCTATGAACTAGCGTAAGGATTTGAATAAGCTTTTAAGTATGTTGGTTGGTTGTATGCAAAGAATAGGGAAGATTGCTTGAGTAGTCTTGCTTGTATTCTTGCTTATTTGGTGATAATTGCCAACCCTTTCCAAATGATCTTTGAATGGGATTTTATAGGGATCTATTGGTCATGGGTTGAATGTGTTGGCATTAAGCTAACAAGGATAAGGATGGGAAACTAGAAGGAATAGACCGTTAGGGCTAGAAATGGACTTCGATAAGAGCATCAAAAGTAGATAGGAGTGGCGCCAATGTTATAGTCCTAGTGTGGTGCTATTGTCTTGAGCAGACAAGACCTAGGGGGATTGATCTATCATAGAAAGAAGAGTCTAGCTTAGTTGGGATCAAATATAGAAGGCTAAAAATGACTAGGAATCAGTGAAAAGATGCCTATGAGGGTCATGAGATAAATAAAGAGGGACCTAAGGATTGGGTGTCATTATTCATGCTCAAGTTACCAATTTTCACATTTTATATGACTACATTTACCCCCACTTTATCCTAGTGATGTAGCAAAGTGAAATACTAGGATAAAGGAAAAATAGAAAATGTAACTAAACTTACCTACAAGGGTGAAGCTCATAAATCTATGTGATGTTAGGTGTGCATAGAGAGAGCATGTTGTGAAGTGTGAATCTATAAGAAGATAAAGAGTTGATCATTTCTCACTAGATACGCTATATCTAATATAATAATGTACAAGGTTAGGTAAGAGAGAGAGGAAGAGAAAGGAATGAATACACCTCATTGGGTATGTAGACCAATATAAAACCTATTGTGATATTGAGTGATGTTGAGTAATGCTAGACGATGTTGTACCAAGAGTGATATCATGAATAGAGTTAAGTGCTCAATTCCCTGAGGTGGCTCAAGAATGCAAAGGCTAGCCCTTGGGCTCTGTCATTGCCTACTAAGTGAAGATAGGTGGTCATACGTGTATTGATCGATGTTTGGACTATGTGTCCAATCCCTCTGAATAGGTGGCTCAAGAATACAAAGTCTAGCTAGTCTTTTAAATCCATCATTGCCCCATGAAGTGAAGCTATGAATTGATATCAGTATGAAATGTGTGTCATATGAAATGGATCCTAAAGCCCATGAATGTAATATGATCTAAAAATGTTGGTGTGAATAGTCAAATGTATGCTAGAAACTAGGCCACTCTTGGCCACTCTGAAAGATGGAGATTAGGATTGTATGAAATCCACTCCAAACTAGTGCACTAGGCTTATATGAAAGCAACTCGAGAACTTAGGAATGTGGAAGTTAGGCTTGTATGAAATCCATTCCAAAATGATGCCAACCACCTATAGATGCAATAAGGCACACATCTGCTGAGAATGCTTAGGTAATACTGAACTTAGAAAGGAAAAGAAAACAAATGTGTCAGGCACATTGCCCCCAATCAATGGTGTCTAGAACATGGATTTTAATCTAAAATTTATATCAACTATCATGTTTGAAAATGGAAGTGAGATCCATTATGCCACGTGTGATTCCCTCTATATCTAAATTCTTTGAGCAAAAGTGTAATAAAAATTACTAATTCTAAATTAGTCTAGCTATGCAAAATTATAGTTAAACCTACTTTTTTGTCTGTCTAGAAAGTCTAGTTTTTTGTCTATTTAGATAGGAGCATCGAAAGTGGACACTAGTGGCACTAGCACTATAGTCAAGGTTGGGGATTGTTATCCTGAACCAAATCTAGTAATTATTCTGAAATTCTCACTAACTACCTGGTATGTTCTGACTATTTTGATGTCTTGTTGTTGTTCTAGGTGTGTTAAATATTGTATTTTTTCATATTAATAACTCTGATCTTTCTGACAAAACCTCTATTTATTGCCTTATCTTCTAAGGGTAGGAATGAAGGCCTTGTAATGACTTCCCTTAGAAGAAAGAGCCCTACAAGTGTGTTATGTTATAAAGATACATGATATATTAATGATAATTGATAAGATATCTTAAGATATAGCATGGTTTATAATGAGAGATTATTAGATCAAAAAAGGTATGCCTAGATGGATGTAACAATGTAATAACATGTGAAATATACTGAGCTAGAAATGAAAGTCTAGTTAGTTGTTAGTTGTTAATTGTTAGTTGTCATGGAGGGATGGAGCATGATGTCCATCATGGCATCCAATAAAGCAAAATAAATGCATGATATAGGTCATAGCAATACAAACAATAAGATGCAAACAAGTAACAAGCACATAAGGCAAGAAGTAAGAAACGTACAAGGGTGGCCAAGGGGCCAAGAAAATAAGGGATATGAGCACATGTCACTCATACTGGAAGGTAATCATACAAGGCATGTTCAAATGTCACATACACATACAATTGAAATAAGTAAAGGTGGCATGAAAGCCACAATCACATAGAAAAGTACAGGCAAGGGACATTGACAAACATCCAAAGGCACACATATAAATAGAGGCAAAGGACATTGGAAAATATCCTAAGGTACATACAGGAGACAAAAAATAATTAAGAAATGCAATCACATCAAGCTATGCCAAGAAAGAAAAGAAAGCATATAATAACTAAAAATAAAATCACATCTAATTAATCAAAGTAAGAGGTGAAAGTGTGCAAGACATGTTAGTACAAGACTAGGTATATGCCAAGAAATACACAAGTGTTATATACTAGTAAGATGTCGATATAGTAATATGTGTAAGATAGTAAATAATGTAGATCAACATGATAACTAGAGTGTGGTGTGTAGGAATGACATAACCTAGATGGTGTAGTCATGTAGAAGATGCATGTAGTGGGTATGTATATCGATGAATGTCTCAATGTAGAAGTAAGATGCCTCCTCAATGGGTAGAGTGAATCAATTAAAGAGCTAGATGTCATTGCACACACTCAAAAGAGATCAAGTGAAGCATGGTAATGTAGATAAATCAACAAACAATAACATAGAATAGCATATGTAAGTTTAGCATGATAGTAAAAATGTAAAGCATGGATAATGCATATAATCAAAATATTTTTGGTATTTTTGAGTTATTTGCATGTTTTTATATTTTGAAATATTTGAATGTTTTTGGATTTTTTAATGTTGTATTGTTTTTGGTGTTTTGAATATGTTATGAACTATGTACAATCAATCACATGAAGACTATGTACAAGAATTAAAAATGACTATGTACAAGTAAGAAAGAAGAAACTATGTACAAGTAATTTTGAAAAATTATGTACAACACAATGTGTAAAATGAAATGCTAAATATGAAATCTGCATAGATGCATAATATTCATTGGATTTTTGAGTTTATTTCCTTCAATTGAGGCTAGATGATACACTTTAGGGCTAAGCTCTTCGGTAATAATTATAGACCTAACCAATTTGGTTTAAATTTTCCTTTGGTTTATTCTTTGGCATTAACATTACGAAGATTTTATTTGAGAACAATATCATTAACTTCAAATTCTATGGCATGAACTCATTTGTTGTAGGATCATCGTATACATTGTTGGTAGATTCTAAGATGTTTTGTTGCTTGAATGCGTGTTTGGTCTAACTGCTCAAGATGGTGTAGATGTTTTTCATGATACTGGTCATTAGTGATAATACCTCTAAGGGAAACACAAAGAGATGGAATTTCTAATTCCAATGGTAAAATTTATTTCATGCCATACACAAATGAATAAGGAGTGGCTCCTATGGGTGTGAGGATACTTGTGTGATATGCCCATAATGCAAAGAATAGTTGATTGTGCCAATCATGTCCAATTTTAGTCACTATTTTTCTCAAAATGTTGTTGATGTTTTTATTGGTGGCTTCTCCTTGATCATTTCCTCATGGGTAATATGGAGTGGAGAATGTGTGTTTAATCTTATATTTTGGGCAAAATTTTTTGATAGTTTTATTCTTGAATGATGTTCCATTATCAAAAATGATGGTTGCAGGTAAGCCAAAGCGTGACATAATGTGAGTCATGAGAAAGTTGTAAATGTCCTCACCTGTAGTAGATTGAAGTGGAATGGATTTTACCTACTTGGTAAAGTTTTTTGTAGCTGTCATTATGAATTTATGTCCATTGGCAGATTCAGGGTTAATTTTTCCAATAAGATCAAATCCCCATAACATAAATGGCTATGGAGAGATAATAGGCTGTAATTGTTATGATGGTGCATGATGTAAGTTACTATGTTGTTGACATTTATCACAAAAATTTGCATATTGTAAACATTCATCTTCCATGGTGGGCTAGTAGTGCCCTTGTCGAAGCAATTTGTGTGACATGGATTTTCCACTAAAGTGGCCACCACACTCACTATTGTGTATCTATGTAAGAGCAATTTTAGCTTTTAATGATGTCAAACATCAAAGCAATTATCCATCGAAGGAGTGTTTAAAAAGGTCTCCACTAATGATTACATAACGGAGTGCTTGTTTGTGTAACTTGCACTTGTCATTTAAAGAAAAAGTGTTCGGTGTAATAGATTTGTTTAAAAAGTTATAGATATCAGAGAACCATTTTAGAGTTGTGGAACTATGTGTAATGGCTAGAACATATACTAAAGTCAAATCCATGTTGGATATTGATGGTGATTTTAATAATTTAATTGTGAAAATAGGTTGATCATCATTAATGTTGATAGGAATCAAAGATACAGCACTTTCCATTGCATATGCATGTTGGTTGTCTTTTCTTGGTATACTTTCTATAGAAAAGTAGTTAAACTATGATGATAAACATTGTACCATGTTTTGGTATGGGATAAGATGTTCTTCTTTTGTCTGATAAACATCATTGACTTGGTTGACGACAAGTTGGGAATCACCAAAGACTTGAATAGATCTAATTTGAAGAGATTGGGTAGAAAATAGACCTAAAATAAGTGCTTCATATTCTACGATATTATTGATGTAGGAGAAACTTAATTGATATGCAACAGGAATTATGTAACTAGAAGGGTTGATAAAGAAAATTTCTACCCCCACATCGGATGCACATCAAGAACCATCGAAGAGCATGGTCCAAGTATCAGAATGAGTAGTATAGGTAGTGAAATAATCTCTAAATGTGTCACTAATAGGATTAGTGTCCAGGATGGTGCGACTACCAAATAGTCTACAATGATTTGGCCCTTTATTGATTTTTGGAGAAGTATTTTTAAGTCAAACTCTATTAATAACATGACCCATTTGTGATGCAGCCAGAGAGATGTGGTTTTGCCATGAGAAATTTTAATGGATCTACTTTTGTGATAAATTGAGTCTCATTATTTACCATGTAATGTCAAATTTTTTGTGTGGCAAAAACTAGTGCTTACATAACTTTTCTATTGCAGAGTAATTTTTTCCATGATCAACTAATGTGTGACTGATATAATAAATTACGCATTCAATGTGTTGATCATTGTGCTGTGCTAAGAGTTCTCTTAATGCAAGGTCTATTTTTGAGATATACAATAGGAAAGGCTTGTTAGGGATAGGTGGTACTAAGACATGAGGGTTGAGAAGATATTGCTTTATTGTATCAAAGCTTTCTTGACATGCTTGGTCCCAAAAAAAATTTATATCTTTATTTAGTAATCGAGTGAATGAGTGAGTTTTATCATCAAGTTGAGCTATAAGATGGCAGATTGCTTAGATCTTGTCATGTCGGGATTGAAGTTGTTTTAAGTTCATAGAAGGTGGCATGTTGATGATTGAATTAACTTTCTTAAGGTCAACCTCTATGCCACACTAAGAAATAATGAAACCTAAGAGTTTGCCTAATGTAACTTCAAACACACACTTCTTTGGGTTTAATCAAACATTGTATTATTTGAGTCTTTGAAAGATCTTTCATAAATCAATAGCGTGATGTTGTCATTATTTGGATTTAACTAAGATATCATTGATATAATCCTTGACAATATGGTGAATCAAATCATGAAATATATGTGGCATGGTACACTGGTATGTGGATCCATCATTTTTTAATCTAAAAGGCATGAAAATATAACAAAATGTACCCCATGGTGTTGTAAAATATGTTTTCTCTTAATCTTTTTTAGTAATTTTGATTTGGTTGTATCCTGCAAAGCCATCCATAAATGATAACATTTCATATCTGACTATAGAATCAATGATCATGTCAATGTTAGGTAAAGGAAAATCATCTTTTGGGCATGCTTTATTTAAATCATGGGAATCGAAACAACACTAAATTTGTTCATTGGGTTTGACCACAAGTACTATATTATAAACCCATATAGGGTGTGCTACTGGTCGAATGAAACCAGCATCTAAGAGGCATTGGATCTCGTCTTTAACTAAGAGAGCTACTTTAGGATGAATTTCATGAATTTTTTGTTTAATGGGTTTATCATTTGGGTATAAAGGAATATGATGAACTGCTATGAATGTATCAATTCCTAGCATATTAGAGTAAGACCAAGCAAAGAGTTCTAAAAAATCTATTAAGGTTTGACAAATATCTATATCTTCTTCCTTTTGTAGGGTAGCAGCTAATAAAACAATGCAAGGATCCTGATTGGTTCCAAAATTGAAATTAATTATTTCTTCATTAAGCAATGTGGAATGATCCAATATGTAGGGAGTGGTAGGAATAGTATCATCTAAATCAATTGGTATGTCTTGTGGAGAATCTAAACTTTCTCTAAAGTATGTGTGGGCATTTGTGTGATGAGGAAATCTATTTTTATGATAGCAAGATAGAAGGTCCTCATAGTCTCCAAGAAATTGTAGGAAGGATTCATCATTGGAGAATTTATCTAATGTGAGTATGTCTAGTGAAACTGCAACAAAAACGAGATCAGGATAGATCAATGATAATTTTGAAGCATGATTCATGGTGTGGTCTATTAATGTAGTGGTTGGACAAAACTTTATATATTCTTTGAAGTGGTGGACGAAGGCTTATTATGAAGGTGGGTAAACTGATATCCTAGCCCTTGTGTTCCATGTTGTGTAGATGCCTCAACAAGATTGATGATTCCTTGTTTGTGCTTTTCAAGACCTTTTTCATGATATCCCATCTTATTAAGACATTTAAGTGCGAAAGGAGAGGTAAACTAGTGATTTGGTATCTATGTTATTAAAAAAACTTGGAGTTTATTGATGTGTTGTATGGTCTGAAGGTATACTATGAATAATAGGTTGTGTCAATATGTTGTCAAGATTAAAGTGTGGAATATAATTTTATGGAGTTTCATAAACTTGGTACTATTTAAAAGGTTTGTTATCTATTGGGCATGTGTAGATGTAGCCTTTGTGACTAAATTTTAAATAAGCATAGAGTGTAGAAGGGACCGCATGCATATCATGAATCTAGGGCTGACCAAGTAATAAATTATAGTTAAGGTCATTTTACATGACTTGGCAAGTAGTTGGCAGTGTCTTAGGCCCTAAGGTAAGATTGAGTGTTATTTGACCCATGACTTTCCATGGAATATTGTCAAAACCTTTGATGTTCATATCAGGATGGTCAAGATCTTGAGGTTTTATATTAAGATGTTTAAGAAAAGAAATGTTGAAAATGTTGAGTCCTGAACCATTATCAACTAATACCCTTTTGACCCCCCACATCATTAATTATTAATTGAATATACAGAGGTAGATGTTGTTCAATGATGTGGTGTAGGGGTAAATCTTATTTTTCAAAGGAAATATGTTCTTCAGTCCATTGCATGGTGTTGAGGATAGATGCAACATAAGTTGGTTTGGAAAAAATGAGAATTCTAGTATTGTAAAGGGATACATATAACACATCTTTATAAACATTTGATTGATAAAGGAGCTTGAGAACTAATATTGTATTGGATGGGGTGCTAACTTGAGTGATAAATCTATAGTCATGGGTATAATCAACCTGCCTATCTTTTGAAACTTGGGTGATAGCATATACCATGTGATCTACTATAGGCATAAAGCTAGTAGTAGGTGTGGGATAAGAGATAGATGTCTCAATATTGAAAGGAGGGATAGATATAACTGCTAGTGTTTGCTTGTGTCTAGTAGTGATAGGAAGATACTCAAAAGTAGCCAAAGAGTTATATGCATCTAGGTAGAAAGCATGAACGTGGAATTAAATGCATGAAATGTGAGGGATGAATTGTACAATAATATGTTTATAACGAGAATTCCATAGGAGAGATAGAAAGCAAAAGATAGAGATCATGAATTTGTGCATAAATGCATGAAAAATTTTGACATATATTATGACATTTCTAACATGTTTAGCATGATAAACATTGAAATTTTTATGCATGAGAGATAGAAAGGAAAGGATAGAGAACATGAAATTGTGCATGAATGTATAGAAAATGTTGACTTATAACATAACATTGGTAATTTTTTTAGAAAAATGGAGTTGGAAATTATTCCACATGAGCGAGAGAGAATATGTAAAAGAAATATTGAAATCTTGTGAATTTTTAGCAATAAATGTTGTAATATCATCCTTGATTATAAAGGGTAAACATGAAATGCAAAGAATGAAGCTTTGTACTAACATATGATAAACTTCATCATTCATGTACATGATAGGACCAATGATGGTCTCTTTATTATGTGTAAGAAATGTAAGAAAAGTTTGTAAATAAGTGAGATCCATTTTTGAAATATGATTTTGAAATGTAAGGTGATATCTCAAAAGCAATGGGACCTAATGTATGCAACTAGGGTTTGAAAAATAATATTTCTGAAAAATAATGTGGAATTTTAAAAATTTAAGTGGATTTTTTATTTAAATATGCTAGTAAAAAATTATAAAATTACTAAAAAATTACTGGGAAAATACTGGGACCTAGTATGGGCAACTAGGGTTTGAAAGAAAATTATTTTAAAATTACTATGAAATTTTAAAATTTAATGCTAATTTATAATTTTATTATGCAAGTATAAAATCATAAAAATATAGAAAAATCAGTAGAAAACTTACCCTAGGGTTTCTAAGTGCAAACAAAGTAAGTCAGGTTCACCAAATGATTTAACAATTTTAGGAATATTGGTGTATTATTCATAATTTAGTTAAAGGGTCTGAGTAGTAAAATCAGTAAATAAATATAAAATAATTAAGCTACTCATTTTTTAAATTTGATTTCAATTTTAAATTTTTTAAAATAGTAATAAGGGGAAGAAAATAAGACTTAGCTAGAAACTAACTGATCCGATTGAGATAGAGGCTAGAATTTATTGTGCAGGACTGGGACACTATCTCAAACTAAGATTTTAACTTTATTTTATGATTATATAGGAGTGTTAGAACTAGACAAGAGTGGCATCGGTGTTGTTTCCACTTATATTGCTATTATACTGAGGATCTGAGCTTTTTGGGTTTTGTTCACTATGTTTGTGTGACCCTGTCTATGAAATTTTGATAGCTAGAAGTTTGTAGATCTCCTTATAGAGTATATTTTCTCTTCAAACCCTATGTTCTGTTATTTTTTTACCAATTTCAAGAAATAAGGGGGGGTTAGTGTGTGTAAGATTCACTAGACGGGGATCCACACCCCTTGTATGGGCATGCTACCTACATACTAATACTCCAAAGAGGGATCAAGCCATATGTAGTTCTCCCACTTGATATGCTTTGTACAATTGTGTGTATGAAGATGCAAAATGCTAAACTATATATGCTTGAGGTGGCCATGAACTAGTGTAAGGATTTGAATAAGCTTGTAAGTATGTTGGCTAGTTGTATGTAGAGAATAGGGAAGATTGCTTGAGTAGTCTTGCTTGTATTTTTTGCTTTCTTAGTGATAATTTCCAACCCTTTCCAAATGATCTTTGAATGGGATTTTATAATGATCTATTGTTTATGGGTTGAATGTGCTCGCATTAGGCTGACAAGGATAAGGATGGGAAACTAGAAGGAATTGACCATTAGCGCTAGAAATAGACTTGGACAAGAGCATCAAAAGTAGGCAAGAGTGGCAGTGGTGTTATAGTCCTAGTGTGGCACTATTGTCCTAAGTAGATGGGACCTGAAGGGATTGATCTATCATGGAAAGAGGAATCTAGCTTAGCTGGGATCAAATCTGGAAGGCTACAAATAATTGAGAATTAGTGAAAAGATGCCTATGAGGGTCATGAGATCAAGCAAGAGGGACCTAAGGGTTAGGTGTCATTGGCCATGCTCAAGTTACCAATTTTCACATTTTATATGACTACATCTTCCCTAATTCAAGATCGTTCACTAAGAGTAGTCACAATCCAAATCAAAAGCATTTCAAATCAAGAAAAGCACTAACATTGTCAAGTATCAAAGCCAAATTTCTAGTTGTATACATATAGTCAAGGAGCACAATTTCACAATCACATTAGGTGGGATAACTACATGTGGATTTATTCCCTCCTCAAAGTATCTATATACGTAGGTAATGGTCAATCATCAATAGGGGTGATTGGAGTCAAATCAACCCATTACACTCCCCCTTATTTTTTGTAAGTTTCTAACTCTTAGAAGTACCCCTAAGGTTTTCAAGGCAAAGAGAAGGAAAACAATGATTTATGCATGGCATTAACAGAAGTGAAACATCTCAACCCTCTTAGTAGACATAGGCACATGTGGTAGAATAATTACAGTTTCATCATAGTCAAAACAGACAAGTCTACAATCAACAAACACTACCAACCTATGTTTTTATCTAGGGAGTGCAAACCTATCTATAAATATCCACAAAGTCTACCTCTTGATCTGAGTTATCATAGTCATATTGTATCTTGATTTCCACTATTAAATATTTGTTATAGTCAACCAAAAATTAAAAAAAATAAATATTTTATTATTGGTTGTACTTACTACTTTTATAATATAACACTTTTTAATCAATTTAAATTGTCAATTTTATTTTACATTCATATTTATGCTTAAATGTCACTAATTATAATTAAAATAATCTTTCAAAGTATTACACATATTAACACTATTAAATCAAAAATAGGATAAAACAATACCTTGCAACGACCAACAAGAGCATGAACTATTTGACATTAACAAAAAAAAACTCTATTACATTGAATAACCCCATATATAGGCATGATGTTTTGAGAGGGGATGACACTACAAGGCACCACACACCATACGAATAGCCATAATCAACACCGTTAAAAATTAAACTCCCAGTCGTTAAGAGGGATGGGTGCATGTTGTTTGTATAATCTTTTCCATGACCATCACTACTTATCACTATTATGCATTGAACATAATCTCATTGTTTATTACATCATTGTGTATTTATGATTTTACAACATATCAATAGCCTAATAAAAAACATGTATATTTATTACGCCTATATGCACGCTCCCTCCCACCACTCCTACTATTGTTTTCCATGTAGGAGTAATGAATATGACACATGGAAAAAGTTGTGAATCTTGGTGGTCGTGCAAATTTTGATGAACAATTGAAAAACAAAAAATGAATTGGATGTACTTGATGGCTTTCTGTACGCCACACTAGCGAGTGAATCTAACCGATAAAAGGAAACCCCTATCAACATAACAAGATAGACTTCTGATCGTTGCTTAAAAAAAAAAAAAAACCATGTGTAACTTATCTTCATCTAAAAAGAGATTGGAAAAAAGACTTTGATAAATGTTTATTTAATTATGCAGTGTCTACAATGAAATAAAGTTCTCCCATATGATGTAGAGCTAAAATTAAAAATTAAAAAGAAAATTTTTGAAAATTTTTGAAATAAGAAAAATATTAAAGATAAAATAAAGATATCATATTACAAATATATCATCAATCTTAAACTTGAACATCTGTTATACTTCATTAATGGTTGTCATTTTTAAGAAAAAATTTATGATTACAAAACTAAGAATTAACTCACATGATTTACATAGCGAAAATGGTAGATGGACACTATAAAAAATAATATGGAAAAAAAAAAATGTCAATTGTGTAACTCAAATAAAATTGAAGATTAATTTCATTTTATCCTAACATGCCTATTATGTAATGATATCAAACATGTTTACACTCATATATACAATCATAACTTAGCCCATGAAATCCTAAACTAGGTCAACTGAACAAAACTCAGTGATTTTATTTTAAATCTAAATGCTCATCAAATTAAATATCTACATATATAAACATCGTTGTTGTTTTTCCAATTTTTCTTTCGACAATTGAGGTGCTAAACATCATTTTTAATTTTTTTTTCATTTCAGTGTTAATTATTTATTATCATGACATGTTTTTTATTTATTATTTCTTTTCCAATGCACTTCAAGTGGGAAGAGTACATAGATTACTAAAACACTTAAGTTTAGAAGAGTCCAAAGATTTTGTAGATTGACATCAATAAAGACAAAGATAAATCACATTTTAAAGAGAAGATTTAAAGATAACTTGTATAAATTTCTACATAAATGTTAGGTCACCACCAATTTAATCTAAAAGACGCTAGAAGTCATTATCATTATCAAATCTACTTCCCTACTCACTAAATTTCCTAATTAAAATTCATCTTAATTATGCATTAAAACCTCACAACAAGGTTTTTATATCTTTCTATATTTGCTTTCTCCGAATCAAGAAAGTGATGATGAGAAATGGTAGCACATTTACATTTAAACATCACACATTCAATTTCTTTTTAAAAAATTTACCACCAAAGTTATATTCCATTATAAAAACCCTTATCGAGATAATTAAAGTTAGGGATAATATTTATACTATTAGAATGCTTTAGGATGACTTTATTATTAAAAATAATAAATTGAAGGTTACACAGTAAAGTGGCTGATAAAACACAACACCATATTTCACAATCCTCTCACTATGTGGGCAAAGCCAAGTAAGAGAAAAAAACACAAGGCCTTTAGGACAACTGTGTTGGTCGAGCAAAACACAACAAAGAAAACCTAGGAAGAAACCTTGGGAAACAAAGCATCAAAGCATAAAGCTACCACCATTGTCACCAACAAAGAGCACCACTATAGAGTGAAGTTCCACTCTCATCACTGTTATAGCCACAACTAAACAAACTGAGCAACCATGGATAAAGATGTTGAACAAACTACAGACATAACCACCACTATTGTTGCCTCTACCACATTGCCATAAAACACACAAATATCCCCACACTCAGATCTGAATAAGGTGAGAATAAAACCATGATCAATTAATGCCAAATACTAAGTACATAGCTATAACCCCATCTTAATAAATAACCATCACAAATTGACAAGTGCACACTTCTAACAGCCACACATCACAATGAAAAATTGAAAACTACCATGGGATCTTCTAGAAGAGTCATGGCTCCATGACTGTCCCTTCCTAACATGAAACATCCTATAGTCATGCTCCTTAGAGTTACATTGCAATGGAGCAAACCCTTGGTTTAGGGTTTCAATGAAAGGAGAGAGGGAGGGAGCCTCCTTTGTCTCCAACTCCATCCCAAAATCACTCCCAGGGATAATATTCCACCTTAAACTATATGTTCATTTAATCTATAAAATTTTGTTGGATTTTTTTTTAGGATTATGAACCAAACAACTTGAATTGTGAAATCTTTTCCATTAATATTTAAAAATATTATATTTTATATTTATACATTACTTCCACCAAATCTAGCAAACAATATGGAACTAATTTTTTATATGAAAAATTTAGAATCATAGAAGCAATTCCAAAAATTTGGGAATACGTGTTATGTTAATTATGTTCTAGAGTTTTTCTCCTACCATCTCTTTGTCATTGATCTATTTATCTTTAAGGGATTTTTATATTGCCTTAAATAACATTTACTAATTTTTAGCATTAAAATAAATGCTTTAGGTGGTTGTTTTCTTATTTAATGAGCTCTACACATGATCTTGCATCATTGGATGTATCTCACTCTCAAGGAAGTAATAACGATACCAAATAAAACATGTTAGTTTGTACCCAAGGTCCTCCATGAGGTAATATACCCCCTTATAAGGAAAATCCTCTTAATGTTTTACTTACTTTGCCTAAATTTGATAAAACTTACTAATGACATGAATCCATACCCTTATTGAATATTTTAGGGGGCATATTCCTATCAGGTGTAATGTTAAAAAGTTGGGTGCAAATGAAATGGTAGCCAAATGGCATCAAGCTTATTAGGGTGAAAAACTTGATCAAGTGTTTCGTCCTTTTTAGGTTTGAAAAACCCAAACATTGTGTTGTCATTCACAAGCATGGTCCTTACTATGTTAGGATCTCATTGCTTGTTATCTCCCCCTGAACCTAAGACTTCATCATCTTTGACAAGGCTAAACTCAAGGTCCAAATCTAGGTTGTGTTTCCTAAATTACATGTTCCCTTCTTCCCATTTCTAGTACAATTAGTTAAGCCATTGGTTTAGTTTATCCTCTTTGAAACCAACATATTTTATGATGCTAGACCACAATAATATATTTGTGTGGAAATTGATCTCGCACAAGAATTTTGTGCGACCATCAAAATTAAAATTGGAGAGCAAAGTTTTACCCAATGGGTGATGTATATCAGCATTCCAAATGTATGCTTCCAATGTCAGTCATTGGACCATAAGGTCAAATATTATCCATTCATGGTCATCACAAATCCATAGGCCAAATCCATGGTTGAGAAAATTAAATCCCCTACAGGAGCTAATGATGGATGGAAATTTTTGGGTCGATGGAATAAACATAATAACTATAATAATAGGGCACCTACTTCCAACCCTGAGTTGACCATGGTCATTATTATGACAAGCCCATAACCAGTCACCCAAACCCAAGTTTCATATGCCCCTCCAACTCCATAATTAAATGTTAATCTGATCATGGCAAGTACTTCATAGGCAACCAATTTGATTTTTAAAACATAAGAATCTTAGTCTCTCGATTTCTTGTTAATTCAATCACAAGAATCCTTAACTTAGAAGGTCCCTATCTTGGCTCCAAAACCTAGGGAAACCCCTATTTCCCCTCATCATCAGGTGATACAATGGTCATGGAGCCCTTCCCTTGGCAGAAATGAGGAGGATTTCTTGTAGAGTGAGAGGCACCTTGTAGTGCTTGCAAACTAACTTGCTAAAGGTCAATAAAAAAAGTTCCTAAAAAACCACTTTGCAATGCTTGAAGGATAAGATGGCAAAACTATGTACCTTGATAGTTTCCAATGAATATTTATTCATGAAACATCCATAGTTTAATTGACCTAACCCATAATTACATGGTTTGGGTCAGTTGTTACAAATATTCATATCTACACATTCTTTGTCTATATGAAGTGAAGATTAATGGGTTTTCTCTCCAAATGACAGCTAAAACCATTTGGCTTGATGCTTATTATCACATGTTTGGCCATGACATGGGATGTGGCAAAGTGATCACTATGATAGTGCCATTTTTTCCCTCTTTTGTAATGGATTGGGGAGTGGACTCATCTAACCAATAAAACTTGGGTTTACCTCTAACATCATCATGGAATGAGAGGTTCTCTAGTAGTGGCTAGTGGAGAAACTCTTAGATGCCAACTAAATAATTTGTGTAGATTTTAACATAGTAGAGTTTGTAGAGGATAAAGAAGGGGATCCACCCATGAGGTTATGTGTTGGTGAATGAGAGGCCTATTTTTATATGCATAACAAGTTAGGTTTGTTTAGCCTTAATAATCATCATAGAACCTCTCCCTCCACTCATTCATTCACTTGGTCCAACTTTCACCAAGAAAATGAAAGGGTTCTTAAGAGACTGGATAGAACCCTTCTCTTAGAGAAAAATATTTTTATTTTGCCTAGATCTTTCATAAGATAATCAGTGTGTTTTTAGGTGTTCTTTTATTCAACCATCAGCCCATCAAATTTTACATTGAATGGTCTACTTTGTTGATCAAAATGTTCAACAATAATTTTTACCTTAATACCTCATATTTTTAGCATGAACAAACACTTACTAACATTAAAGGGGTTTAGAACTTAGTGTCACATGCCAATAGTGTCTCTAGTTGGATTGACTAATGGGAAGTGGCCATTGTTTGCATTACCACTTTCTTCAGGGTGTTTGTAAAATAATTAACTATGTTCAAAAAAAGGTCCAATGCTGCATACATAAGGGAGCTTAATAGGGTTTCTTAGGAACTTGAATAATCCCCCTTGAATGGGAGTTTGTAAAATAAAACTACTAAGCTGAGGCAAAATATTAGATTAGCAAATATTCATCAAGCTCATGGTGCTCAAATCTAGGCTCACATCCTCTCATTGAAGGTTGGGGATAGAGTTTCCAAGGATTTTTTTAACAAATTAAGAGCTCGACATTTTTTAATGCAAATCAAGGAAGCTAGTGACTATCTCCCTAGTCTTATAGACATACTGCAAACCTTTGTTTAGTATTATAAACAATTTTTTCAAGCTTGTACCCTTCTAAAGATAGGGATGTTGATTTTAGAAAATGCCTTGATGTTGTTCCTTGTAAAATCACTCCAAGCCAAAGAATGGTAAGAGATAGGTCCCTTTCTATTGAAGAGCTTCATAATGCAATGATTGGTATGGCTCATGACAAAGCCACAAGTATTGATGGTTTTCCTTGTGATTTATACCAAACCCTATAAATTGTGTGGGCCTTGATTTGCATAAATTTTATCTAGAAGCTATCGTGAAGGGCTCTCTTGGCAAGCTCGTTAACAAAGGCAATATCAAGTTTATTCCCAAGGCTAGTGACCTAAAGATAATCACTAATTGGAGGCCTATAACCCCCTTAAATGTCTCTTATAAAATTATTGACAAGGCTTTGGCCCTAAGAATTAGGTACCTCCTTCCCTTGGTGATTAGACCTGAGAAAGGATTCATTCAAGGTAGATATATCCTAGACAATATCATTATTGTTTGGGAAGGGAAAGAATGAGCTCACACATCTAAGTAGAAAGCTTTATTTATTAAAATCAACTTTGAAAAGGCCTAAGATAAGATTGAATGGCCCTTCATTCTTGTTATGTTGCAAGCCCTTGGTTTTGGTCTTAGAATAAGGAGGGGAGGGGGATGGCCAGGTAGCCACCCCCCAGCTTGGTATGTAGGCCAAGCTGATGGCCATGGCCGTGGTTGGGGGCTTAGGGCCCAATTATCGACCCAAAAAAACTATTTAGGGTTTAATAAATTTTAATAAAATAATAATAATAATAATAATATATATTGTGTATATTTTATACACATATATATAAAGAGTTAATTAAATATTTTAATAAAAAAATGAATAAGTGAAAATGAAGAAATAAATGATAGAATGTTTTTTGTTTTTACTTAAATAAATAAGTATTATGTGAGAAAGTTTTATTTTTCATATACATATATATATATATATATATATGGGGGAAGTTACTCTATTTTATATAATTATATAAAAGAGGAAAAATAAATAAGTCAACATAAGAGTTTAGTTATATATATATATATATATATATATATATATATATATATATATATATATAGGAATTGAAAACATATTTTCATATGTGTAAATATATGTATATTTATAATATATCATATATTTTGAGTGTGTGTGTGTGTGTGTGTGTGTGTGTGTGTGTGTGTGAGAGAGAGAGAGAGAGAGAGAGTATCATTTGAAAAGTATTTAAGCACGAATATATTATCATGGAGACGAATAAGTTTTACATGTAATAGTTGGATATCAAGTTAAGGTGTAATAATATAAGCTATATATGTGGGTTCCTATGAATAAAGCAAAATATATCCTATCCATGATTGAATATAGGATAATGGGTTAACATTTACCTTTTCTTACTCGAGTAATACTAAGGTGAATAAACCCTATATGAGATTTAATTTGTCTTAGATAACACCTTTATTTTAGCATATTAAATTGTGTTAAATAAGCTTTTTATTATTGTGGTATATGGATGAAAAATTATCCCTGTAACCTTGCTTAGTTTTGATATGAGTTAGGGAGATTCGGCATACTCTTTGACATGCTTTACAAAGTCTTTGTGCTCTTAATTTTGATCATTTTCTATATGGATCTTTCTGACATTGTGGAGTGTAATTCAAATTTGAATATTAATTTCCTCTTAGAGGTCTACTCTATTATATATATATATATATATATATATATATATATATATATATATATATATATATATATATATATATGTCACATCTAGATGGGTGCATAGAAATCAAATGATATTATGATGGTGGGATTACATATTTCACTCTATATAGACTCTCTTTCAAGATGTTTTTGCTTGTCTCACCATTAATGGTCATCAACATAAGAATTTTAGTTTTTTTAGACCCATTAGTCAAGGTTGCCCCTTAGCTCCTTCTTTGTATGTCTTAGCTACGGAAGGATTTGGTAATTTTTGGGGGGATTGTGATTCCATAGGGTTAATCAAGGGAATTGGTTTGTCCCACTTGCCTCAAGACCAACTTATTAATGACCACTTTGTTAATCACTCTTTCCTAACTATTCTGGAAGAGGAAACAATGGATCTAAACACCATGGAATGCCTTCAGGTTTTTTGCTTTGCCTCTGCCTCCAGTATCTAGTGGGTCAAGACTCAGTGCTATAGGAAATCTTATGGTTCTATACCCAATAAGTTTAAGGCTTACCAATAGAAATGGATTATCCACGGGGAAATGTTTGAAGTCTTGGGCATTCCCTTTGTTTTTTTAAGCTTCCCAAGTTGAGTTATGGAACTATGTTGTCTCGAGAGTGGAGAAAAAAATAATATTAGATTACTAAACCCCTCTATCTCTTGTGTAAAGAATAAATTGATGAACATGAATGAATCCAAGAATTCATAATGCATTAAACAAAAGGATAGCCTAATATATAGGCAAATAACAAGCACCTACAAACAAGGAGGTAGGTGAAACAAACACACAACAGGAAGTAATAATAGACTTACCCATGAAACAATTTAAATAATGTGGTTACAACAATATAACCACTCACAACAATAAGTTAATTAAGATTATAACATTAATTATTCTAATACCTTCCCTAAATGACTGAACCTAAAACAACTCCAAGCTTATCTCAAAATTTTACATTTTTTTATTTACATAAAGGTTTAGTCATTATATCAATTGGTTGCTCAGAAGAAGGACAATAATAAAGACATATGTCTTCATTAGAAACCAACTATCAGATGTAGTGATGGTGAACTTCAATGTGTTTTGTCCTAGCATGAAATATTAGATTTTTCATCATCTTTAGAAAACTCTGGTTATCACAGTAGATAGGTGTAGGTGCCAATGAATCAAGTCAAAGATCCTCCAATATTAATTGAATCCACTTCAATTCTCTACCTACACTAACAACTGCTTTATATTATGCTTCAGTGGAAGACAGTGCTATTGTATTATGAAGCTTACTCTACCATGAAAAGGCTCCTAAACTAAGAGTGAATATATAACCTGTTGTAGACTTTCTAGAATCAACTAATCCTACCCAATCTGAATCAGTAAATCCTATTAGAGCAAAGTCAATAGATTGCTTATACATAATGCCAAAGTCAACAATACCTTTTACATATCTAAGAACACACTTTGCAGCTTGATAATGTTCTTCATGTGGTTTAGCGATGAAGCATGAGAGATAACTTACTGCAAAACATAAATCTGGTCTAGTAGTAGTAAGATAAATTAAACTACTTATTAATTATCGATACACTATTTCATTGACCAGTAGTGAATCAATGTTAGTTGAGAGTTTTATCCCAACTTCCATAGGTGTAGTTCCTCGATTAAAATCATTCATTATGAATTTATCTAACAAATATTTGACATATTTTGTTTGATATACAAAAGTAAAGTGCCCATAATTGTAATACTATAAAAACTCCACACCTAGACAAGATTGAAGCAAACCTAGATCAATCATTTCAAACACAGTACAGATGTTGGCTTTCCCCTGTTTAATCAAATCATTATTTCTTCCAGTTATGGCAAGATCATCAACATATACAACTATAATTATTATGTCACCACCAATTATCTTAACATATAGATTAGATTCTACATCACCTCTTTTAAAATCAGTCTCTCTAAGATATTTGTCAATTTTAAAATACCAGGATCAAGGAGCCGACTTAAATCCATACAAGAACTTCACTAACTTACAAACTAGATCTTCTTTACCAAGAATCTGAAATCCCTATGGTTGTTCCATATACACTTCTTCCTCTAAGTCTCCATTCAGAAAATCACTTTTCACATCCATCTAAAAGACTTGCCAACCAAACTGAGTAGCACTAGATATAACCATTCTGAATGTTACCATTTTAGCTGTATGAACAAATTTTTCTTCATAATCTACTCCCTCTTCTTGTGCATACCCTTTTTCAACAAGATGAGTTTTATATTTGTTTAAAGAACAATTTAATTTACATTTTACCTTATAAATCTATTTGCAACCAATGGATTTCTTACCTTGGGGTAGCTCAGATAAAACCCAAGTACCATTCTTGATAAGTGCATCATACTCCACTTTCATGGTAGATTCCCATTCTGACTTCCCTTTAGCATCTGTATAAGTATTAGGATCAAAAATTTGTGAAACAATGGTATTGAGAGCAAAATTTACCTGCTCAAAATTTTGTACCATTTGTTTCCCTGATTTTTTGGATTTATATTCCAAAGAAATTAGAAGATCCTCTTACTGAATATCTGACATTGTGTTATAGTATCATTTTGGTCATTTGTGTTGACTTGTGGAATCACCTATTGTGCCATTAGGACCTGTCATAGAGCTAGATTGTTATGGTGTTTGCCTTTTTAAGTGCTCCATTTTAGTACTATAAATTGATTCACATTCATCAATAGGAATCCAAAGATTACTAGTATCCATAGGTTTACCATCTTTTGAGAAATAAGGAATTTTCTCATCTATTTTGACATCTCTATGCACAATTACTTAATTTGAAGAGATATATAGTAACCTATATGCTTTGGAATTCTCACTGTATCCAACAAACACATATTTTTTACTTTTGGCATCTAAACAACCTCTTTTCACTTTAGGGATTAATGCAAAAGTAGTAAAACCAAAAATGTTGAAATCACTTATATCAGGTTTTCTTCTTGACCATGCTTCTTTTAAAGTAATATCATGCACATCTTTACAAGAACTCTTGTTCAATATGAACACTGCAGTGTTGACAGCTTTTGCCCAGTACTGAAAGGGTACATTCATGCTTTGCATCATACACCATGCCATCTCCATAATAGTCTTGTTCCTCCTTTCTACCACTCCATTTTGTTATGGAGTTTAAGGAGTAGTATACTGCTTGTATATCCCTTCCTCTGTGTAGTATACATTGAATTGCTTGGAGATAAATTATCCACCATTATCTGACTAAAAGGTCTTGACCTTTGTATCGACATGATTCTCAACCAGTGTTTTCCATGCCACAAAATTAACAAAACACTCAAATTTCTTCTTAAGAAAGTACACCCACATTTTTCAATAAAAATCATCAACTATCAACAAGAAATAAAGGGCACCAAATACAGTGTTAATTTTCATAGGACCATGAAGATCTGCATGTACCAAATCTAATACACATTCTACCCTCCATGCTTTATCATTAGGAAATGGTTGCCTGACATGTTCACCCAACTGACACCTTCATAAATTTTTTGATTTTCCTGAATAGATGGGAGTCCATGCACCATTTTATTTTTACTCAAAATGTTTAAATATTGATAACTCAAATGGCCATACCTCTCATGCTTGAGAGTGTTAAACTGCTCAATCGTTGCTAAAGCAAATTGTTCTACTGATTTAGGATCTAAAAGTTTATACAGACCCCTTTCCCTTATACAAATGACAACAAGATTATTATTGAGTGTAGTAACATTACATTTATTTCTTTCAAACTTAACTACCAATTGTTTATTTTTGGTAATTTCACTGATGGACAAAAGGTTTTTATGCATATCTGGTACATATCTGAGATTAGTAAATGTATATTTATACTCATTGTTCAAAATGATTTATACATCCCCACAACCCTTAATGTCATGTGTCCATCTATCACCTAAGAAAACAGTTTTATTACTACTATTATCCTCAATAAAATTTACATACCAATCACAGTAACATGTGTTG
The DNA here is from genome assembly GCA_037957365.1 of Torreya grandis. Classification (NCBI taxonomy): domain Eukaryota; kingdom Viridiplantae; phylum Streptophyta; class Pinopsida; order Cupressales; family Taxaceae; genus Torreya; species Torreya grandis. Next base: position 4,390,807 of record JARHVA010000653.1, on the reverse strand, counting down.
TGTCATGAAGCTCCTGGGTCAAAATACCAACTTCATGACTCACTTGATTAGCTTAGTGTTGTTTCAAAATCAAATTCAGTAGACACTTCTTTTGCTTCTTCTGCAATATTAGCTTGTCTATATTTCTTGTTTGAATTAGCCATATCATCTTTTCTCTTTCTACAATCTTTTTTAAAATGACATGGTTTCTTGCAATAAAAGCATTTCCACTTGGTTTTCTTGGAATCACTTACATTGTTCTTTGAAGAATCTATGTTTGTCGACCATTGACCCTTGCCTTTTGTCTTTGCTACAAAATAACTTTTCATAAATGTAGAGGTTGAAGTTATGGACTATTCTTGTCATCATTCCTTCTGTATGAGAAGAGTGGACAACTGCTCAAAGTCCAATGTCTAAGTTTCATGAATCATGTGTAATGATTCTCCAAAAGAATCATAAGAAGATGGTAAATTTTGCATAACCAAAGCAATGAGATCTTGCTCATCTACAGGGTTTTCCATTGCCTTCAACTGATCACAAAGTCCTTCAACTACAACAAATATTTAGAAATAAAACTACATTCTTGCATTCTAATGAAAATTAAAATATTTTTCAAGTACAAAATTTGACCATCTTCAGATACCTAATATTTTGTCTTAAGGTGTTTCCACAATCTGGGGCATTAACAACATTTCTAACTTTTGGAATTAAATTGTCTACCACAAATAGTTTCAATAACATGAGGGCCTCATGATGACATTTGTCATAGTCATCTAGTTGGTCAACTGGTCTAGACTCTTTCCCAAGAACAATCTAGTCAATGTTCCTATACTCACTTGTCATAAGTATCTTATGACTCCACAAGTTGAAGTTTTTATCATATAGTTTCTGAGAATCTAACAACATATGTTGCAAACTAGCCATTTTTACATTTTTTTTATGAAAATAATTAAATTGAAAAAACTATAATGACTTTTATAAGGATTCTTTTTGGACACTGAAACTAACCTAAAATTAGACAAAGGTACCAATTTTTAGCAAAAATTACTTTACAGTTTGTGAGATTTAAAGTTTTTGTCTTTTAAAAAATTGTTATAAAAAGATAAAAATGACTAAATATTGAGTTTTACAACTCCATTTTCAAAATTTATTATTTCATGCAAAAAAGGATAGAAAGTTTTAAAGTTGGGCAAATTTTCAAAAGATTTCTATTGACGGTTTGTTCCCAACAGAATTAACCGTGATTTTTCAAGCAAATTTTAGGCAAAAAATCAAATTTTCTAAAGTTTGAAAAAGAAATTTGATTTTTCCTTCTATTTGATTTAAATCAAATCCACCTTAATTCTGATTAGTTGTTGAAATACTTAGGATAAAAAGTGCATATGAAATTAAAACCAATGAATGAGCACCTATATATGCAAATAAAAATGTCATGTTTGTCCAATATGGTGTCCTAGTTGGCTGTTAATTCATGCACATAATTTGACTAGCTACCAGACCTGATTTGTTTAAAGCTTTGGACAACCTTCTGCTATGATAATGGCACTACTTCTATGATCTCTATTTGCACAAAAACCTTTGAACTTCTGTGCCAAACAACCACAAAAACATATTTCTACACCTCTTACAAGTTGTATCTCCTTGCTCAAGTGTATGGTGCAATCCTTTTTAATGGTTTAGAACATAAATATGTCTTTTATTTTACTTAGTAAATCAAATGTCTACCTGACTGAGAGGGTCTTCCACCTCTTTTTTCCAATGCCTCCTCCTTCTTGGAGCGCCTCCCTTTAAAATGAAACACCAATCTATCAAATGGAATGCCTTTGATTGATTTAAAACACCTCTCCAACAACAAAAATGCCTCTCCAATAGTAAAAATGCCTCTCCAATAGCGAAAATGTTGTGCTATTTATGGCTTTAATACCACATCTTGTCACATCCTTTTTCTATGAGAGAATCTCCACCAGGTGCTCCTCCTTGACGAGATCAATTCTTTGCTCACTCCCTCATGGATTTATCTCCCAGGCTCCCTCAACCATGAGCTTTGATACTATAAAGAATGAATTGATACACAAGAATGAATCCAAGAATATGTAATGCATTAACCAAGATGATAGCCTAATATATAGGCAAATAACAAACACCTACAAACAAGGAGGTAGGTGAAACAAACACATAACATGAAGTAATAATAGACTTACCCATGAAACAATTAAAATAATATGGTTACAACAATATAACCACTCACAATAATAAGCTAATTAAGCTTATAACATTAATTATTCTAATATTGTGGAGAAGTTTCACATGTGTTCCAAAGTTTTGGCTACCACTCATGTCTCTACTCTTCTTGTTGGGCTCCTTCTAGGGCTACCTACAAGAAGCTTGAAAAAATATTGAGAGACTTCCTCTAGGCCAATTTGAAAGGCAACACAAGCTTTCACAGAGTTCCTTGGGACATTTTCTGCAAACCCAAAGAGGTTGGTGGGCTAGGGCTTATTGACATTCCCAAACAAGGAACTACCCTTTGTGTTAAATGGATCCCCAAAGCCATCAAAGGGTAAGAAGCATGGAAATTTCTTCTAAGGCACTACATCTTCTCTAGTAGTCCTTATGGACGAGGAACTTGGGAGAATTTGGGATTTCAGACTCTACTTGTTGCCCATATTCCTATCAAGATTGCATCCATCTCCATGGCTAAAAATATATGGAAGGCCTAGAAAATAATTAAGCCTTGGCTGGAGTGGGATGGGGATAGATTTAGATCTAGTCTCTCCATTAACTCACACTCCTTGTGGTGATCCTCAATTATTGGCATTAATGGGAAGCTCCTAGTTGATATTCCCATAATCAAAGCCCTTTAGCTCTTTTGCAAAGGCATTCAAGTCATTGGGGATATATTTGATAAATGGTCTAGATCATAGCCCAACTGGCAAGATTTAAAGATTAAGCTCAAGCTTAACAACTAGAATTTTGAATCTATCCCTAAGATCTAGACGATTGTGCTAGAGTATGCTTTGCAAAAAAATATAATTAAAGGCTCCCCTAAATGGTAGAAAGATCAAAACTGGAGTGCATCCACTCCCTTGCTTCTATACAAACCCCAACTTGGTTATCAATGGCTATCTCCCAATATTGTGCCCTAGGAGATACTCAACAAATAGTGTAATCTTAATAGCTCTTCCTTTCTTTGGAGTGGGAGATTCTATTCTGTAGTTGTAGAGCCCAAAAATGTCATTTTTGCTTGGTGCATTCTCTACCAAGGTCTTCCAATGGGTGATAGATTGATTCAAATGGGGATCCCATCTCCCAAATGCCTTCCATGTGGTCAAATTGAGTCTCTTAAACACATTGTTTGGTTTTGTGTTAGAGCCCAAGGAACTTGGAGGTGGATTCACTTCTTTCTTTAGCCATTTAGACCAAAACCCTTTCCCTAGCACATGGTTCTTTTAGGGGATACTACTCTCCTCCCTATGAGATTCAAGCAAATTTGGCATATTTTTTATATTGTGATTCTCTTTCTTCTTTGGAAAAATAAAAAAGTTGTATTTAATAAAAAATATTTAGACAAAGATTTCTCTATTGCTCAAAAAATTGTTATGTTGTTAAATGTCATGCTACAGATTCAAGTGCAAGTGAAGAAAGTGGCACTGGAGTTTAAACACTTTTGCACTTTCACCAACCATGGGGTAACGCCCTTTGTAATATTAGCAGGGTTCCCCCAGATGTTTCGCACCAAGACCCTTTTGAAAGGGATCAAAAGCAAAGGGACTATCACATAGCCAACGCAAGGCATATAGCCGCTCTACATTCTCTACCCTGACTCTTCCTCCCCATCGTCAATTCTCACCATCGAGGGGCCATAGAGGGTGGCCTTCACCACAAGTAGATTTGGAGTCTTTGGTTTTATTCCTTTTGGATGGGATAGGTAAGAAAAAAATGCTCGAGTTAAGTATTTTTATTTCACCCTCTCATTGACAGACTGCTAAATAAACTAATAAACAAGATGATTGTGAACTCATATTTAATTATTCAAACCTCCATAAAATAATTAGAAAGATAAACCTAAAAATATAAAATTAATAACCGAATTTCTTATTTTGTATTATTTAAAAATTATTATTGATATTGCACATTATATAATTATATATTAAAAATTATTATTTTAATATTCTCCAAATTTTAATTTTATTATATTTTTATTTTAAATATATTGTCATACCATCCACTTTTTAATGATAAAAATATTATACTTTTAATCTTTAAAAATATATTACATACTTGAAATCAAAAATTCTAAAAACCTTTCCAATCCCGCACCCTATGAAAAGTTTGATCTTTCACAGCCCAAGAAAAGTTTTTATCTTTAAGATATATAGTTTGTCATTAATTGAGACTTATTTTTTAAGATTAAGTAAAACTTAACCTCATAGATATAGAGAAAGCTGCAAGGTGTCAAATGACTAGCATTACACGCCCATTTCCTTAAATGGAAAGAAGAATCTTGTTCCTCTTAGAATAATCTCATGGGGGCACTTGTTTTCTCTTTTATTTTTTCTTTTAAAACAAATAAATTTCATAGTTTATCCATAAGGATTTTTTTGATTGATTTCACGAGGATGTTGATTTAAACTCGTCTTCTTTTACAGCCTACAGAGCATTTTAAGATAGCTTTGGCTGTGGAAAAAAAAAATGATTTAAAACAACTAAAGGAAGCTTGGTGATAAATACCCAGTAGCGAGAAATGGGACAATCCAAAACACATTTGCTTTCAACAATCAGGTAAACCTGAGATTTTTCAACTCAATTTCATCATAGGGTATTGATTGCATTCAATTTTTATGGCGTAATTTTTAATTAAATTTTTGGCGTAGTATTTCAGATTACAATATAAGTTTTTTCACAATGCCCAAGAGCACATTAATCTTCATATCTCAATTATTTTAGTAGATTTTAAACTGGTAAATATAAATAATTCCATATCCGCAGAGCTGACTTGTTCCTGTCTGTATTTTCAATTTATAAATTGTCACAAACAAGGGAAACCCAATACGGTTGATGAAACCATTGCCACTAATTAAGGGTAATATATACTTCATAGAAGTTTGTCTCTGATGCCCTGGATGGAAGACAAATTAGAGTTTTGTATTAGGTGTTGGCTAAATATGAGTGAAATGCTTTCACAATTCCCAACCTAGAACTTGCTTGAGCTTTCTGCCAACCAGTTACATCGTACAGCCTATGTGGTTGAGATTTTTGTAATTTATTGACATTGCCGATGCATCCAGGTTAAATGTGCAAAGGAGCCAATGCTGATAATGCACCAATGTTTCAGGTTAAACATATGAGTGAGATAGCACAATTCTCAAAGTAACCACACCGCATGGGTATGAAAAAAAAAGAATTGACACCTCAAGTCTTTTGGATACATCTCACCGGATTTTATATTTTAAGATGGATCTATTCTATATTAAAAACATATGATGCATTTCCTACATTGTAACAATTCTCAAAATACATCTCATGGGTATGAAAAAATAGGAATTGGTAGCTCAAATCTTTTCGATACATCTTGCTACATGTTATAGCTTAAGATGGATATATTCTAGATTACAAACGTCTGATGTCTTTCATTCATCGTCACCTTGAAACGTGGGGGGTACAGGGATGTGGATGTCATTTCAAAATAGGATGTGTCAGTAAATGAATAAGTATGTGGCTATATTATATATAAATATAGTTACCAGAAGATGTGGGTACGGGGACAGGGTCTTTGTCCCAATACTGGTGTTTCCTGATGACTATGCTCTCATGAGAACTAACATGGGAGAACCAAAATTTAACAAAACATTTGTATTTGTACTGGTGAATCTATGAAATATCACTGAGAACTTCTTGTTGTATGTCATGGTGGCTTGTTGGACAGCCCAGACGATCAATGGCATTAATGCTTCAGATTGTTCATCGAATATTTTAAACCAATCATTAGGACTGGCATATTCTTGGAGCTAAGTAGAGGCCCACAGTGATGGGAGCAAACTAAATGACAGATAAACTGTACCACATATACAATGAAGGCATGGGTTAAGTTTGCACACCCTCAAAGTGGTGCAATCTGTCTTTCATTATGTTTGCTACCAAGGGTAATGGGATCACCAATCCGATTACCTTATGGGTAGGGCCTGCTAGCTCTCAAGGCATTCAGATGTTTGGCTAATGGGTTTTTACCATATGCAGAATGCTAAGAGGTGCATCCACCAAACATATGGTGTTTGGAGGAGAGAGACAATTTGCCATGTCGGTGGGAATGGGAAGTTGTCTGTCCAGAGTGTTTCCCCCAAGAGGTGTTAGAAGTTAGAATGTTGACGCCTAACAAGCAAAGGTCTTGAACAGCAACTCAATATAAGGAAAGAAAATGGACACCTCTCACAGAAGGTGAAGTTATCAAACACATTTGACGAGGCTGAAAGCTAATTACAAGAGGGTTTGAAGATGTAAGGTCTTATTGGGTAGAAGTACCTTATGCACCTCTATGTTTGATATTCTATATTTTCTGCACCATAAGCATTTGATGAACATCCAATGCTTTATTAAACAGAAATTATAAATAATGAGGACTGTTCACGCATATGGGAAACTGGTATTGTTATTCAAGTAATTGGTTTGAGGTTTTTCATCATAAGAAATTCATCCACTTGTTTTCGTTTTAAGTGTCTGCAAGAAACCTATGGAAATGTCTTAAATTACACATTACAATAGGCCGTTGCTTCCCAAGCTTGTTGAGTATCACCCGATTTAAAGGTTATATTTGTCTTATATCCTAGACTAAGTATGGAAATTATTGAAGATGACAGCAATACAGTGCTAGATTGGCCAAATATGCCACTACAAACCTCAGTCAAATCACTTCAAGCCACCTATGAGCCAGACGAGGCCCATCTTTTGGCCAATTGCACTGGTTTTAACTGTCATCACTATGCTTTAGAGTAACCCTTTTCAATCTTTGATTAAGCATGCAAGACTTCAATAGAATACTGGTGTATTTCTTTTCTCTCACTATCAAATCACCTTTTATTAAGGAAAACCAAGTTTGCAGCAAGTTTTGGGATTAGTTACAGATATGAAATTGGAGTAAAAGACTTTTGCATGGTAAAAAGGTTTGGATGCTGACTTTATGATCTTGATTCCCAAGATATAAATGATTGCAGAAATGATGCATTTGTGACCAGTTATCACTGAATACACACACACGTCCACATGTATATGGCAGAAACTATCTAGGGGACATAAGTGATCTGCACCATGGGGCCCAGGGTGGGTGGCAAGCCTCAGATTGTAAGAGTGCACAGAAGGTAATCTAAACAAGCAGAAAACTAATCACACGATCGTATGCGGAAGTTTGATTTCCAGAAATGTGGCTTCTATCCTATATGCAGAATAGGGTAAGTACAAATGTGTACAAGATCAAGTAAGACTAGGAAAGCTAGTTCCTATTATTAGAAGTGATAAACGTTTTTGCTGATTTGTTTAGACTGAATGAAAGAATGCAGAGCTACAAATGTGTTTGAATGCTAGATCCCGTAAGCATGTTAATAAACTCATTTCTAGTTTGTGTGTTTCTTGTCTTTGTACCCTTATGGGATAGATGGTTACAATATATACAATCATTACAAGTGGTTACAATTGATGACAGTTACAGAAGGGTGGCAGTTCATCTCCTAGATGAGTGATGGTTGAACTTCATGTAGGTGTGTGGTTGGACTACTAGGTGTGCAGTGACGTTGGAACTCTCTGGGCAAGAGGAACCTAGTACGTGAATAATGAGTATATGTGTCATTGCGTGTGCGAGAAGCTTACGCAACATTGCGGTAGCGTGCAAAGATACTACAAGACAACTCTAGTGTTGCGCATGCCGTTGGTGGAGTCATGCGCAGAGTTCAGGAAGGCATGTGCGGATGAAGACTTTTGTGCAGAAAGTGACAAAACATTGTGGTAACTCTAGGAGGTACCGTGAGTCTGTGCACAAACTGTGAGATGTTGCGTGCAAGAGAGATCCAAAGTCCAATTGAGGAGTGTGCTGACGCACATAGAAGCTACACATTGATCATTCACCCTTTCTTGAGGAGCAATGGTCCCTATTGCGCCTTCGGTCAACTACAGGTACTAAACCTGCAATTGTTGAAGGTTATACTATTTAGCCTAATCAACATATTGCCTTGCCTTAAACCACTTGAAACAATTGATGTGTGTCTTGGCGGGTGCACGTAGTGGTCACTTCAATAACCTGATCCTTTGGCACTGGATTGGCATGTTCAGGATCCAAATCTAGAGGATGTTGCGCTACTACTGGCTCAAGCAAAGGAGGGTAATTTGGCTTCATAAGATCCACGTTGAAGACTAGATTCAAACCCAAGTACTGTGGCAAATCAAGAACAAAAGAGTTCTCTCTAGCTACATGCAAGATCGTGTATGGACCATACCATAAAGGCTTGATCTTGCGGTGTGAACCCTTGAAGCATCCCTTTTGAAGATACAACCAGACCTTATCACACACTTTGAAATCATGAAGTGTGTGATGTGTGTCATGGCGCTTTTTATACTTCAATTGTTGGCACGATGGTATTTGTTGAACCTGTTGATGCATGTTCTGGGTGTATGGCAAAAACTTTTGCAGCTTTTTCTTTTCCCGTTCTTGTGCGCATGACTCCGTGTTAGATGTTGCACAGTAGGATATGTCCAACTTTCCAAGGGTGCTTCTAGCTAGAACCCGAGACATGTTTGGAAAGGACTATGCCCCATAGAGTTGTGCAAAGGTCTGTTATAGGCATGTTAAATGTATAGCAAGCTATCATCCCAAGTGCGCGGATGCTCATTGTTGTACATGCGCATAAGATGAACAAGTGTGCGGTTGACAACTTTCATTTGTCCATTTGTTGAAGGATGAAATGCAGTCAACCGGTCCAATTGTGTATCCATCATGTCCCACAAAGCTTGCCAGAAATGGTTGATAAATAGTGGGTCACGATCAGACCCAATAGATGTTGGCAATCCAAAATGAACCCAATCCTGGCTAAAGAAAGAGCATGTGTTTTCCATTGCGTTGATGCTCTTCTTGCAGGAAACCATGATGGGCATTATAGAGAACTTATCCACTACAACAAACACAGAGTCATTTTGGTGTTTAGTCATAGGCAACCTAGTCATGAAATACATGTTGATGGATTCCCATGGCCTAGAAGGAACTGATAAAGGTGTGTAAAGTCCTAGCTTCTTGTTCGTGGGCCTTACAATGCAACAAGGAATGCAAGACTTTGATGCGGTGCTCAATATCTGTGTGCATATGTGGCCAGTAGAAGTGTTGTAATGTTCCCTGTGTCTTCGTAACGTCGAAGTGTCATGCTATCATGGTGTAGTGCTCCTCCCAAATGAGTCTTTGGCAAGGTGCACCATCAGGGAAACAAAGATGGCCAAGCTTGTAAAGAAGTTGGTTGGACATGTAGAACTCCCAAATTTGTTCACCCTGCACAAGGGTGGTATTGGCATCTGCGAAGTCCTTGTCTATTGTGGTCATGTCTGTCCAGCACTATGATGAGCGTGACCAGCAGTCAGCTAAGGCAATCTGTTGCCTTATGTCCTTTCCCTTCTTTTTCTTGATCCCTAGATGGAATTGTTGCAGGTGAATCATCCACTTTATGTGGCGCTCATTCTCTAGCTTTCTCTACGTCTGCAAGAATTGAAGGGCTTATGTTGGAACACAACTATCTACTAAGAGGGGGGGTGAATCGGTAGATTGACTAACTTAGCCCTTTTTAAAACTTTTAATGCAGACTAAAAATATATGCAGAAATCACATACACACAAATATGCATAACACTAGATATACCTTGGAAAATCCAATAAGGGAAAAACCACCATGAGAATAGTTGCTAGAATCTCATATTAGTTTTTCTTAAATGCATTTTCATATTAGTTTTTCTTGTTACAACATTCTCATACATATACAATTAAGTAAGAGTTACAACATGCTCTTATAAATTATTGTCCTCGTACTCATTTTCAACACTTTCATACAATGTTCTTGCACTCTTTAAAAATAGTGCTCTCATACTCATTTTTGCATCCTTGTACATCATTCTCATAGTCATACAAATATTTCTTGTGTATTCATTTCTTGTACTAATCTCTATATTCTTGTAGAAAACATTCTAATACTCGTACAAATATTACTCACTTGTTTCTCATATTCATTTTGCATTCTTGTGCAACATTTTTGTTTTCTCCCATGTTTGTTTCTCTTACACATTTCTAGGCCTTTATGAGCATGTGGAAAATTCCTCACAAATAGTAATTTTCACCATTATAAAGTTCTGTTTGTGTATAATTTCTGTTCGTCCAATGGATATTGTTCGCTGCTGCTCAACCATCTTCCACACTCTATGCCGGTCCTCACTTTCTTTGATTTTCTTGCTTGTAATAGCAATCCAAATGACATCAAACATTTTATTAGATCATTCCACCAGAAAAAAGAGGTTTTCCCCACTACATTGGATGATATCATCATGGAGCATTTAATCTATCTTCAGCAGTCTTCATGGCAAGATTTTCACAAGTTCTGCCATCTACTGCAAGAAGCTCCTCAAAGCAAAGTTCCTTTTAATGTCCAGGCAAGAACATTATAGAAACTCGCAGAGTAGGCTATTTTGCATGAAAATTGTTTTCAATTAAACTCATAACATCAACCACCCCAAGTAAATATTGAAAACGCTATCTGAAAGTACCAACTCATAAAAGCAAGAGTGTATTCCAGCCTTCAAGACCTGTGTAGACCCAAAAATTGACCCATCACATCCCTCCAAGGCTAAAGGGGCCTAGGAATGGGTCTCTCAGTTGTTTTGGGTCCTCTATTATTTTACCATTTATTGATAAAATACTCTCCTCCGGGATACTTGTGGCTAATTGCCTTCTATTGATCAGGCTTGGCACATCTTAAGAATAGAAATAAAAAAATAGAAATCATTTTACGTTTCATAATGTGTCTCAGAATATGTTTTGGTATGACAAAATTGTTGCTAATACAAACATTACCATCTAGACCAAAACCAAGTGGACAAAGTTGCGATAGAATTAGATTACTTGTACCATCTCATGCTTGTTGGGATAAATGACCTATGTACCATCAGTTGTGTGCCTCTAAAGGCTTCGTTAGGTTGTTTTTGTTGTTCCAGGGACCGTAGAACACCAAAAAGGAGCACCTCTCAAGAAGTTTTCTAGGCCACACCCTCAGCCAACACCACTCCTGGTAGATCAACTTCTTAGGGAGGTGAGGTCATGAAGTATCATACATTTCCATTGCTGGCACCTGAAATCTCTCCTAGCAGGCATCTGCCCCCGAGACAGATAATAACAGTAGGAATAATGGATGCAAGGTTGCATATATTGAACAAACTATTGAGTTGCCTGAGTTGTAATAACAATGACCTCATGCTCTTGCATATGTTGTGGAAGTTGGCACATGACAACATTAATGTCTTATCATGTTATCCATCACTAGGGCAGGATTTTTAAATCTTTTAATGAATAGGCAGTTATAAGGTTTTTTATTACCGATGATTTTTTTCTCATATGAAGTGCTTCCATACAACCCACTCGCAGGTAAAACTTGAAGGAACCCCTCAAAAAATATAAGTTATAGAATGGCTGGCTAATCTTGCTGGAATGCTATTCACAATGGTGACGAATCCTATGAAAATGACAATCACAATTATGACAAAAATTAAGAAGTTGCAATTTTTTTTTGTAAATGTAAAGGCGAATCTTGATAAATATTTATAATTTTGTGAAAAAAAAAAATGGCAAATTAAATATCAAGATCTACAAAAGAAAGAAAAATCGACACAAGGAACAAAAATCCCTATAAAATTGCAGCCTTAGAAAAACATTGCAGACTTGGGAATACATTGCAAGCTTAAAAAAGCATTGTGGGCCTTAAAGAAAATAGCATGCCATGGAAAGTATTGTTGGCTTGGCTAGAAATGAATCGCAAGCCTTGAAAAACATCACAAGTCTGGAAATACGTCGCAAACCTAGAAAAGCACTGAGGGACTGGAAAATCATCGTGACATTGAAAAACATCATAAGCTTGGGAAAGTGTCGCAAGCTTGGAAAAGTATCACATGTCTAGAAAAGCATCATAGCACTGAGAAAACATCGCAAACCTGTAAAAAGATTGCAACCTACCAAAATTTCATAAATGTAAAAAAGTGTAGAAATACTTGGAAACATGTTATATAGGGTCAAATTATGAAACTAATTAATTACTTCGAGTCTTGAATAAAATGATTTGTAAAGTGCAACACCATAAGTTTTTTTACATTGGATTAACAATTTTACCTACAAGTTGTAAATTGCAATGTTGGAAATATTTTGAACTAAACCAATATGTTTCATGATTTGAATCCGCAAATAGTTAATTTATTTGTATGTTGAATTGTTGATTTACTAAATTTACACTTTTCAAACAATGTACGGAAAAATAGTGTTTAAATGCAAGTGTTTGTATGTATACACACACACACATATAATACATTATAGCGATAAATATAATTTGATGAACTTAATTGAAATTCAAATTTTCACAACAAATTTTCGGCAAATGCAATATGAAAGCCCATTGAATGTTAGGTGATCTAAACATATTTTAAAATCCTAGACCATCAATTTTTTGATGATCCAAAAAAGAAAATCCATTGGACTAGTCATTTGGCTATTCTTGCAGGAAACAGTAATGCACATGATTTTTTTTGGCAAAGTGAAATACAGGTCTACATGATAAAAATTGTCAATTGTCAGTTTGAAAAAAGCAAGATACAACCAAATTATGAATACTCGCCACTATATTTTTCCATGCCCACTCGTTTTCTTTCATAGAAGTTTTATACTTTAATTTTTATAACTGAAAAAAAGACATTTGCAGATAAAATAGTAAATTCTGTGATTTTTTTAAAATATAATTTTTTTAATTTAATAAAATGGAGAGATTCACCAACTACATTCTATACTTGTAAAAGTATTTCCACTCTTCTCAATTTTCCCTGTTGGAAGGTTTGTATGCTGGCAATATGATTGCCATCTTCTTGTCATCTTTATTGTCCAACCATAGGATTGTTTATGTTGCATTCCTCCTCTAGGGATCATTCATGCACATGTAAGGTTTACTATTGTCAAAAGTTGGTGCCTTTTGAGTGGCAAAAGTGTGTTCAGATGGTGTCATGTTGATCTCAGGTTGAATGAACCCTCTAATTTGTATGAGTTGAATTAACCATTTTTCTGTTCAACTTTCTTGGAATTACATTAAACTCCAAAATATGTTTTCCCGGCAAAAAAACTTAGTAAAGCACATCTTAAAATTAATTTTATGAGTACATATGACAACCTGATATACCACCGATGCGAGAAGTCCCTGAATTTAAAACTCGTGTTTTGCACATTGCTAGGGTTCAAGCTTCTCATTTTTGCTTTATTCATCTGATTGTGTACTAATCAAAATTCTTTGCATATCCAAAAAGTCACATTGCACTTTGAGCTGCAAAGCAGGCATTATAACATTCGCATGAATGATAGTAGTTGCAAAATTATGTTCTTAATATAGAACATATTGTCACTTTGATGTCCATAAATTGTTATTGTTAAAAATGAAATTTAGGCAAGCTAGACAGGTATTTTTAAAAATTTAGAAAACAAAAAGGACATGCTAGACATATTTAATGGCAGCCTCGCTGGAAGTCAAACGTTCCAGCAGTACACTAACTCGTACAAAATTCCCCGATTGCTTGAATAAGTGGAAATCAGGTTGTACAGTAGAGAAGTTAAACAACGATGCCACATGGGGCTGTTTGGATCTACTGCTCTAGTTGATTGAATCAGTGGAAATCAGGTTGTCCGGTAGAAGTTAAACAACGATGCCACATGCGGCTGTTTGGATCTACTGCTCTTGCATATTGAATGACTTCAGGAATGGGAAGGTAGACATAGTGCGTATTGCATATGCCTACAGTAATTCCACTAAATCCAGCAAATGCACCGTGAACCTGTAAATCACAAAAGTATGTCATGAATATCATCAAAAGCCATCTCCTGTGATCTGTATATGGGTTTATAATCAGAATTGTGGCTCCTCCTGTGTATGCATCAGACTGGGACTGTGCTTTAAGCAATGTCTTACCGCATTTTGACCAAGCACTGTACATAAAATTCCATCAGCTGCATTTGCACGGATAGCACGTATCATATATGTTGGATCAATGTATTTTACATCTGCTGGCATTCCAATTTCCTTAAAGTGTTTTTTAATCTGAAAGCAATATGGAACTCATTAGCAACTTTCCAACAATCCAAAACTTAAAAATCAACAAAGAAATTAACAATATTGTCAAAATTCAGTATGCTATTGTAGTGCAGAAACAAAATTTAAATGATTTCCTTGTTAAGCTGGATCGTGCTTTAGATCTTATTGGTCTGCTGTCTGTAAGACGAGCTGAGGTCAACATACAAGATAGTTCTACAGTTGGAAACAGCTAAGGTTGGTTAATCCCTCTTGGATTAGAATTAATAAATCTAGTCTTCAAGTTCTACCACTGAATCTTGTGATAATACATTATTGTAGGTGAAAACCAGTATGATTGGAAACATTTCTGTAGGTTGCCAGTACATTGCTTTGTTAGACATACAATATTATCAATCAAATATTATTTAGACTAATTCTATTCTTATTACGGTTGGTTGCCGCAAAGAAATTGTCTGTTAAGGACTAGTGTAATTAGTAACAAAGCACCAAGATTTAATAGATTAGTTTATTAGAGGATCACATGCAACAATCAGAAACATCAAAACAAAAATAGGGAGTTATAGTTGTTTTTAGGTCTTTTGGTTTTGGACCATGGTGTGGGTGGGCATGAACTATGACCATAAGCAAACATAGAAATTTTGTTTTCATGAAAAGGAAATTTGGAAAACTATAGTGATCTGACAACTAAAGTCAGTAATAATAGTTTGGTAAAAAAGGTAAAAAGAATGCCATCATATGGAATTGCATGCTCTTGCTCATAAAATGGAAGGGCATGCCCCCATACTCAAATTACATTCCGATGACATCTTCAGAGGGTACCTGCAGTGTTCTGAATAAGAGTTTAGCAATAATGGAAAATTGGAGTCTTGCTTGACGGTGTCAAGGATGATAGTGTTTTGGCATTTTGTACAAATTTATGTGACATTGCATACAAATTTATGTGCAGCATTCGAGATGTCTTATTTGATTGAATCCATGTCACTTAGATGTGTGTTGCAAATGAATGTGATCTTTATCCTAGAGGCTAACACAACTTTCATATGGTGTTCCAAGGGATCAAATATGTTGTTGAAGATATACACCTATGTCTGAAAGCACATGGTAAATTTCATTTAATCCCTCTTGCATTAGTATGTATTAATTTAAATCTTGAGGTTGTACTACTGAATCTTGTGATAATGGATTATTGTAGGTCAAAATTAGTAAAATGGGAAACTTTTCTGTAGGTTGCCAGTATGTTGATCTGTTATACACACGATATTATCAAACAAGTAGCAAAAACAACTAACTTTCTATTTGCTCCCTGCAGCATTCAAGATATCTTATTTGATTGAATCCATGTCACTTAGATGTGTGTTGCAAATGAACATGATCTTTATTCTAGAAGCTAACACAACTTTCATATGGTATTCCAAGGGCTCGAATATGTTGTTGAAGATATACACCTATGGCTGAAAACACATGATAAAATGCATTTAATCCCTCTTGGATTAGTATAACGGGAAACTTTTCTGTAGGTTGCCAGTATGTTGATCTGTTATACACATGATATTATCAAACAAGTAGCAAAAATGCCTAACTTTCTATTTGATCCCTGCAGTGTTCGAGATATCTTATTTGATTGAATCCATGTCACTTAGATGTGTGTTTCAAATGAACGTGATCTTTATCCTAGAAGCTAACACAACTTTCATATGGTATTCCAAGGGACCAAATATGTTGTTGAAGATATACACCTATGTCTGAAAGCACGTGATAAATTGCATTTAATCCCTCTTGGATTAGTATGTATTAATTTAAATCTTCAGGTTGTACTACTGAATCTTGTGATAACAGAATATTGTAGGTCCAAATTAGTATAACAGGAAACTTTTCTGTAGGTTGCTAGTATGTTGATCTGTTATACGCACAATATTATCAAACAAGTATTATTTAAACTAATTCTATTCTTACCAGGGTTGGTTGCAAAGAACAAATTGCATCTAAGGGCTCAATATAATTAGCAACAAAGCACCGAGATTTAGTAGATTAGTTTATAAGAGGATTACATGAAACATGCAGCTACATCTAAACAAAAATAGAGTTTGGTTGTTTTTAGGTCTTTTGGTTTTGGACCATTGTTGGGCATGAACTATGACCATAAGCAAACATACAAAGTTTGTTTTCGTGCAAAGGATATTTGGAAAACTTTTTGTGAACTTACAACCGAAGCCAGCAACAATAGTTTGGTCAAAAAGGTAAAAAGAATGCCATCATCTTGAATTGCATGCTCTTGGTCTTAAAATGGAAGGACATGCCCTTTACCCGAATTACATTCCATGTCGTCTTCAGAGGGTACCTGCAGGTTTCTGAGTAAGAGACTAGCAAAAATGGGAAATTGGAGTCCTGCTAGATGCTGTCAAGGACGATTGTGTTTTGGAATTGTATACAAATTTAAGGAGCAAGGTGGACTAACTTTGTACTTGCTCCATGCAGCATTCGAAATATCTTGTTTGATTTAATCCAGTCACCTAGATGTGTATTGCAAATGAACATGATCTTTATCCTACAAGCTAACACAACTTTCAGATGGTGTTCCAAGGGATCAAACCTGTTGTTGAAGATATACACCTATGTCTGAAAGCACAGGATTCCCCGAGGCATCAGTAGCATTGATTTTCTCAAACAAATCCTGAAATTTCCAACCCAACACGGATGTTTAATACAAATAGGAAAAGCAACCCAATATTTTTTATGATGATAAACATCTGTGTGCTCTGAACACCTACAAATAACAGATTCTCAACTTGTCTTATACCTTCTCAAATTTTGGAAAGAAACTTGAATGTTATACTGAACAAATCAACTTACCAAGCACAAAATAACACTTACTTGCCCAGCACCTTCTGCCACACAAATCACAGCTGATCCTTTTGATGTCAGAAGATTTTTAAGATGTTGTAAGACACCATCTGGACCATCTAAATTGAAGGGAATCTGCACATAAGGAAAAAGTTCAAAATATTTTTCTTAAATTGAATAAGTTGATTTAGATGGACACAAGACCAAGCTGCTGCATGTCATACCTCGGGAATTAGGCAGATATCAATCTGTCCACTAGCAAGTGATGCATGCATGGCAATAAATCCACTGCTCCTTCCCATAAGTTTAACTATTCCTACACCATTGTATGCACTGTGTGCCTGCAGTAGAGAGTCAAACCAAGCATTACTTCAGTATGTTAACTGATGGACTCTTAACACCACTGCTTGCTTGCATAGTGAATGTTAAGTGAAAATATCAGAAACAGCAGGATAATCATAGGCTCATTTTGAGAATTGAAAGAAAACAAAGACAACCATATTTCCTTCTTATTGTTGGATGTCATAATTTCAAGTTTCAACAATGATCGAAAACTATCACAATCTTAAAAGAGGATAATTATCATGTAAGGATTTGTGCTAATATGAATACCTCAATATATGCAGCATTGATAGCACGCTGTGCTTCTTCAACAGCAGTATCAAAGCCAAATGTTTTATCCATCAACAAGATATCATTATCAATTGTCTTAGGAACTCCTACCACGACCACTTTCATCCTCCTCTTGCGGCACTGCAAATGAACAGAGGTTTTAATGTATTTATCCAAAATGAAGTTCAATTAAGAGCCTCTCAAGTATGTGAAGCACAGTTATCCCAAGCACAATTTCCAAGTTGACATAGTTCACCAGTCCATAAGTCGGGCATTAAAACTCCCCCAGGTTCGGTCAAACTGACATAGCTCCACAAGTTTTGACAAGTTTGTCAAATAACTAATTTTTCCAATTGAACCAGTCTTTATGTAAGATTTTCCTAAATTTTGAAATTACTTTGTATTAATCATGAATTATGTTTATATTGAGTGTACCTTTCCTCGTGTTTCAGATTCTTTTGGCTCGTCCTGCATATTTTTTAACATGGCCTCTTTAGTTTCTTTAGGACCTTAAGTCTTTCCTTGTGGTATCTACTTTTTCTTAAATGTCGACATTTGTCAGGTGGTTCTATCCTTGGTTACTAAGGTCTCTCTCCCATATTTTTAGGTGATTTTTTGAAGGGGATTTTAACCTTCATTTCCAGACACCCAAACTACTCTTTGGAGCCTATACTCCAGATCCTATTAATATTAAATATAGGAGGGACTATTCCTTTATATTCTCCAGATTTAGAATATTTGACTTATTTTTCATCAAAATTAAGATTATTCTACCACCTTTTCCCATGTTTTCTAAGTCCAAAATAAGGGCATTATCTGATTGAACTATTCTAAGTCCATATAATTGGTGTAGCAGTTTTATCTTATAAAACAAATTTCGGTATCTCTTCAAAGCTGAAATCAAATTGATCATCTCACACAATTTGACATGGCAAAAAGCAATCATCAATGCAGCTATATTTACATGGGTAATGCTAACATATTAGAATTATCATATAGTCATAACTCTATGTTCCATTCGCCTTTTTTTGTGATCTATGTCTATTTCATAAATAAATTTCAAGTTGCATGAAAAACTATAGCAGATCTCGACTAAAAATTTGCGATTTATAGCAGGATATAATTTTTGTTTTGAATATTAAAATATTCTCTACAATGCTTGCTAGCCCCACTTCACAATCAGAATTTTATAGATGTAAAAGAAAGCTTCAGGGTATGATATCAAATTTGGTATTGTTGTTTCAGGCATCCTATAGGTCATACTGCACCGTACAGGAGTAATTCCTAATAACACAAAGTAACCTTCAAGGAATGATTGAAGTGGGAGCAGAAACGCATGGTATCTATGAATGATACCCATAGTAGTCAATGCAAGGTGATCCAGGAGAAGCTGCCATTCTAGCATATTAGGACATAAGTAGTGCTGCCATTCTTTGCAATAGAATTGTAAAATCTAGTTTTTCAGTATCGATGTCTAGTTCTGATATTATCTTGTCACATATTTAGGTTTCAACGGCAAATTCAAGCTACAGCACATCTCTGCAATTTTTGCACCCACTCTGTGATTCTTAGAAAAAATATTTCTTTCATGTGAACTACTAAGCCTGGTATAAGAATTACTTTCTCGGGGGCTAGTTTAACTTTTAACATTGCAATGCCTTTTGTTTCCTCATCAAAATAGTTCGCAATATTCAATCTTCATTTCATATCAAAGAAATAAATAGATCTTAGATAAACCTCATTGTGGATGGCATTCGCTCCAGCATGGGTCCCATTTCCACCCAATACAAAAAGCATGTTAATCCCCTTTTTCTGCACAGCCAATATTTATCAAAATGGTCATCAGCTAAGAGAGGTTAACTCCATGACCAGAGGCCAAGTTATTGAATATAATAGGAAGAATTATTTTAAAGAAAATATTAAACTGGTGTTTCATGTACTATGTTCAATTTTAAGCATCAAATCTATGCGAATGATGCTTAAAATTGAGACCGATTGATATTTTACCTGCATACTATCAACAATATCTGATACATTTCCACCTCCACGAGAGACCCCAAGAAGGCTACCCCCAGCTAGATGGATATTTTGGACGACTCTTCTTGATAGCTGACGACAGGAATAGATATCTCAATCAAATAATCATAGCATACGCATTACAGTCTGTAAGAAAACAAGCTTCTTATATCTAAAATTAACTCAAATGTAAAGAGAGGCATTTCAGAATAAATCTGATTCAAAAGCATGAAATTATAACAATTTTCTTATGCATCGATACTCACTGATATTTCAGGGAGGTTTTCATCAAAAAGTCCACGATATCCATAAGAAATGCCAACAATGTTCTTGACGCCATATATTTCAAGCGTTATAACTATCTGAATAAACCAACAACAACGTATGAAACACCATCTATTCTTGTTTAATAGATGCAAATTAGCATAATATCTGAAGCATTAAAGTAAATATAATCTATTTTTGCAAATGAATGCTCTGAAAAGGAGAAAGCATGTAGGATACCATCCAAGAAATAAATTAAGTAAAAAATCTACATGATCTCAGTCCAGTCTGCTGATTTATCATGATAAATTGCAATCCAGTCAAACTTGTTAGAAGTGATTAAATTTTCTTTTGGCCAGGAAATAGATAAGAGGAAAAGATTTTGTGTGTTTATCTTGTACTAGCTCCTATGTTATGGACATGATAGTTCAATGAGAAGAAAAATATCATCTCTGAAGTTACTTAAAAACTAAAGGAAAAAGATAAAAGTATCTTACCTGTCGAATCACATCGTTCAGACCAGGGCAGAGTCCTCCACACGTGACAATTGCTGCTTTTACTTCGTCAGGGTGAAAATATATCTCTGTCCTTGGCCCCGCACGATGTACCCTACAATGCACATGACACCAATTGTGTTACTACACATAATTAGTAGTGCGGAAAATAAGAAACAGAATGGCCCAGGCCCCATATAATAATGGGCCATGCCCAAATATCAAATATTGCAAAACAGTATTAGACTAGATATACAATAACTATGTAACAAAAGTATCAATGCCTTCATGAACACGTAAAAATGACAAAATAAATCAATTTATTGCCAGGGCCTATCAATTTATTTATATACAATTTAAAATATATACAGGAAGTGCAATGCATTAAAAAGACCAAAGCAAAGTACCAAGGCCAATTGTTCATTTATTGTTATCAACTCCCATGAGATATAAAATTTACTCAAAAATTTATTTACAGATTAAATAATAGCATATGTCAATCATCTCTATTTTTTATCTACAAATGCACTCAATTGACTTCTGGAAATGCGAAGGCTACCATTGGTGCACAAATTTGCAATCGGGGTCAACGCACTCTGCACCAGCAGATGATGGTGTTGCATAGTTGATGACCTGAAAATGTCATGCAAGAACTTAATTTTTTTTCTTGCAGTTAAGAAACACGAAGATCGGCATCAATGCAATCGCATATTAACTTTAAAGGACTTAACTAAACCATTCGTCAAAAGGACAGAGGTTTTGAAACCATAGAAGTCACCTTGAGTAGTACACGGTCATCGTTATGAACAAACATTTTTCCCAGGTCTCCTGGTGGATGAACGCCGTCATCTTCAGGTAGAGGGCAGCTGCATACATTCACATCAATACATATCAACATGAAATCGTTAGTCTGCGGCAGATATGAATTAAGCATATTTTTAGTTATGACAAAAATTAGATGTTTATATACAGTCCCTACTCTTGCTCGTTGACTTGAATATGAGCACCTAATTAGTACAGGGGAGTGTTCATGCCCTAAGCTCAAAATCAAAAACCACTGGCTCATTTTTTAACACAAAATGGGGCAGGGTTGCGTGGAATCAACCTAGAAGGGAAAGAAATGCCTATCTTGGCATGGGAAATCGGCACCTGTTGCAGCCTACTTTTAATTTGTTTTCTGTCACTTATCAGTAAAAAGGTCTTCTGATAACAATCTGTGAATCCCCCAAGTGCAAGAGTACACGTTCTCTTGTCATTGCAGACTAAAGAGGCAAAATTCACATATTCATCGGAAGTTCTAGTGTAAAGAGAGAACTTTCCTGACATAGCTTGAATCTGATTCCAGCTTCAGAAGGGTTTTAGCATTGTCACATGACTCGGCCTTGGAAATGACTCAAGCAAGAGAAGCTTCAGAAGGGTTTTAGCATAGTGGCATGACTTGGGCTTGGAAATGACTCGAGCAAGAGAAGCAAGTGTTGACCCAGCAAAATAAAAAAATTGGCAATATGTCGACAAAAGGTTTGGAACAAAGCAAGCTGATTAATGTATCAGTTAAGGGGTCTTCAGTGTAACTACCCAAGAACCACCTAGGAGCCCTATAAATAGGGAATGCACACATTGATCGGGGTAAGAGAATGCTTTGTAAATGATGGTAGCCCACGTCGCACACCACCAATCTTTAATGCAGTTATACCATAATTATGGTTTCCCTCCATTGTCTTGGCAGTGTGAAGGCGTGCGTGCACTTTACCTATCAAAAGAGTTGATTAAATGCTGACTCAAACCATCCATTTCAAATTAATTATGAATTTCATTGTTAGTTTTGATATCGATTTCGTGGTTCTGTAACTTGGCAATAACTCAGCTAGACTCTGCTAGCATTCATTGAAAACCAAGACAAACTCAATAGTACTTGGCCGCTGGGGAAGTGTATTGTAACTATGGGTTTTAGCAACCGAACTTAAGTTCAAAGAGCAGAATGAAACTATAACTTTGCACTCGTGGATACTGGTCCTTAATCAAAAAGATCAAACTGGGGTTTTCAGCAAGCTACCCAATTTCCTTGTTAACAAAACACGCACCCACAGACGTAATGGACTGCTACATGTAAAGGCCCCTATGCAATGATTCAATGTGATCGTCATATACATGATTCAGAATTGCTAACCCATGGCGAGATCTCAGTTGGATAAAGAAACATGTAAAATCTAGAGTTCACGATATCAGCATTTTGAACTCTCTTAATTTTAGGATTGGGCACCCAGTTTTACAGCAATGGTTAGACATTTGCAAGAGTAAGAAAACGAAGGCATAAGTATATCTGACTATAACAACAATTATCAATTGTACATTTGTTTGTTTGACTCTGGTCTTGTGGTAAGATTGACCATTTCCTGAATAGAACAATTATGTATTTGTCTTTCGGTCAGGCTGTAGCCTAGCGATAAAATGGGGCACTTATCATGACAATGATTGGAGATTTGCTAGAATTAAAAAAAGCTAACAATCATAATGTTTTCTCATTACAAAAATAATTATGAATTTATTTGTTTGGCAGTGGTTGACTGGTAAGATGGGGCACTTTCCAATTAAAACCACAATTCTGCATTTGACGTCCAGACTGATGTAGTCTAATGGTAAGACGGGGCTCCTTTAAGTTCAAGACATGAAAATGGAATTGGGCTAACAACAATTACGTAACTGGGTGCAGTTGGAAAACAACAATTATGTATGTAAGTAGCCAAAATATAGCAAAACAGAGTTGGGTGAAAAATTACAATATATTGTCCAGGGGTTGAGGGGTTGTGGTGTTATGGTCCTGACATCGTGATTCCAATTAAAATTCCCCTCACAGTAATAACACAACCGATAACACATTCCACTTTGACCCTTGTTTATAAATCTTTAAAACGTGATCCAAATTTAATTCACGCCTGTGCCCATAAACTCATCCAAGCTTTACCAAGCCAAAGCTAGACGGGCATCCAAAATATATCAAAATGCGAACCAGAAAATATACCTGCTCTTGATGCAAAATGTGGTCTGCATTGGCTTATGATCAAACAGATCTGTGAGATGGGGAAGCTTAAATCTCTCCTCAAAATCCCTCTCAAACTGCTCTCTGTCAAAAACACCGCTGCCCTGAGCACTTTCCCCGGCCAACGAGGCTGCCACCTCAACTCCCCCTCTCCCAATCACAGACTTCCTCCTCCCACCAGATCCTCTCCACACCTCCAGTCTCATAGCACGTGGCATCCTTAAGGCAGACACATGGGGCTTATTAGACTCCAGAACTACCAATTTGTTTTGGGCAGACCAAAGGCTGGGATTGATCAAAGCTGCTGCCATCATAAATGCAGATAACAGAAGCCTGTAATACATACACAACCCAAAACATACATACATAAGCCTGCAAGATATACATAACACAATAAAAACAAAAATTTCTTACAATATACGCATAACCCAATTCACACACGTTATAAAATCCTACAAAATATACATAACTCAATACACATGGAAATTTATTCATAACCCAATACACAAATGAAACAGCCTGCAATAAGTACAGGACCAATACACATGTACACAAGCCAGCAATACGTATACAGAAACCCTGATCCCGTGACTGCATTTTTATAAGATCTTAACATAACCAGTACTGAATAAAACAAAGTAAAAACTTTACCTGTACAGAATATTCAGCAGAAGACACTGAAAAATACTGCGGTTCTCTGAAAAAAAATCAATTGGAATTCTGTGATGTAATGAAATTATGCCCCAAAAGAATGTTAAATTTATTTTCAGGTTCAAAAGCAAAGTTTGAACAGTTTTTGGAAAGTCGATGCTTCCAAAGAAAAGTTTTTGTGGGTAACGGTGTGAAAAATTGAACATATAGGCACATGCCGAACCAAAGAAAATTGGTTATATACGGAAAGGAGGAGTTGAATTGACCAAAAAAGAATTAGTGGGTTTCCCGTCGTTGTTGTCAACTTTTTAGTTTTTTTTTTTGGCGGGGGGGGGGGGGGGGAAGGCGGGGTGGTTTCCAGATGCATCTCAGCCAACCCGTAATTCAACCGCTTATTTCTTCATTAGTTAGTCCTAAACCCCACCTAATTTATCTTGGAATGATATTGTGAGGTGAACGCTCTTCCATAGAAGGTTTATGGTTTATATTTATCTTTTGGGCAGTTAGTTTTGGTGTAGATTTACAAGTTGATTGATTTAAGTTTTGAGAGTTGGGTTTTCCAATTTACAAATTAAATGATTTTAGTTTTAAAGATTTTGATTTTTTTTAAATTAAAATAAGTTATAATAAATAAATTAAATATAATTATTTTATTAAATATTTTTAATTTAATGTTTGTTGTAGATTAATATTTACAAGTTGATTGATCAATATAATTAATATTTATAAGTTAATTGATCAATATTTTTAAATGTAAAATAAAGATAAAATAGTTTTCTTTAAAATATGAAGTGGATTCCTAAAAATCTAAAATTGTCACATTTTTAAAATAAAACTTCTAACCAATATTCAAGAGGGGGGTTATAAGTTTGGAACCTTTGTTAAAGATGTGGTTTCGTGGAAGGGGCTTGGGCTCCTATATTTAATATGAGCTTAGTCCCATAGAATTGAAACTATATCGTTTAAGTTACATAACACATTTTTTAAGATTTTAAATTTTGATAAAAAAATATTGGACCATTTATTTGCATATAATCTTTATAAATTTTCATTTAAAATGTTAACATAAAAGAATTAAAATTTTATGGGATCATTAAATTTCAAAAACTGTTAAATTTTCTCTAATAAATTTTGACAAGCTCCCTCCAGAAAAACATATATATATATATATATATATATATATATATATATATATATATATATATATATATATATATATATATATATTCCTTAAAGAGTTTGAATTGATTTAGATTAATTGCATGGCTAAAATAACATATAGATGTCCTCGAAAACATGAGATGAATTATGTGGTGAAATTGGTAGATGGATCATTATTAAATGCCTTAGAAATAAAGATTTTTTTGGGAGTAAGATATGCAACTTAAATTGTAATTGTCTTGCCCTTGGTGTCTTGATGTGGGTTTACATTAAAGTAAATTGATGTGTGTTTAATGATATTAGGCACAAGCAAGTTATAAGAACAATCAGTGAAGTTTGGGGAGGTGTAGGATCATACGACTTGTCACCCTAGCTCGAACCACTATCAACAAACGAATCTATTGTATTAGGTACTGACTCCCACCCATCATTAGTTTTGTCTTTATCATCCTTTGTTGGCTCTTGTCTAAATGGCTAAGGCTAACCAAAGAAATATTCCTTGTTGTTGCTCGTTCCATCCACCAATGTCTGAGAACATAGACCTACCACCACCACAAGAGTTGTGTGTCAACGAAGGACAACACAAACATGACAAAATATTTAGGCACTGTAATGAAATAGTTAGATGTTCACACAATAGAATATTATATCATAAAAATAGGAGCTAAATATACAGATCCACAATAATAAATGATATAAGAGCAAAATGCTTGATAAATATAACTAAGCCACTTTGAGTGGGCAACCTCCACAATAATGCAATAAGAGTAGATTTTGCAATATAATAATCAAATACTCACCACTACCTTGAATACATATATTCTATTTAGTCATGGTTATTTTGCAGGCCGACCATACTAAGAACATAGATAAATGTGACATGATAATATAAGAGGTATGTAAGCCACAATTCAACCACACATATCTCTAGACACGACATAGGTTAAGGGCATAACATGCCCCTCCTCTTTAGATTTATGTTATCCTCAGTATTGAATCAACCCCAAATGTTACTGCAGGAATGCTTCATCCTCCCATGTTGCACCTTCACAATACAAATTCTTCTCTTTGATCAAATACTCAATCACTTTGATTCGTAGTTACCTAGTGCATGTTTGAAGGATCTCTTCAAACTTTAGAATAACTCTACCTTTCTCATCCAATTTAGGTAACTTAGTTTGAATAGAAACTCTATGTTCAATTACCTTCTTCAGACAAGATACATGGAATACCAGATGTATGCAAGTGGCCTAGGGAAATTCCAATTTGTAGGCCACACTACCAATTTTATGCAAGATTTGATAAGGGCCATAATATTTAGGAGACAACTTGTTATCATTTTTTTGTTACTTCAGAAACATCTGCTTATATGGTTGTAATCATATAAAGACCCAATCACTTATGTTAAAATGTCGCTCACTACGATGCTAATCTAGTTGCTACTTCATTTGATTATGTGCCATGGCTAAAATTTCTCACAAATTGGCAAATACCTCCTATTGATAGTGAATGTGTTCTTCAACAACTCAAACCTTGGGATGGACCTTCAAGGTTGAAGTGATGGATGGGGGGTGATATCCATACAAGGCCATAGAGGGAGACATTTTGGACAAATTGTGAACATAAGTATTAAACCATCATTCAACAAGTGGCAACAAATAAATCCATTTATCATGTTTGTCAAAAACAAAACAACGGAGATACCCTTCTAGACATTTGTTGGCTACCTTTATTTGTCCATCAAATTGAGGATGATATGATGAGCTATGAGCCAGCTGGGGCCCAAACATACAAATAATTCAATCTAAAATTTACTAGCAAATATGGGATCTTGATCACTTACAATGATCTTTGGAGTACCATGCAATTTTTGAATTGTATTGAAAAAAATAGAAACTATTTACTAACCAAATGGATGTGATAAGGAACAAAAATGAGCATACTTGGTGAGTCAATCTACAACTACCATGATAATATTTTTACCTTCAGATCGTATTAACCTAGTAATGAAATCGATGGAAACCTCCTCCCAACACCGGTTAGGGATAGATTAGGCTGCAAAAGACATGGGGTCTTAATGGTTTCACCTTTTTTTTGTTGACATACCATGCATTCAGCCACATATTTATGAACAACCCCTTGAGTCTATCCCAAAATAAATCTTGTTTGATTCTATGATATGTTTTCAAAAATCTCAAGTGACCTCCTATTGGAGATGCATGAAGTTCCTAAATGATTTTGTGTGAGAAGAGAATTCTTATAGAGGTATAATTTATCTTTATACCATAATGTGTTCCCCTTCCATGTAAATTTTTAACATCCCCCAAAACCCTGTTGAAAATTTTGAATCAAATCATGGGTAGCATTGTCATTCTCTCATTATGATCTTGCTTCCTCTAGCCAATCTACCTATCAAATGCCATTGCACATAAAAATGCCTCAACTGATTTATCCTTCTGGGATAGTGCATCTGCGACCACGTTCTCTTTTCCTTTTTTATAGACTATTTCAAAATCATAGCCTAACATTTTAGTCACCTATTTTTGTTGTTCTTCAAAAGACGATCGTTGTTCTAAAAAATATTTAAGGCTATCATGATCAGTCTTTACTTGAAAGTGATGACACATCATATAAGGTCTCCATTTCTTGATTGCATGCAAAATAACCATCATCTCTTTCTCATATATTAGCTTGAGCTTATTGTTTTCTTTCAATTGTCGACTCTCAAATACAAGTGGTTTGCCTTCTTGCATGAGTACAACCTCCATGTCATATCCTCATGCATCACATTCTACAACAAAAGTTTAAAAAAAATTAGGAGTATCCAAAATTGGAGTTGTGCACATAGCCATTTTCAGTTGTTCAAATGCCTTGGTAGTTGTATTAGTCCACTATAAAGAGTCTTTCTTTAAGAAATATGTGAGTGAGGTTGCAATGCTACCATATTTTTTGACAAACCTGTAATAGTAACAAGTTTGCTCTATAAATTCTTGGAGGTTCTTGAGGGTCTTGAGAACCTACCACTTCATCATTGCTTGGATCTTTTTAGGATCAACTTTCCTTCATGTGAAATAATATGGCCGAAGTACTCCACCTCTTGGATGCCAAAATCACATTTGGAAAGTTTGACATAAATTTGGCATTGTTGTAGAATCGAGAGTACATGTTTCACATGCTACAAATGGTCTTCCCAATTTTTATTGTAGATGAGGATGTCATCAAAAAATGCCAACATAAACTTTATCAAAAATGACATGAAAACAATATTCATTAAACTCGAAATGTAGATGGTGTATTTGTGAGGCCAAAAAACATGACCATAAACTCATAATGGTCTTCATGGGTTCTAAAAGTTGTTTTAGGTATGTCATCTTCATGGATTTAAATCTAATGATATCTAGAGTGAAGATCTAACTTGGTAAAATAAACAACACTATGCAATTCATCTAGAAAATAATCAATTATTGGAATAGGAAACTTATCTTTCATGGTGTACGTATTGAGTTCTTTGTATTTTGGGCACATCCTCCAAGTCTCATCCTTCTCCCACACCATAACCACTAGGGAGGAATCGTCACGTTGGCTATGTCAGATGATTCATGCCTCCAACATCTCTTGTACCATCTTTTCAATTTCAATATTTTGGGCATAGGGATACTTGTAGGGTCTAATGTTGGGTGGTGTAATTCTGGGAAGTATTTTGATGGCATGATCATGTTCTCAGCTTATTGGGAGTCCTTTTGGCATGTCAACAAAAAAACATAATGGTCATCCAATACCATTTGTAAATCCGGATTGGTAGACTCCTTGGTTGGTTGAACTTTTAAGGAAAACAAGCATACCACAAATCCTTCAACACCTTTTATGAGAATCTTCATCATTTGATGGGAACTAACCAGTTGTGGATATTTAACGTGTAATCTACGTAGTTCAAATTCCCTGCCTTCTGAATAGAAGCACATGAATAGTTCATGGAAATTCATCTCAATAGTGCCCAAAGTGGTGATCCATTGCACTCCCAAAATAATTTCAGTGCCTACTATGGGAATAACAAACATAAGAGGATATAATAGATAGTCTCCCACAACAAGCTTAATACTATGATATTTTTCAGAACAAATGACTATACCAACATCTACAATTATGACCTAAAATTCTGGAGCTAGGTAAATGAAATAGTTCAAATGAGTAGTCAACTTATTATTAATGAAGTTGTGCATACTCATAGAGTCAATTAACACAATCACCTTCTATTTTTTGAGAAAACCCATCACCTTAAGAGTTTGAAGAGTAATAATATCTGAAATTGTATGACATGAAATTATAGGTTGAGAATCTTTAGATTCATCCTCAAGTTCATCCAAAATTGCACCTGAGGCCTTATTATCTTCGTCAGCCTCATTATCTTCATCATCCTCATTGGCACCTTAAATTCAAAACAACATTTTCAACACAATGATGTATTTTGCTCCATTTGTTATCATATCCAAAACATAGACCTTTTGCATGCTTCTCCTTAATTTGTTGAGGGGTCAATCTATTAGGCTGAAGAAGTGATGGTGTTGGGAAAGTGTGTTCACAGACATTAGTGAAAAGTCTTCATTTGATCATATCTTTTTCCTCTACCATGTGTGCCCTTGAGATGGATTTGGATACTAAACTAGGACTAGACATGCAAACCTCCAATTGGATGTTATCTTTGAGGCTACCCAAAAATAGGTTAGTTATATTTTTCTTAGAGATGTCCATCACATGTAAGGAGAGATTCTAAAATTGATGAATATAATATTTTATAGTCCCTATTTAGTGATATTTGGCTAGTTGGTTGAAGTAGTTTTTTGAGACATTATTGTGATTATCGAGCTACAGGTCCTCATAAAATACAGACCAAGAAACTGGGAGACCCATATTTTTATTTTGAGCACACAACCATTGATACCAAATGAACTACTTAGGTTCTAGATATAGAGAGGCCATGGCCACCTTTTACGAACATGGACTCTGATGTAGATCAAATAAATTTTCAATTTGAGTGATCCATGTGAGTGGATCATTACCATCAAACTTGTGTAAGTCCACTTTTGGAAACATCGACTTCAGACCTAGATTGGTAGCGTCATTGTTTGAAGGAGGAGAACCAAACTGACATGGTGGAGGGTTATTTTGCAAAGTATGAGTTATAAAGTTAGAAAATTACCCAGTTATTTATTGTAATTGATCCCGCAAGCCATTCAAGTCCCCTCTCATCCCTATGATGTCCCATTTATCTGCATCGAGATCATCTTTTTGTATCATGCCATGTAACTTTGATGAAAGTTGTTGAACCACCTCCAACATACATAGATCATAAGTTTTGGAATCCATGTCAACATTGTGAGGAGTTTTAAGTGTTTCTTGTCATTTTCCACACCCACAAGTGTTAGGACCAATCATGCATAAGCCCTAGGAGGGTTTCAGCTCTGAAAAAGTGTATTGACAAATGAGACCATTATGATTGCCTCACCAAGATGAATATGATGACTGCTAATATGCATAAGGGTGAAAAAATTTGACCCAAGTTT
This sequence comes from Torreya grandis, assembly GCA_037957365.1. Classification (NCBI taxonomy): domain Eukaryota; kingdom Viridiplantae; phylum Streptophyta; class Pinopsida; order Cupressales; family Taxaceae; genus Torreya; species Torreya grandis. The sequence goes on along the minus strand of JARHVA010000653.1, from coordinate 4,359,847 downwards.
GGTGTGATCCAAGTTTTGAGGGTTGGGTTTCTGAATTTACAAGTTAAATGATCCAAGTTTTAGAGGTTGGCTTCTCTTTCAACATAAGAAAGGCTACAATAAATAAATAAAATATAATTATCTTATCAAATACCTCCAATTTAGTGGTTGTAGATTAATAGATTTAGAAGTTAATTGACCAATATTTTTAAATGTAAAATAAAGACAAATAGAATATTTTTCTTTAAAATATGGAGTGGATTCCTAAAAATATGAAATTGCCACATTTTTTAAATAAAACTTCTAACCAATATTCAAGAGGGGGTTAGAAGTTTAGAGACCTACTAAAGATGTAGTCTTGTGGAAGGGGTTTTAGCTCTTATTTTTATGAGCTTGGTCCCATAGAATTGAAACACAATAAAATTATAAGGATAAAATGAATCTTTCTTTGAAAATAGGAGCTCTGTATTTTCAAGGAGTAAACTTTAAGCTACTATTCTAGGAAAGGCATTAAAAAAAATTCCGCATGGTTTAAGATTGTTCATCCACATAACACATTTTATAAGATTCTAAATTTTGATAAAAAAAATTGGACCATCTATTTGCATATACTCTTATAAATTTTCAATTAAAATATTTCAATATAAAAATAAAAATAAAAAATTATGAGATCATTAAATTACAAAAGGCTCCTAAATTTTTTCAATAACATTTATGAATAAATTTCAGCAAGCTCCCTCCATAAAACCATGGCTTAAGAGTTATTTTTACAAAAATTTATTACCAAATCACAATTGATATGTAATGATTTTTTTTAAATATTATTTTTTAAAACAAAATCCTAAAATAATGGATTTTACAAGGTTTAAAAATTACTCCATAAGATCATTTTGCTACGAATAGCTCCACATTTTACCATGTTTTGCTCTTGGAATATATATATATATATATATAAAGAGTTTGAATTGTCTTGGACAACCTCCATGGCTAAAATAACATATAAATGTCCTCGAAAACATAAGATGAATTACGTGGTAAAATTGGTAGATAAAGATTTTTTTGGGTAAGATATGCAACTTAAATTGTAATTGTCTTGCCCTTTGTGTTTTGATGTGGGTTTACATTGACAAGTAAATTGATGCGTGTTTAATTATATTAGGTACAATCAAGTTATAATAATAATTAGTGAAGTTGGGGGAGGTGGAGGATCATACGACTTGTCACCCTAAGTCTAACCACTATCAATAAACGGATCTACCATATTAGGTACTGACTCCCACCCATTATTACTTTTGTATTTATTATCTTCTATTGGCTCTTATCTAAATGGATAAGGCCAAATGAGAAATTCTTCCTTGTTATTACTCTTGTAGACATCCAATTTTCAATTATATGTTGAAATTATGAGTCAAAACCACTTCTCACAATAATGCATGAATCAGGGTAAAAAACATTGAAATGCTATAATCCATCTGCACATGTCACGTGTAACTTTTGGAACATATTGGGGCATCCTTAATTGGGGTAATGCAACATAACCAATGATAATATTTATTTAATTCATCCCAAGTCAAATTTCAACTGTGTAAGAGATGTTTTGGATTAATTAGGTTGAATGGTTCATCAATTTTCAAAGGTCACTTCACTTTTCATTAAATTAATTAAACTTTATTAATTAACCTAATCTTCCTCTATTGGGAAATTCCATAACTTTTGAAATTTTATATTTTTCTAAATTTATTAATTATATTTATTCCTCACATGATAAGTGGCCAAGTGGTTGATGACATCATGAACAAATATTAGGAATGATGACATCATCATGAAAGTTATCAAGCACTAATAAGGAATGCAAAAAAATATGAGGATTAAGGCAACCCATGCCTCTATAATGCAAACTCTTTTCAAAATATTTATGGCTTTGAACCTCCAAAGTTGGCTCAATTCTAAGCCACACATATTTAGTTAAATCCAATGGCCATAATCAATCTGACAAATCTATAAATAGAAGGGTCATCATAGACTTTTCATAAAAAAAATTTGTGCAAAAAACCTTTGCATAAATATTGAATAAGCTTCACCCCTTTTCTTATACTTGGTTCATAAATTATTTCAAATAGTGCTTGGAGAGATGTTGATGGCTTTCATACCATGATATTGAAGAAGACTTTGAGTTTTATATCTTGGCACAAACATGTATGTGTGTCATCTTCAAAGAGAACATCCAAATAGAAGGCAAAATGTATTATTTGTGCTTTCTATTATTAAGTATGTTGCTTTAATTCTTGCCCATTCTGAGGAATCATGCTTGAGAAGTTATGTTTTGTGGATTTATTTGATTTTGAATACCTAACAAAGAAACTAACCTCTCTTGTATTCCTGGTTTATATTTGGCATACCTTGTAGGACTGACACACCCCACAACCTTATTGGGAACACTCTCAGCCCCTCTAAATTAAAAAAAGGATAATATTTAACCTTTTTGGATTCATTTCCTCTAATTTTTCTATGTTTTTCACTATAAAATGACAAATTCATCATGCATAATAGCGAATTTGTCCTGCATAATAGTGAATTCATCTTGTAAAATAATGAATTTATCTATGTTTTATGTTTAACTTTTTCTAGGTGCTATAAATTAATGAATTTGTGTGGAGAAATAATGAATTTACAATAAACGTCGATGAAATCACACACATCAATGAATTCATCCTATAAATCAATCTGTATTTTATGTCTGACTATTTTTTATAAAAAGGACCGAACGATGAAATCACATTAAACATCAATGAATTTATTGCACACATCAACGAATTCATCCTACATATCGGTCTATGTTTTCTATTTGACTATTTTTCATAGAAACGACCAAACAAAAAAATTGCACTAAAAAATAGTGATATGATGACACATCAATGAAATCATCCTAAAGAATAATAAAATCACTATGAAGACCAACAAAATCATCTCTGTATTTTTTTAATCTTTTTTTGTACAGATATTCATAACAATGAATTTGTAGCTCAAAATAATGAAATCATCCCAAAAAATAGCAAATTAATATCTATATTTTCATTTGACTATTTTTCTCTAGGTATGTGTAATAAAGAATTTACATCTCAAACTAGCAAAATCATTCCAAAAAATAATGAAATACTCCTTGTATTTTCATTTGACTATTTTCTACAGGTTTATGTAACAACAAAATCATCCTACATAATAGATAAGTTTATCTAGTAAACAACAAATTCATCTTGTGGTAAAAACCTGAGACTTTTAAAAGACACTTTTTATATTTCATATTCAAGCCTAAAATACACCTTTGTAAACTATTTGCAGTTTTTTTGCAAGACCTTAGTCCTCAAAGTGATTTCATAACTCAAATTAAAATCATTTCTTTTCACCAATATTTGGGCTTTAATTTGGGATTTTAAATGAACTAATCTTTCAATTCGGGTTTTAAAACGAACGAATCTTTCAATTTGGGCTTTAAAACAATCTAATCTTTTAATTTGGGCTTAAAACTGGTTCATTTTCTAAGTCATTTCCCTTCTTACTTGATTTTTGAGTTGTTTTTTTCTTTCCCACCTATGCTCTTCCCTTCATTCTTAGGAACTCAGGTGACTCATAAACATGAGGGAAGTTACTGGTCTTTTATCCTAAAAAATACAATGGGTATGCTCTCCCTTTGTTCTTAGGAACTTAGGTGACTTTGAAATAGTGTTATTTTCCATTTTTTCTTTGGTTGTGTGGAGTGGATTTCATTATCATCTCATAAGTCCTTAAGGCACGGTGACTGGGGGTTGATATCCTAACATTCATACCAGCCTCATACATTTGACGGGAGATATAAATTGTTTTTAGGTGTCATTAAGGCCTAGCAGAATTCCCCATAAAGGATTTCATGAAAATAATGAGTTAATTCCCAATGCTAAGCCATTAGACATCACCATCGAGGAATCTAGGTTCTCTTTGATATGGGATGTATCCCCTTATGAATATCAAGACACTTGGATCTCTTCTTTGACAGACTTGTACCCATTTTGGGACCATCTAGTAAGCCAAGTAAAACTTTAAGTAATCTAAAAATCCGATAGCATGATCATTAAGACATGATGATGAGCATGGTTATGACGTGAATAGACCTTCCCATAAATATCTCAAATTTTTAATTAATTCATAGGATCCTCATTTATTGTAGAACATTCATTGATGTAGGGGTGCAAAGGTAGTAGCCCCCAAGATTATCTATCATGTACACACTTTTGAGAGAGGGTGGGAGTACACACCACCATCACTAAATTCAATTAATTGGATTAATCTTTAAACTTTTTCTCTCAAAATAAAGCATATCAAAGGTTTAGTGGATGTGATGCAAACCTATGTTAGTTATTAAAATAGCCTTGTGATACTTGTGTGTTGATGCTAAATTATTATGTCAAAAGCGTGTTTGTATTCTATTATTCACCACAAAATCCTCTGGTTCAAAAGCACTCACAAGGCTGAGTGTTCTAGGGAGAAAAGTGGGGGACAATGCATGGGATAAATATATCATCTCCATAATTTTAGGATTGATGATGGTTCAATCCAAGGACTGAGTAGTTTAACCTTATTTTATTCAAAGAGCAGTAATTGTTACCATCAGAGGTTCAATATTTGTTTGATGGAAGTTGGAATTCATTCATTGTTCTACCCTATAAGGCTAGAGTACCATTGAATATCACTTTACCACTTTCCAAAAAAAGGGAGATTGTAGTTCAGTTCCAAAACAAACATAAAAAAAGGATAAAGGGAGAGCATAAAAGAGAGTTTCTAGTTATGAGAATGCTAGTGCTTCAAAAACCAAAATCTACCAAGTCACAATTATATGATTGTGTACCTGATTTGTTCATGAATGTTAGTGATTCAAATTTGTCTATGAAGCTTGCTTAGCCCACTAATGGGGTGGTTAGAATATTCAATGGTGATTGGAGAATGTAGTTGGGATTTTGACATATTTCTTCACTTAAACATTATCACAATTAGAAGCCACACCTATTTCAAGGTATAATATTTATCTTTTATGTTATTTATCTCTTCTAACTCCTCATAATGCACACACCAAGTAATGACTCATGTCATACTAAGTGTTTTGCATTCAATTATGAGGTCTAATTGCAAATAGGTTCAAATATTAGCGATAGATTTTCATTGGTATTTTCTTGGGACTACCATTCCATCATGCCCTTTGTAGACTTTTGTATTCAATTCATAGACTAATCAAATGGATATGTCAATCTAGCCTGACTTTAGGAACTTCAAGTCAATTTATCATTACTTGTCTTAAATTTTATTACTTCTAGGCCTTTCAGTTGGAGAGGAAACACTTGGATTCTAACTATGCTATGTACACTTGATACACAATCCATTTGAGGGACTTGATGGCCTTGATGGGCTATATGACCATCAATCTTGGTTCTCAAGCTCCCTTGATGACTAGCCTTACTTATTTGGTTGTCAACCTTTTTTACTTTCCTTGGGGTTGACTTCCTTGGCATGTGATAACCCGCCACTTTGCCCAAGCCTTACTTATGCTTTGATTATTCCTTGGCCATACAGTAATGGGATGTTGCCACATGGAAACATCTTGATAACTTGGTACTCTGACGCATTTCAAGGTTGCATGGAACACCTTAGGACAATGGGTCATTTGGATTACACCATGTGGCATGATCTCACTAATATGCTCACCCTTAGGGTCTACTACTATATGAACAACTCCAAAATAGTGGGTCGTTAGGATGACACCACTTGGTAACATCCTAGTGATCCAGAGGTTTGAAGGTTCCCAACTCAAAATAAATAGTTGACGTGTTGTGGATCAACAAAAACTCACCATGTAGATCTAGGAGAAACTTTTGAAGAAATGACTAAGTGCTAAAAGGATTTTGTGAATGGGTCGAGACCGTCAACAGATTGTTATATAGCTCTAAGAACAAAATGGGCACCTACAGACAATGATACAAAGAAATACAATTAATAACTAAATTTTTTAAAAATAAATGGTTAAGAAAATTCAAATGAAAATGACTATACTTTTGAAAATAGGAATAATTAAGTTTTTAAAATAAAATAAAAAAGGCACAAAAACTTAACATAGAGAAAGCCATTTTCATTGAATCCAAAGCCAATTTTTTTCCCATTTATACAAAACCAACTAAGGCAAAAGGGGAATTTCATAAGCACTTAGTCATTCAACATATAAATAATGCAAAAATTGGAGCAAACAAGGTAGAACAAGTGTCAAGCACAGTAAAGGAGTGACAAGTGTCAAGCATGAGTGATCAGTTATAAAGAAATAAAGAGTTGTGAAATAATCTATTAGGTCTACCATGCCATGTGTTGACCCTCTAAAGATGCTCCTTCATTCTAAGTGGCATAGGAGTTACAACTTGGCTTGAAACCTTAACTAACATCTTAAAAACTACCCTTCTTTGCATGAAAAGAGTGATAAATGGACCTTCCAACCATGAATTCACCTTAAATTAATCTAAAACAAATCATTGAACATCTTCCATTCCTGAGGAAATTCCTCTAACCTGCCATTCCATAAGTTATATGCATAGGTGTCTTGTAACTCTTTATTTCCCATGACTAAATTGGTCTAAGTGGCCTAAAACTGAAGTGCATTTTCTTCAAATCATCCAAACTAGATGAATGATCTTAAAATATGTTATCAAGTTCTAAATAAACCATTTTGGTTCTTGGACCAACTCCCAAGAACTCATTTTCCTCCTTAAGCCTTCAATAGCCCTAGTTTTCTTATAGCCTTTCCCCCCTATAAATATCCTTATGTGGGATTTATATGGATGATATTTAAAAAATAATGGAATATTATAGGACCCTATATTGCCTTATATCTCCATGTCAAATTTCATCTTCAGACTCTAAGTGGAAACCTATTTTTTCTACTTTTCTCTCTTTAATTAGGCCTCCTTGATTTGAACCCTATTTTTTTGCTTCAGACTTCTTCCACACCTATGAAATCATACAAAAGAGTGTGATTCACTTTCCCTATGCCATAAAAAACCTCCATATCAAATTTTAGGTCCTAAGATCCTGTGGAGGTATGCAAACCAAGAAATGGCCTTACCACCTAATCTCATTTTGAACTTGTTTGAGATTGCCTTAAAAAATGGGCCTAGTTTGATCATTTATAAAATATTATGTGAAAGTTTTTGTAATTTAATGGTTATTAAAAGTACCAAATGACCTAATCCCATGATTTTGAAGCTTTGCCCTTCTTAAAAAACCTATAAAATATAAAAAACATGTAAATAGGGTATTTTGGGCAGTCTGTACAAGTGAAGTACATGTGAAAAGCCTCTTTGGAGTCCTCAACAACATCTAAGATGTTTTAGGGTCAAATTATGGCATTTAATGTGCATCTGAGCTCTTTTCCTATGATTGGTCACTATTAGGGTTTAAGAGAGGTTTTAGATCTATTTAGGGTCTTAATGATTATTCATAAAGAACATATCTTTAAATGACCTCCTTCAACTTGGAAAACCTTATTGATAGACAAACACCTTCAACTTCTCAAAAAGTATTAGACTCCCATGAAAATTATGAACAATGGTACAAGCATATAAAGTTGCTATTTGAATGGCTTACATAACATTCTTAAGCTTAGAGAGAGCTCTACTTTGAGTTTTAGGTCTTGAAACTCATTCCCACTACTATGAGAGGCTCAAACACCTCTAGAAAAACCCTCTCCATGATTTCACATACTTTAAAAGTTCCCATTACCCCTATATATGCAATTGGTTCTTTGATCAGGCTATTTGGGGTTTAAGACCTACATTGCTCTTGCTAGCCCTCAAGGGATTTTGGATGGAAACTTGAGTGTTTTTCCACCTGGTAAATGTATGGAAACCTCTGATACATTTTTTTAGATAACTCAAGATCCCTCTATGGGGTCTGAAAACCTGCTTTATGCCCTTTTAGCTCAAGTGGACCTCTAGGTCTCATGGTTGCCCTTGTCCAAGGAGTGGGTAGGGTTTGAGATAAAATAACAGATACTTTCACTATTTTCCTGAACTCAAAGATACCATGGGTGTATTTTATAACTCATGATGACACTTTGTACCAATTTTTAGATCATGATTAGGCCTATACAGCCATCAAATGTCAACTTCCCTCAAGATTGGGTATAGCCTACTAGTGACTACATGAGAGTTAGCTCTTAGACTGTGTATGAGGTTTAGATTCAGTTTAGTCAAATTTATTCTTGTTTCCTCTTGGTCTCATGACCTTATGACCTTTGTATCAATTTTAGGTAGACTTCATAGTCTCTCACATGCAGTTTTCTCCTTACTTAGGCCCATGACCAGTTTGTGTTTATGTATGCTTATAAATGACCTCTAAAGGTCACTTGGTTGTGTTTGGTATTTTGGGACCTCTTCTCCCACATCAAGCTCTCTCAGTGATCCCATATTTTAAGTCTTGTATTAGGCTCAAAGTACCTTTCAACCTTTGTCTTCCTCCCTTTAGGCCTGAGGTTTGTTTTCTCTCTAAGCCACCTATAGGTGCTTGTTAGAGAATATGATTGTCTTGGGTGTTTTGAACATCACTCTTTATCATTAAACCTAATTTTATTTTAGATTTAGTTTCAGTATTAAAAATTGGTTCAAATTCTTTGTCATACATTTTCTATTATCTTAATTTAGGTTTAGCAATATCCATCTCTTTAACAGCTTGTAGGTATTCTCTTAGGGGCTATTTGACTATGTATTGTTTGTTTTTAGCCCTCTTCTTTGTGTCACTGACCCCTCCAAGGTTCATGAATATTTTTTTAAGTTACCATCTAGTTTAAAAACCCCCTTCAAACATCTCTATCATCTCTCTTTGAATGCACCTTAGACCATTATGTGTTAGGCAACCTATAAGCATTCTTAGGGATAAGATTGTGTCTAAGGTTTAGACCTAGTCTTTCCTCTTGACACTATGTTTGAAGGATCTAAGCCTTTAGGAAAGGTTTATTCCATTATCCACATGGTATTATAACACATTAAGATACTTCTAGACCATCTTTCACTTGCTCTTTAAGTACACAGTTCATACAAACTATTGTAGGTGTGCATATATTGAAGATAAGATCATAGTTGCTACTTTGGGTTTGAGATTTCACCCTTGCTTCAGTGATCTTCCAATTATTTATTCAATGATTTTTTACACCTCAAACCATTTCACCACACCTTAACATGTCTCTACTTCTCCTTAGCATGTTTACCATTTTGACTTAGTTGTAGATGGCCATCTCAAGATGAGCCCTGCATTGAGTTGTTGCTTAAGACCTCACTCTCATGTCACTAATGTTGGAAGCACAACCACTAATATGGGGGGTGAATTAGTGTGAAAAAATTTCATTCAAATCCATACTTCATTCATTAACCTTTCAAACCAATCTAGTAAACAAGCAATGCATAGAAAAGCAATCACATAGACAAGAAGCAAGATATCAACACATGAACACCATAGATATGTGGGAAACCCTCATGAGGGATAAAAAACACTATCACACCACTTGGAATACTTTCCTATAAGAAATGAAACAACATTTAGTGAGGCATAAACCCTACAAGGAGCACCAACCCCTTACTAGTTAGGCACCAACCCAACTAGTCCTTTAGCAATCTCCAACTTGCAAGGAGGGGGTTAAGTGACTTGGAACCAACCCAACCAATTCAAGGACACTTTTACAAGTTCTAACCTAAAAGGTAGATCCAACTCCCTCTTGACCAAGTACCAACCTAGCTAAGACAAGCTTGATCACCTCAAGACACCTTGTTGCTCTCTTCAATTGATGGTGACCTCTTATTTATCTCTTTCTCTTCTCTATTCTAAAAATAAATCACTATAATAAAATTTTAACACTCCTATAATGTATCTTGATGGTTTATCAACAACTATCAACTCATTCAACTCTTCTTAGTCTTTTACCCCTCTCAAATAGCCTTCTAGGCTCACTCATTCAGAATGCCTCTTCTAGGCTCGTTAGGTCCACTAAATTTGTCATCCACCTACATAAGATTTTTTAGGGATACATCATAGTTTAGTTCCTATTTTTATGGTACTCAATGACCTATTTAAACTTCTTCATGATCTCTTATCTTTGCTTCTTTTCACGCACACACTAACTAGCACAAATAGGCCAATTAAGCATTGCTTTTTATATCAAACACTTCCTCTTACCCATATTGGTTGGAAAAGAGCCTTAAAACACTTGGATAAATATAAAAATAGGTTCTCTTACACATTTAAAACAATAAAAAATCACTCCATAGGTCAATCATACCCCTCAAGGGTCAAAACCTCCATTAGGCCTAAAGGAGACCTAATGCAATTAGGTTTGTCTTAAGCACATGTTACACTTGGAGAAACTTGGAACACATGTAGCCCCAAATAATGATTTAATAAAAAATTATTAAATATAACCATTATGACATACATTTAGGTCCATGCCACCTGTTAGTCCAACTCATTTTTTGAACCACACTATAAGGCCTAGTTGCCATTAGGCCTTCTCATTGTTTGAAAGTCTGTCTTAAAACATAGAGGTATATAATAAAATTTTACCAAAAAACATATGAAAAAATCACATTAATAAAAATTTCATGAGCTCAAAAACATCACTATGTTCATTGGACATCATCAAACAATGCATAGGTCCTCAAAAAAATAGCTTTCACAAGCTCACTCAGAACTGCACATAGGTTCTAAAATATAGTCAAGAAATTTTGACTTTGAAAAACTATACATGAACTTATCATGAATAAAAACACATTCCCATGAACCTTTGATACTTATATAACATACTCATATTAAATATATCCTTCTAATATTGGAAAAACACCTCAAACTCATCTCTGTAAGATGGCTACACAAAATGATCATTCTGCTCTATAACACAATCATGTAGAAGTTCATATTTAGTACTTGAAAGGACACTTTAATGACTTATAATTCACATGAATAATTTATATTATTCTTCTATATCATCCCCAAATTTATTTTTATCAATCTCTAGTGACAACCATTGGTCTTATAGACCAATTTGTCAAGCTACTCTTTCACAATCCTCACACAGTCTGACAAGCCATTTTGGCTTTCTTGTTTCAACCTCTCAAACTATCTTTCCATATTATATAAAATATTAATATTTAATTTATTTAATAAACCACAACACCATATACACATGATATATCAACTTTAATTATGGAGTCTAAAACAATTCACTTCATTATGCTTTCCTGGAATAGTCATTTTGTCTCAAGAACCAGTCATGGTAAACATGACTTAGACCACCTGTAGGGACATAACCAAGATATTTCAAAGCATTTGGATTTTTAGGTTGTGGATCTAAAAGATTCACTGATGCAGACATGGAGGAGGTTGCTGAGTTCTAGGGATACTGACGTTGGCAACGCAACCGACGTCGGTCATCTTCAGTGCAAAGGGCAATTGACATCGGCAGGAGTCGGCCAACGTTGGTCACCTCTAGTCAGACAACGACTGATGCCGGTCACCTGTGTGGTTTTAGAATTGTTAGTTTCATGAATAGTTCATTTAACGAACCAATTGTTTGCATGTAAAAGGCTATTTTGAGTCTTGAGCTGTGTGTCTAATTATTGTAAATTAGAAGTCTAAGTTATTGTTTAGTATGGGATCTATTTATAGACTCATTGGCATGTATTGTAATTAAGGATTAAGGCAAGGAAGAGATCCTTCCAATTGTAAAAATAGGGTGATCTACAGATTGTTTCAAGATTAGGAAGAAGTTCTACATGGTAAGTAAGATCATTTGAGTTGCAGGTTGTTGCAAGTTCATGGGAGATCTACTTAAAGTACTTTGAGTACTTGTGTACTGGCAGTAGTGATACTGACTAGTTGGAGGTGAACAACAACTCTGTGTTTGAGTTGATTGTTGTGACCATTTTTGGTAGGAGAGAGAACTCTTGATTGAGAATTACTGGGAGCCCTTGAGGTGTGGAAAGCCTTATAGAGGTGTGAGAAGAGTGTGGCATCTTCTTTATTGTATTTTCTTTCTAGATGAGTTGAATACAAGATTGTGTATTGTCTCTCATATTCTGTGCCATTTGTGAATTCTAGTTACTTGTTAATTCTGGTATAATTTCGTGTTTAGTTGCTTATACAAGGTAATCATATTGTACTCTTATTGAGGAGTTGGAACCTGACAAGTGGTATCAAAGCTTTTGGTTGGGTTACTAACAGGTTGTATTAGATCTGGTTAGTGTTTGTTGATTACATGTCACTCACAAGGGTTTTTGTTTGAGTGGGAGTATAGCAATGGCAGAAGAAAGTAAGCTATGAATAGAGAAGTTTAATGGCAAGAATTATCAATTATGGAGGATGTAGATAGAAGATTATCTGTATCAAAAAGATTTGTACTTACCGTTGGGTGGGGTTGCATGCAAGCCCATGGATATGAAGGATGAAGAATGGAAGGTTCTTGATCGAAAGGCTCTGGGATCTATAAGGTTGAGCCTTGCATCATCTATGATTTCTAACTTATCACAAGCTAAGACAACGATATAGTTGATATAATCTTTGGCAAATTTATATGAAAAACCCTCAGCTTCAAATAAGGTATTTCTTATGAAGCAATTATTTAATTTGCAAATGTTGGAAGGTGGATCTGTTCATAGTCATCTTAGTGATTTCCATGGTTTGGTAAACCAGTTAAATTTAGTCAATATTGTTTTTGATGATGAAATTAAGGCTCTCTTAATCTTATGCTCATTGCCTAAAAGTTGGGAGAGTTTGGTAATGGCAGTTAGTAATACTGCGTCTGCTTCAAAAATCTTAAAAGTGGATGATGTTATGAGTGTAATCTTGAATGAAGAAATTCATAGGAAAAGCATAGGTGAATCATCAGGGAATGCTTTGAGTGTTGAAAGTAGGGAAAGGCAAAGAGAGAAGATCGAGCATGGGAGATCAAGGTCAAAGATAGGCAGGAGATCCAAATCCAGGTATGGCAGAATAACCTGCTGGAATTGTGGAAAGCAAGGGCATGTAAAGAAAGATTGTTGGTTGGTTGAAGATCAACAAGAAGGAAATAAAGAAGCAGATGTTATAGATATTGTTGCATAGGATGCTCTAGTATGTTCCTTGGATAAAGTAAAATCTTGGGTTTTAGATTCTAGTGCCTCTTTCCATGCATCTCCAAATAGGGATTTTTTTCATGAATATGTCCAGGGAGACTTTGGAGAAATTTATTTAGGGGATGGTAAGCCTTGTCAAATGGTTGGCAAAGGGAAAGTGAAGCTGAAATTGCAGACGGGAAACACATGGGTGTTGAAGGAGGTCATGCATGTCCCAGTCCTGAAGCAAAATTTGATTTTTGTTGGAAAGTTAGGTGATGAGGGTTGCACATTAACTCTCACAGCAGACTCTTGAAAAATTTCCAAGGGTGCACTTATTTTAGCAAGAGGTAAGAAAGTAGGTACTCTTTATCTATCTACTTATATTACTGATTCTCCTTCTGGTTTATCTACTTCAGCTATAGATTCAAAGATGTGGCTTAATAGGCTTGGTCACATGAATAAGAAGGAGATGCATGTTCTTGAGTCAAAAGGTATGCTTTCAGATTTGAAAAGCATGGATCGAGATTTCTGTAAGCAAAAAAAGAAAGTGACGTTTCTTGACACTGGGTTAACAAAGAAGGTGGTAGCTTCTGTTGGAGGATCATAGTATTGCAGAAGGAAGAAATTTGATGTTCATGACAAGAACATGGAAGCCTTAGTTTTCAAGGAGAAGATGATAGAAAAAGATCAATGCAAGGGGCTGAAGAATTCTAAGCAAAGCAAGGTTAATTTGGACAAGGTTCTGATCCAAAAGGAGCTCGCAGGTAAAAGTCATCGCTCACAAGTAAAACATAGAGACCGATGTCAGTTAGAAAATCAACGTCAGCATCCAGACAAGGACCGACGTCAGCTATGTGTAGACCGACGTCGGTGACTCTGGACAAGTAAACACTGGCATCGGTCAGGGAATCAACATCGGCAATGAGGTTAATCGCATGGAACCGACGTCGATCAGGTGCAAATTGAGAGATGATTGACATCGGTCACTGAGACGGATTTTGGGCAGACAACAAGTTGTCAGAGAGTCTCAAACACCCATATGGAGGACTGAAAGGGTAAGTAAGCCTCAAATTTGTCATTTCCCTTCTTTACACTACTTATTGCTCACTGATGGTCAAGAACCAGGAAATTATTAAAGAAATAGAGCAGGTAGAATCCAGGAAATAGTGAGAGTTTGGCATGGATGAGGAATGTGATTCCTTGGAGAAGAACCAAATAGGAGTTTTTTGGTAGAGTTACCAGCTGGAAGAAAGCAATGAAAGATGAATGAATTTTCAGGATAAAGAAGAGAGGGAATGGACATGTGAGACGAAAGGCCAGGGTATATGGTCTTGTGTAAGCTACAAGACAATGGAGGTTTAACCATTGTGTTTTCTTTACCAAGTTGGATAATAATAGCTACATTATCCTGTTATTGTATGTTGTGCTTGTTGTAGGGTCACATATGCAGGGAGTTACTGAACTAAAGGTAAAGTTAGTTCAGAGGTGTGTCATGAGGAATCTGGGAGTAGCAAGATTCTTTGGCATGAGTGTGTTCTAGAGACATGGAAGGTCACAGGTTGATTTTGTCTCCAGATGATTGTGTGAAACCGGTTAGCACACTGATGGTTGGATAGTTCTATGAATAGTGTCCTGATTCACATGATGAGGTTGAGTACATGTGTACTAAACTTGAGTTTGCCCAAGCAGTGGGAGATATTAGCAAGTTTGGAGCCAATCTGGGAAAGAAACACTAGAGGGCAGTTCAGTGGATTCTCAAATATCTAAGAGGGACCAGCAACAGGTGCACATGCTATGTAGGGTCAAGTTCTTTTCTACATGGGTTTGTAGATGTAGATGTGGCAGGTGATTTGGATTATAGGAGGTGCACCATAGGATTTGTGGTGGTTGGTCTTCAAGATTGATCTTGAAGATGGATACAAAGCCAAAAAACAAACTAGATGATGTATAGATACAGGTACAGTTGTAGTTGTTTATCTCCAAGTGGGAGATTGTTAGGTTATGGAGCTAAAAGCTTCACTGATGCAGACATGGAGGAGGTTGCTGAGTTCTAGGGATATCGGCATTGATAGTGAAATCGACGTTGATCATCTTCAGTGCAAAGGGCAATTGACATCGGCAGGAGTTGGCTGATGTCAGTCACCTCTAGTCAGACAGTGATCGATGTTGGTCCCCTGTGCGATTCCAAAACTGTTAATTTCACGAACAGTTTGTTTAACAAACTGATTGTTTACATGTAAAAGGCTATTTTGAGTCTTGAGATGCATGTCTAATTATTGTAAATTAGAAGTCTAAGTTATTGTTTAGTATGGAATTTATTTATAGACTCATTGGCATGTATTGTAATTAAGGATTAAGGCAAGGAAGAGATCCTTCAAATTGTAAGAACAGGGTGATCTGCAGGTTGTTGCAAGATTAGGAAGAAGTTCTACATGGTAAGTAAGATCATTTGAGTTGTAGATTGTTGCAAGTTCATGGGAGATCTACTTGAAGTACTTTGAGTACTTGTGTACTGGCAGTAGTGATACTGACTGGTTGGAGGTGAACAACTCTGTGTTTGAGTTGATTGTTGTGACCATTTTTGGTAGGAGAGAGAACTCTTGATTGAGAATTACTGGGAGCCCTTGAGGTGTGGGAAGCCTTATAGAGGTGTGAGAAGAGTGTGGAATCTTATTTATTGTATTTTCTTTCTAGATGAGTTGAATACAAGATTGTGTATTGTCTCTCATATTCTGTGTCATTTGTGAATTCTAGTTACTTGTTAATTCTGGTATAATTCTGTGTTTAGTTGCTTATACAAGGTAATCATATTGTACTCTTATTGAGGATTTGGATCCTAACATGGATAATCCTTATACATACTAAGAGTAACTTCAAACACAAATTTATAGAGGTCTAATGGAATATATGGAACAAATAGATCAAACTCTGAAACTTACTCTTTCATTGTCCATCTCCACTCAGACAATCCATCTTGAGAGCACTATTTTGTCTATATGTGAGCATATTAAAACTTTATAAACCAAGGGAACAAGAGCTATAAGTGTTAAAAAAATACCCCAAACAATTTTATTCATCCCTAATAATCCGAAACCAATCCCTAAATGCATTCACTTTGACTGGTTTTTCTCATTGTCTTTCACTTTTAGCCAATTTAGAGATAAGTCAACTTGATTGAAAAAATGGTTAATGAAAAGGATATAAATTGTCCAAATAACATCATAAAAATAATATAAATTATTTAACTTCAACCTCCATCCACTTGCATGCATTGACTTGGGCAACCCTACCTATAACATCAAATTCGTTAGAAATAAGGGTTTTTTTTAAGGTTATACTTATTGCCCTGACACACCACTATCACCTGAAGATGCCTAGATGAGTCTTATACATGATCAAAAAATAAAAATTTCCTTAAAAATACATTATGGGCTATTTATATGAAGATCTCTCCAATCTAGTCACTGTGAGGGTTTTGAGAGGGTTTTGGACCAATTTACCTTCTTAACATTTGTTCATATAGTATTGCCCCTAAAATGCCAAAATAATTCTTGGAAAAACTTATTATGACCCTTTTCCATCTCTTAAAAAAGGCTTAACTTCCCATGCAACTGTCACATGTGCTAATGAGCATATAAAGTTCCTTCTTGAGCTCTCTTCTCTTCATTTTACATGCACAAGAGACCTCAAAACGTGTTTTCTTGATTTATCCTTCAATCCATGACCTAAGACTTGGAAAAAACCCTTGAAACACCTTTTAAAAAAACTCAATCCAAGATCACAAGTGATTAAACACCTTGGGAACTCATCTTGATGCTTCATTGGGCCATACTAGGTCTCCATGCACATTTAGACCTTGAATTGCTAGTCACACTTGGATATTGAATGCACTTGGAAACTTATTAAATTGTATTAAAAAAATCATAATTATGTCAAATGACATCATACCAAGCTCATAATATATCATCCTTCTTCACACAAGTCTCACACTGCTTATCTTAACATGCTACCAAGCTTGTTCCATCATACTAGGTCTCTCATGTAAGAGTTAGGCCTCAATCCCTGACCTTGCTACCATTGCAGATGAACCTTACACTTTAACCACATGTTTAAACACATTATAATATGATCTAAAACTATGATGTACACCTTCTAAAAAAATTCATCATCTTGTTACACCACAACACTATGCCAATAATCCATACAAAACTCAAGAATCTACTAGACCATGCTTGAGTTATCATGAATACTTATCATGCCACTTCACATGATCACATATAGGAAATAAATGACCTTAAAATACCTTTGACATCAATGAAAACCTTAATTACACAAACACACCAATAGGAACATACCTCAATAATCTCCCCCTTTGTCATTGATGGCAAACACTCTAACACAATAGACCATTCTCATTTCTCCTCAAGATGGATCTCCTCATTAAGTCTTTATCCCCATTTGAAATTAATGACAAAGAGAATATCTAACAATATTATTTATCCTTGGACCTGACCACTTATTGAACAAGCAAACTCCCCCTTTGTTCATGCATAATTCTCTCCAAGGTTTTCAAGCCATCTGAGTTAGCTCCCCCTAGCTCCATACTCCATCTAGAACATGTTATTTAAAAACTACAATCCAATTCTAAATACATATGCTTACCTTAAGAAAAATACACATGTATCAAATAGACTCTTCAAGTCATTATGGCTTAACTCAACTCATAGTACCTTCAACAGATCACCTCAACCAACTAGGTTTACTAACACTTTATACTCACTTGGTTTTTATGGTTTATTTGTGTTTGTCAATCTCAAACCTCTATGGTTTCAAGAATAACTTCAAGATATCTTAACATTGTCTCATTGATCATGCTCATAAGATATAGTCACCTTCACATATAATTACATACTCAGATGCATTATGCAAGCATGAAACTTCACAATCTAGCACAATCAACCACCTTATCTTCTTAGGCTTAGAAAAGACCTAAAGTATTCAGTCATCTTCTCATCTTTGTCCTTCATCTATGTATAATCTGATCATTGAATCTTATTTATGATATCTATAACATGTCATCATGTTTCCTCTATGACCTTATGAGGTCATTTTTGATAGTTATAAAATAATACAACCATGACAAACACTTTCAAGAGATACTACAATAATCTTAATTAGGTTTATAGACTTCTTAGGATGATACAAAAATATGATCACAAAGATATATTCTAGGAAAATTCATAAAGAACATATAACTTGCCATTCCATTATTAGAACTAGCTTTAGACCATGGACCACATGATCAATACTTCTATCTTCAAAGACATTGGTCTTATAAACCAATCTTCAACTCTTATTTCACTAGTTCTGTCTTTGCTATTTCTTTTCATGACTGAGAAAACCTCTTACTTTTTCCTTACTAACATGTTACATACTCTTGAAAACCTCAATGCATATATTCTCAACCACCATACCAATATAAATAAGAATATATGTTCATACATTGATGCTATGAGATTCTCACTGATTGAAGAGTGTCTCTAAGAATCCTAGAGGAGACAACTCATCATTTATAATCTTAGAATATTAGATCACTTTAGTCCTTGTCATAGGACTCAATGTTCTTCTTAAGAGCCCTATTCAAATTAACATTCTCTTTTGACTCAATGTCTTCAACATCTTCCTTCTTATTCTCCTTTGTTTGATCTAAAACATAATCCTCTTGAGCAACTTTCTCAGAATGGATAATACATGCTGACAAAAGGGTTTAGTACATACTTTAACAAACAAACCACCTTGACTCTTGGGTTCAACTTGATCAGACATAACTTTGTTAGGTCTCCATACCTGAGTTTGTATTTTCTTATGCATCTTAGGGTAGAATCTGGCAATACATCCCATGTTATGATAGCTATATCAGGCCATATTATCCATACCTTTTACTTACCAACTACTCTTTCTTCTATAATCTCTCACTATATGACGAAAATGATTACATGCAAAGAAATGAACATGAAATGAACTTCCATACCTTAAAGCATTTGATTGTATAATAGATATTTTTATGTTGCCTTTCATGTTTACATTAAGATGATCTGCATTCTTCGCATCCTTCTTGGTTGCAACTATCTCTTTGCCTTTCTCAACCTTTGTCATCTTGTCTATGAGATGATCATGCTCAATCTTCAAAGTAATTAGCTCAATATATAAATTAGAACATTCTTCCTCTTTTTAACTTTGACATGCCTTTGAATTATTTAGCTAACTCATGATATCCTTGATAAACTTCTTATCTTCTTTGACTATTTTAACCATTTCCTCAAGCTTAGTTTGAAGATGACACATTCATCCTTCACATTATATAAAGGACTTGGCCTAATATTTAAGATTATTTATGATCATCTCATGTTCATCATCCTTGAAATTAATGTTATTCCCCTTTGTCTCAATAAGACTAATATGCTCCTTAATACCTTTCACCATATATCTCAACTCTTGATTCTCTTTTCTTAACTGCTTAGCCATCTTGTGCTTCTAGGATCACCTTCAAGCTATCAAAACTCCTTCAAAGGACTTAATCTAATACTAATTATTGTAAACATAAACATTGATGATGGGGGGTGCGAGGGGTGAATTAGTATTCAAACATTTCATTCAAATCCGTACTTCATTCATTAACCTTTCAAACCAATCTAGTAAACAAATAATGCATAAAGAAGCAATCACATAGACAAGAAGCAATATATCAACACATGAACACCATAGCTATGTGGTAAACCATCATGGGGCATAAATCCCACTATCACACCACTTAGAATATTATCTTATAACCAATGAAATAACATTTAGTGAGGCACCAACCCCATAAGGAGCACCAACCCCTTAGTAGTTAGGCACCAACCCAAGTAGTCCTTTAACAGGCTCCAAATTTCAAGGAAGATACAACCCCCTAAGTGACTTAGCATGAATCTAGCCACTTCGAGGATAGTTCTGTAAGGTCTAAAATATAAGGCAGATCTAACTCCCTCTTGACTAAACACCAACCTAGCCAAGACAAGCTCGATCACCTCAAGATACCTTGTTGCTCTCTTCAACTGATGGTGACCTCTTCTTTAGCTCTCTCTCTTCTCTATTCTAAAAATACATCACTATCATACACCTAGAACACTCATCTAATGTATATTTATGGTCTCTTAATAACTATCAACTCATTCACCTCTTCTTAGTCTTTTACCCCTCTCAAAGAACCTTCTAGGCTCACTCGCTCAACATGCCTCTTCTAGGCTTATTAGGTCCACTGAAATTGTCATCCACCTACAAAATATTTGTAATATATTCATCATGGTATCTTTCTTATTTTTATGGTCCTCAATGACCTGCTTCTCCTCCTTCAAGAGCTCTTATCTTCACTTCTTTTCACACACACTAACTAACAAAAATAGGCTAAGTAGGCCTTAATTTTATATAAAACACTTCCTCTTACCCATTTTGGTTAGCCAAGAACCTTAACACACATGTATCAATCCTAAAATAGGTCTTAATACATGTTTCACACAATAAAAAATCATTCCATAGGTCGGTCATACCCCTTAAGGGTCAAAACCTCCATTAGGCCTAAAGGAGACTTAATGTAATTAGGTATGTCTTATGCACACATTACACTTGGAAAACTTTTATCCCCAAAAAATGATTTAAAAACTTCAAAAAATTCTTAAATATATCCATGATGACATCCATTTATGTCCATGCCATTTGTTAGTCCAACTTATTCTTTGAACCACGCTATTAGGCCTTATCATTGTCTAAAAATTTGTCTTTCAATACAGAGGTATATAATAAAAAATTCAAAACAATAATATGAAATATTTAATGAACTCAAAAAATTCACTATGTCCATTGGACATCATCAAATAGTTCATAGGTCCTCAAACAAACAACTTTCACAAGCTCACTCAGAATTGCACACAGGCTCCAAAATACAGTTAAGAACTTTTGACTCTAAACAACTATATAGGAACTTATAATGAAGACAAACACATTACCATGAACCTTTGAGATGTATAGAACATATTAATATTAAATATATCCTTAAAATATTGGAAAAACACCTCAAACTCACCTCTACAAGATTGCTACATAGAACGTTCATTCTACTCCAAAACATAGTCATGAAAAAGTTCATCTTTATTACTTGAAAGGACATTTTAATGACTTATCCTTCACAGGAATTGTTTATCTAAGTCTTGTATATCATTCCAAAATGGATAGATATCAATCTTTAGTGACAAACATTGGTCTTATAGACCAATTTGTTAAGCTACACTCTCACAGTCCTAACATAGTCTGACAAGCCATTTTGGATTTCATGTTTCAAACTCTCAAACTATCTTTATATATTATATCAAAAATGAATAGGTCATTTATATTTTAAAACAAAACACCATATACATAAGATATATCAATTTTAGTTATGGAGTCTAAAACACTTCACTTCATTATGTTTACCTGAAACAATCATTCTATCTCAATAACCAGTCATGGTGAACATGACTTAGACCACCTGTAGGGACATAACCAAGACATTTAAAATCATATGTATGATCCTCAGACATCCTAATAATAAATTAAAACACAAAGTTATAGATTTCTAATGGAATATATGGAACAAATAGATCATACTCTTTCACTATCCATCTCCAGTCAGACAAGCCATCTTGAGAGCACTATTTTTCATGTATGTGAGCATATTAAAACTTTATAAACCAAGGGAACAGGAGGTATAGGGTTTAAAAAAAGACCCAATTTTTTTTTATTCATCCCTAATCATCTAAAACCAATCCCTAAACACATTCTCACTTTGACTGGTTTTTTTCACCATCTTTCACTCTTAGCCAATTTAGTGATAGGTCAATTGGATTGACAAAAATGGTTGACACAGAAGCTATATCTTTTCTAAATACCATCATAGACAATAATAAAAATTCTTTAACTTTAACTTCCATCCACTTGCATACATTGACCTGGTCAACCTTCCCTATAGCATCAAATTCTCCAAAAATAAGGTTTTTTTTATAGGTTTTGCTTACTTTCCTAACACACCACTACCACCTAAAGATTTTTGGAGGAGTCTTATACATGATGAAAACATAAAACTTGCCTTACCAATCCATTATGGGCTATTTATAGAAATATCTCTCCAATTAGGTCACTGTGAGGGTTTTGAGAGGGTTTTGGACTAGTTTACCTTCTTAACATTTGTTCATATAGTATTACTCCTAAAATGACAAAAATATTCTTATAACCCTTTTCTATCTCTCTAAAAAGGCTTGAATTCCCATGCTACTATTACACGTGCCAATGAGCATGTAAAGTTCCTTGTTGGGTTCTCTTCTCTTCATTTTACATGCATAAGAGACCTCAAAACATGTTTTCATGCTTTATCCTTCAATCCATGACCTCATAATTATTCAACACCCTTGAAACACATTTTCAAACCTTAATCTATTCTCACATGTTCTTAAAAACCTTGGGAACTCATCTTGACCCTTCATTAGGCCATAATAGGTCTACATGCACATTTAGACCTTGAATTGATAGTCACACTTGGATATTGAATGCACTTGGAAACTTCTTGAATTTTACTCCAAACCTCATCCTTATGTCAAATAGCATCATGCCAAGCTCACAAGCTACCATACTTATTCACACAAGTCTCACACTACTTATCTCAACATGCTACCAAGCCTATTCCATCATACTAGGTCTCTCATGTAAGATTTAAGCCTCGCTACCTAACCTTATTGCCACTATAGATGCACTTTCTACTTTTATCACATGTTTAAACACATTATCATATGATCTAAAACTACTATGCACACCTTATAAATAGATTCATCATCTTGTTACACCACAACACTATGCCAATACTCCATACAAAACTCAAGAATTTACTAGACCATGCTTGAGTTATCATGAATACTTGTCATGCCACTTCACATGATCACCTCTAAGACATCAATGACCTTCAGATACCTTTGACATCAATGACAATTTTAATGCCACAAACACACCAATAGGAACATACCTCAACAATCTCCCCCTTTATCACCGATGGTAAACACTCTAACATAACAAACCATTCCCATTTCTCCTCAAGTTGGATCTCTTCATCAAGTATTTCTCCCCTTTTGACATTAATGACAAAGGTTATCTCTGATATTAATATTGATCTTTGGACCTGACTACTTCATGAATAAGAAAACTCCCCCTTTATTCATGCATAGTTCTCTCCAAGCTTTTCAAGCCATCTAAGTTAGTTCCCCCTAACTCCATGCTCCACCTAGATCATCTTATTTAAAAAATACAATCCAATTGTAAATGCATATGCTTACCTTGAGAAAAATCCACATGTCTCAAACATAATCCTCAAGTCATTATGGATTAACTTATGTCATAACACCTTCAATAGATTACCTCAACCAACTAGGTTTGTAGACACTTTATAATCACTTGGTTTTTATGGTCTCTTTGTGTTTCTCAAGCTCAAACCTCTATGGTTTCAAGAATATCTTCAAGCTATCTTCCCATTGTCTCATTGATCATGATCACAAGATATAGTCACATTCTTAGATCATTACATACTTAGATACATTATGCAAATATGAAAATTCACAATCTAGCACAATCAACCACCTTCTCTTCTTAGGCTTAGAAAAGACCTAAAGCATTTAGTCATTCTCTCATCTCTATCCTTAATATATGTATCATATGATCATTGAATCTTATTTATGATATCTGCAACATGTCATCATGTTTCCTCTATGACCTTATGATGTCATCTTTGATAGTAATAAAATAATATGATCATGACACAAACTTTCAAGAGATACTAAAACAATCTTCATCAGGTTTATAAATTTCTTGGGATGCTACAAAAATATGATCACCAACATATCTTCTAGGAAAACTCACAAATAACATACAACCTACCTTTCCATTCTTATAACTAGCTTCGAACCATGGATCACATGATCAATACTTCTATCTTCAAAGACATCGGTCTTATAGACCAATCTTCAACTCTTATTTTACTAGTTTTGTCTTTGATACTTACTTTCATGACTGAGCAAACCTCTTGATTTTTCCTTACTAACATGTTACATACTCTTGAAAACCTCAATGCATATATTCTCAACCACCATACCAATATAAATAAGAATATATGTCCATACCTTGATGTTATGAGATTCTCACTGATTGAATAGTGTCTCTAAGAAGGCTAAAGGAGATACCTCATCACTTATAATCTTAGAATATTGGATCACTCCAATCCTTGTCATAGGAATTAATGTTTTTCTTAAGAGCCCTATTAGGCTTAACATTATCTTTTGACTCAATGTCCTCAACATCTTCGTTCTTATTCTCCTTTGTTTGATCTAAAACATAATCCTCTTGAGCAAATTTCTCAAAATTGATAATACATGTTGACAAAAGGGTTTCTTACATACTTTAGCAAACAAACCACCTTGACTCTTGGGTTCAACTTGATTAGATATAAATTTCTTAGGTATCCATTCTTGGGTTTTTATTTTCTTATGCATTCTGGGGTAGAATCTAGTAATAGGTCCCATGTTATGACATCTATAATAGGCCATATTATCCATACCTGTTATTGACCAACTGTTCTTTCTTCTACAATATCTCACGTTATGACCAAAATAGTTACATGCAAAGTAATGACCATGAAATGAAATTTCATACCTTATAACATTTGATTGTCTAATAGATCTTTTTATGTTTCCCTTCATGTTTTCATTAAGATGATTTACATTCTTCTCATCCTTCTTAGCTACAAATATCTCTTTTCCTTTCTCCAGCTTGCTCATCTTGTCTATGAGCTAATCATGCTCAATATTCAATGTACTTAGCTCAATATTCAAATTAGAACATTTTCCCTCTTTTTAAATTTGAAAATAATTTTCATTATTCAAATTACTCTTGATATCTTTGATGATCTTCTTGTCTTCTTTGACTATTTCAACCATTTCCTCAAGCTTAGTTTGAAGATGACACATTTCTCCTTCATGTTCCATAAAGGACTTGGCCTATTCTTTAAGATTATTTATGATCATCTCATGTTCATCATAATTTAAATTAATGTTACTCCTCCTTGTCTCAATAAGGCTAATCTTATCTTTAAGACCTTTCACCATAGATCTTAACTCTAGATTCTCTTTTTTTAGCTACTTAGCCACCTTGTGCTTCTACGATCACCTTCAAGCTATCGAGCCTCCTTAAAAGTACCTGATATGTTACCAATTATTGAAATCACAACCAATGAGAATTGGGGGGGGGGGTGAATTATTGTTCAAACATTTCATTCAAATCCATACTTCATTCATTAACCTATCAAACCAATCTAGTAAACAAGTAATGCATAGAGATGCAATCACATAGATAATAAGTAAGATATCAACATGTGAAAACCATAGATATGTGGGAAACCCTAATGGTGGATAAAAAACACTATCAAACCACTTGGAATATTGTCCTATAAGCAATGAAACAACATTTAGTGAGGCACCAACCCCACAAGGAGTACCAACCCCTTACTAATTAAGCACCAACCCAACTAGTCCTTTAGCAAGCTCTAACTTATAAGGAGGATCCAACCCCTAAGTGACTTTGAAACAACCTATCCACTTCAAGGAAACTTATGAAATCTCCAAACTACAAGGGATCTCTAACTCCATCTTGACCAAACACCAACCTAGCCAAGACAAGAATGATCACCTCAAGACACCTTGTTGCTCTCTTCAACTGATGATGGCCTCTTATTTATATCTCTCTATCTTTTATATTATATATATCAATAAATTTCATACACATGGTAAAATATTTTTATGTATCTTTATGGTCTCTCAATATCTATCAACTTATTCAGTTCTTCTTAGTCTTCTACCCCTCTCAATCAACCTTATAGGCTCACTCACTCAACATGCCTCTTTTAGGCACATTAGGTCCACTGAACTTGTCATCCACTTGGATAAGTTTTGTTAGATATTAATCATGGTTTCTTTCATCTTATAATGTTACTTAATTACCTACTACTTCTCCTTCAAGAGCTCTTATCTTTACTTCTTTTCACACACACTAACTAGCACAAATAGGCCAACTAGGCCTTACTTTTATATCAAACACTTCATGTTACCCATATTAGTTGGCCAAAAACCTTATAAAAATTGGATAAATATTTAAATAAGTCCTAATACACGTTTAACACAATAAATAATCACTCCATAAGTCAGTCATACACCTTAAGGGCTAAAACCTCCATTAGGCCTAAATGAGACCTAATGCAATTAGGTCTATCTTAAGCACATGTTACACTTGGAGTAACTTAGAACACCTTTAGCCCACACCAATGATTAAAAAAATTCAAACACTTATTAAATATACTGGTGATGACATCCATTTAGTTCCATGCTACCTGCTAGTCTAACTCATTCTTTGAACCACACTATTAGGCCTAGTTGCCATTAGGCCTTCTCATTGTCTAAAAGTCTATCTTAAAAAACAAAGGTATAAAATAAAATTTTACAAACAAAAATATGAAAAAATAACATTAATAAATATTTAATGACATAAAAAACATCACTATGTCTATTTTACATCATCAAATAATGCATAGGTGCTCAAATAAACAACTTTCACATGCTCACTCAGAACTGCACACAGGCTCTGAAATATAGTCAAGAAATTTTGACTTTAAACAACTATACAAACAATTATCATGAATAAAAACACATTAAAATGAACCTTTGATATGTATATAACATCTTAATATTCAATATATCCTTAA
The DNA here is from genome assembly GCA_037957365.1 of Torreya grandis. Taxonomy (NCBI): domain Eukaryota; kingdom Viridiplantae; phylum Streptophyta; class Pinopsida; order Cupressales; family Taxaceae; genus Torreya; species Torreya grandis. The sequence continues at coordinate 4,332,862 of JARHVA010000653.1, read as the reverse complement.
AATGTTGGAAAAACACCTCACACTCACCTTTACAAGATGGCTGCACAAAATGGTCATTCTGCTCCAAAACATAGTCATGTAGTAGTTAATATTTAGTAATTGAAAGGATGATTTAATGACATATAATTCACATGAAAATTTTATTTGATTATTTTATATGATTCCCAAATGGATATATATTTCAATATTTAGTGACAACCAATGGTCTTATAGACCAATTTGTCAAGCTACTCTCTCATAGTCCTCACATAGTCTGACAAGCCATTTTGGATTTCATGTTTCAAAATCTCAAACTATATTTTCATCTTATATAATAAATTAATAATTCATTTAGGTTTTAAACCAAAACACCATATACATAGGATATATCAACTTTAGTTATGGAGTCTAAAACACTTTACTTCATTATGCTTGCCTGGAACAATCATTCTATCTCAAGAACCAGTCATCGTGAACATGACTTATACCTCCTCTAGGGACATAAAAAATATATTTAAAATAATTTGGATGATCCTTAGACATCATAATAATAACTTAAAACACAAATTTATATATTTCTAATGTAATATATGGAACAAATAGATCAAACTCTGAAACTTACTCTTTTATTGTCCATCTCCACTCAAACAAGCCATCTTGAGAGCACTATTTTTATTGTATGTGAGCATATTAAAAATTTATAAACCAAGGTAACATGAGTTATAGGTATTAAAAAAAATACCTAAAATAATTTTATTCATCCCTAATCATCTAAAATAAATCCTTAAATATATTCTCACTTTGATTTAGTTTTCTCACTATCTTTCACTTTTAGCCAATTTAGTTATAGGTCAACTTGATTGAAAAAAATGGTTGATTCAAAGGATATAAATTTTATAACTACCATAATATACAACAATAACAAGTATTTACCTTCAACCTCCATCCACTTGCATGCATTGACCTGGTCAACCCTGCCTATAACATCAAATTATCAAAAAATAAGTGGTTTTCTATAGGTTCTACTTACTACCCTGACACACCACTACCACATAAAGATTACTATAAGAGTATTATACATTATAAAAAAAATTAAATTTTCCTTACCAATCCATTCTGGGCCATTTATATCAATATCTCTCCAATCGGGTCACTATGAGGGTTTTGACCCAATTTACCTTCTTAACATTTGTTCATACAATATTGCCCCTTAATTGCCAAAATAATTCTTGGAAAACCTTCTTAAGAAACTTTTCCATCACTCCAAAAATTCTCATATTCCCATGCAACTATCACACATTCCAATGATCATCTAAATTTCCTTCTCGAGCTCTCTTCTCTTCATTCTACATGTAAATGAGACCTTAAAATGATTTTTCTTGATTTCACCTTCAATCCATGACCTCAAACTTGGTCAACACCATTTACACACTATATAAAACCTAAATTCATTCTCAAATTTTTTTAAACACTTTGGGAACTCATCTTGATCCTTCATTAGGCCATACTAGGTCTTCATGCACGTTTATACCTTGAACTACTAGTCACAGTTGGATATTGAATGCACTTGAAAACTTATTAAATTATGTTAAAAAACTCATCCTTATGTCAAATTAAATCATACCAAGCTCACAAGATACCATACTTATTCACACAAGTGTCACACTAGTTATCTCAACATGCTATTAAGCATGTTCCATCATACTAGGTCTCTCATGTAAGAGTTAAGCCTCAATACTTGACCTTGAAGCCACTGTAGATGCACTTTACACTTTAATCACATTTTAAAACACTTTATAATATGATATAACACTAATATTCACACCTTATCAACATATTCATCATCTTATTACACCACAACACTTTGCCAATACTCCATACAGAACTCAAGAATCTACAAGACCATGCTTGAGTTATCATGAATACTTATCATGCCACTTCACATGATCACCTCTAGGACATAAATGACCTTCAAATACATTTGAAATTAATGATAAACTTAATGCCACAAACACACCAATAGGAACATACATCAATAACTAACTTTTTCCAAGTTTAATGATCTTATTTTAGATACCAAACTGAGTTTAAAAACCTTTCAAACATAACTCTACCCTTTTTCTATTACTAGGCTTAAGACCCACTATCTACTATCACTAGAGAAAACCTATAGGTGATCATGGGGTATCAAAACTATGTTTTATGGGTTTAAAATAAAATCTTTTCCATAAATCTCTGTAGTGACTCAGGATTTCTTCAAGGGTTAATGTCTTATGTCATGTGTGCTTTAGCTTGTTCTAATTCTGAGTTGAAGTTGGTTTGGTACCAAATGGAGACCTACAGGCTTAGGTCTTGTGGGTTTCTCTTGAATTTATTAGGCTATAAATATCCATTTGTGAATTCTTTAACTTCTCAACTCTATCAACTCTATCAAACACTATTCATCATTCCTTCATGTGTCATAAAGCTCAAAACAAACATCATAGTCACCCTCAACTTACCCTATAATCTTATACGGATTACATAAAATCAACACATATAAACATATTATATGTGTTGGCTTGGAAAAATAGCGAGTTCATTAAATTTAATGGTGGCAATGAGGAAACCAAGATTATAGAATGCACATAAAAGTATGTTAGGTCCTTATATGAACAATGAGCATATTCCAAACACCCTTATAGTCCATATAAGCCTACATATAGAGGAAGAAACTATGAAATATCATTTAAAAGTGTGCTTAGGGTCTCCTATCATTAATTTTATACACTTTTAAAATTACATCATATCAAAAAATTAAACCATTATATATTACTTGTAACTAATCCTGAATTAGCAATCAAACTCCAGTAGACTTTTTCAAACACTGACAATGTCTCCCAAAGAGTAAATACTTGAAGATATGAGTAAGAAACACATTTAAGATAAGTAGAACATGAAAAAAATAAAACTAATGGGTATCTAATGAATAATTAATCATTAGAGACCTCTAAGAATGATCATCATGAAAGGGAAACATGAACTTGCAGTAGGATTGTCTAAAATAACTTATATACTAGGACCTTATTCCTTAAAGTGAAACTACATCATGGAGATGATTAAAATAATAAAAACACCATTAAAATGATATACAATACCCCTAAAATCCACCTTAAAAATAATTTCTCTCCATCAATTTCTGAGATGGAGAAATAGGTGTAAGAATAGACCCCTCTCGGATGCATAAGCCATAGTGACCTATTATCACTCTTAGTGATTGTTCATAAATTATAAGACATCATGTTAAAAAAATGACACTAATTTTAATTTAATTATGAACCCTAACAATGACCAAAATATCAACTCCTAACTCTTTCTCTCTCCTATCCATACCATCCACTTCAATTTTGCTTTTATAAGCTTATGAAGGTAATGATGGAGGAGAAAAGGTGTTTGGAGTATCAATTCAAATTTGAAATTGGTATACATATTTAAAATAATTTTAAGGATCCTAATATACACTTAAAAACCATTTCTAACTGACAACTGATCCTTTAAGGTTGTACAAGTGCCCAAAAGTTCTTAAAAATGTCATTTTTTCTATTTAGGAGGTTGAAACTGCAAGGTTGTCAGTAATTGACTAACGCTAAACATTATCTAACCTCTCTATAACACCAATATTTCTTATAATATTATTTAAACATTATCATCTTGAAGTGGTATGTCTCATTCCTCTTTATGGGCCAAAAGGTGGCCAAATTGACATTATTTACATTTGAGAGTCAAATAAAGGTTAAAGCATCATAATATGAAATTAATTACATTAAAATACAAATTTTAATGACTTTGAAACATATTAAACCTTTGACCAAGTTTGACACAACAAGACTTTGTGATTAACCTCTTAGACTAGACAAGTATTCATAAGACCACAACTTAGACAAGCATAAAGAAGGGAAACATGACCATATGGGACTCTCTAGGACCAATTTAAACCATGAAAAATCCATATGACCACCTTATGAAAGTTTAAATTTAGAGGGGTTGACCTATTTTGACTTGGGGTCAAAATTTGGTCAACAAGTTCCATAATATGTGTCTTAGGAACCCTATTGGGATTGGCAAAACTCATCATGTTTTTTTGATTCAATTTTGTATTATCATAAAATAATAAATTCATGGAGGGAGGCTAAAAAAACTTGGTAAAAATGAGGATCAACTGGTAGGATACTAGGTCGAGCCAATCGACACTATCTTGTAAGATCATAGATAGGATAGGCTATAAAAGACATAATCGAACTGGTCAACTATGTTTTATAGATGGTGAAACTAAGGGAGTGTTAAAGACACATAGTTGGATATGTCAACTATGATTTGGAGGAAAATAGAACAAGCAGTCTATTGGAGACTGTGTCAAATAGAGTGACTATGTTCCATGGGAAAATAAAGACTGTAGGAGGCAATCAAATAAATTGACTATGTTTTGAAGGTAAAGATAGGTTTTGAAAGTTATAACTCTAGACTATCTAGTGTTATTTTGTAGAATATTTGAAATAAACACACATGCAACTAGGTTGAACCATTTGATCTAGTTGTGGCACACAACACAAGCCTTATACCAACGTTGGCTAATATAATTTTTAAAATATAACATACAATTATTAAAGATCAAACATCAAAAATAAAAATGCTAATCTATTTGGTCATTCCTAAATGTTTTAAATTGTAATTTTTAGAAATAAATGTGATAGGGAATTAGCTATAAAAAGGAACTAGAAAGGCAATTTAACGATGGTTTTATATAGTTAATGTTAAAAGGGATCTATATTGGTGATGGTACTAGCTTGGTATTGGGACCTACGCCCTCACTTCACAATCCTGTAGTGATAAGATTTTAGGGTGATTTACCAATATATACCATTAACCATGTATTTATACTCAGCTAGAATATGAGTTGACTTTCCCCTTGGTGGTAAAACCCAAGTAGGTAGACCTTGGGTAGAATTTATTTAGTGATTTTTGATATTATGTGGTTTAGAAGTGTGAATACAAGAAAAATAGTATGACTAAATTGATAAATTAAAAATTCTTATTTAGTCTATGTGTGATACTCTAAGAAAGCAAGCAAAAAAATGAAAGGTGAGTTAATTACTAGTAATATGAGTTAATTCCTTTGCTTAAAGAGTATAGAGTTGGTTCAGATGAACAAGTATGTAAACAATACAAAATAGAATCGACTGGGTCAATTTTGTCTATTGAGTCAATATCTAGAGATACACAATCAAACAAGATGACTAAGTCTCCTTGGTAATAAATTAATCTATAGAACTATGCCAATCTAGTCAACCTAGTTCACTATAGGGTTACAATTTTATAGACTAAAAATTATGAAAAATAAAATTTTAATGAAGAGAATAAATGACTAAGATGGTGAGAATAAACTTGATGAACTTGATGATTTTGAAGATGTTGAATTTGTTGTTTTTATATTGTGTTATCTAGATGAATATTTTTAATCTACTAAAAGATTTGACTAGGTTGACTGAGCCTAAAAACTATATGTAAAGAAATGAACTAAGCCAAGTAGATTGATCGAATTATCTATGGTTGAAGATGACCTGTACTAAGAAAAATAGAGTTGATTGTATCAACTATGTGTTAAACTTGCACACATAAAGTTAGATTGGGTCAATAGATTCGATCTAGTGATGTAAAAATGAAATAAATAATAAGTGATAATAAATGAAGGTATGAAAGAAAACCTATAAGAGTTAGTTCACATTAGATTCATGCCAATGTATGACAAGGGAAAGTGAAGTTGGTTTACAAATCAATCCTAGCTTAGAGAAGATAAATCACACTAGCCCTTCCACTTGTTGGTACATTTAGACAATTAAGGTCATGACCAATATGGATTTGTTAGAGCTAACTAAGGGTTCTATTACCACACAATATCACTAGAGAGGGTTCCAAAGCCTCTAGTCAAGCAATACCACATAATAACCTTAGCTAGGTCTTATGGTTTTTACCAAAGTAAATGACAAAGTAAATTAAATCTAATCTAGTGCTTACCAAAGCATATGACACAAATGGGGATAATAAACATGAAAATAAACATGTAAATAATAACTCTACTTAAGCCAATGTAGAGGTAATCCTAATGCATGGAGAGAAAAATATAATTATAATCTAATACATGTAAATCTATCTACTAATAAAGAGGATCAAGAGTTAAGAATACTTACCTTGAAGATGAAATCGTTAAGCCTCAACCTCTCCCTTGGAAAATGGTGTTTTACAATATGTTGTTGTGGCTCATAAGGATACTAAAGATAGGTCATCTTTATGCTACATGACTTATCCTATGCATCCAAAAGACTTTTCCTACAAGACAAGATTCTTCTCTCCAAAGGAAGTATGAAACCCTAAGCAATGAATCCTCAAGTAGAATGGTGGATAAGTAGATGTAAAAATTAATGATTATTTTTATTTATCTTTAATTAAAATGGAGAAAAGGATGTGTTTATATAACTAGATCTAACCTTAAAACTTTTCATAGTTTTAGCTAACATAGTCAGCCTAGTCGACCTAATTTTTTAATAAATAAATCAGTTAGGTCCCATACTAGGTCAGTTAGGCGAACCTAGTCTCATAACATGCTCATTTTTAAGAGCAAGGTCAATCCATTAAAATTTGTTTGATAAAATAAAAAAGATATTTTGGCCTAGGTAGGGGTTGTTTGAGGTAGTGAATTTCTTAGAGGAGTATGTAATAGGGGTGTCAAAGCTTAGGTAAATTTATATAAGAGGTTTGTGTTGCTTTCAAGTGGTGGTATAGGGAAAAAAATATTGAGAAACACCAGTGGTCTTCTCACCCCTTTCTTGGTGCACCCTTTAAGGCATACACTCAGAGAGATTGAGTCTCGACAGGTTTCTACAAGAGAGAAAGCATCATTAATTGATAAAGTTTAAAAATATTATGTATACACATTACATATTTTTAAGCATATTATCAAGTACTTTCTAGGATGCTTATACCTACCCATTGGCTTGAGTATGGTGTGTTGTGTTCTTATGGTTTGCTATCATAAACTCTTCCATCAGGGTTATTTCAATTTATTTTCCTTATTTCTTAATTTTGAAAGTAAATAAAATAAATTTAGTAATAGGGTGTGTAGAAGAATACTTGGTAGAATGCATACGTGAATCTAGATGAAGGTGGGAACTCCTCTTTGGCTAAGAAGGAATAACCTACAAATCACAAAAGACACTTACAAGGGGGTTGTTAGATGGTTGGTTGAGTGAATTGCCTAGCATGTGCTAGATCCAATAAGCACAATGCTTGCTAGGAGGCTGTTAATCCACTTTTATGATAATTAAGTCTGGAAATGATAAAAGATGATACTTGAATTTAATGATAAGAAAGTAAATATGTACTATAAAGTAAGAGATAATTTGCTTACTAGAGAAAATGATTAAATTTTGATGCTAGGATGGTCAGGGTCTGGCTCAAAAAATCAAAAAAGGTCCTATGGTTAGGGGGAAACACAAAAAGTGGGGTTTTATTTGAGGCCAAAGGGTGAACATGGCTTACTAGAAAATTCTGCCATAGTGAACCATCGGTGGTTAGGGGAACCATCAGTGGTTGAGGCAAACCATCAGTGATTGGGCAACCATCGATGGTTATAACTGACTGTCGGTGGTTATAGTTGACTATTGACAGTTAGGTGATCATTTGTGGTTACTTATGTAAATCTAGAGCTAATCAGAATAGGAAGTATAGATTGGGATTTGGATAGATAGAGGTTGGATATGAGGTTAGAAAGTGGAAAGTGAGGTATTGGTAAATCTGATAGGGTAGAGAGATTATAAACTAGATATATTAAACAATATAAGCATAAGATACCTAAAACTTTGTAGAGGAATCTTGGAATAATGTGCCTAGAGTGATGGTGCTTCGGGCCTTCGAAAGTGATTTTGATAGAGTTTTGGATCTTTGATGATGATGCTCACTTACTGATATGGATGTTAAATACTTGCAAGAAAGCTTGAATGTCAGATGATAGATATTTGATTTTCCTCTTTTCCTTTTATAGATAGAAGTTTACTAAATGAAATAGAGGAAGTTACTAATTTGATGGAGGAAAAAGTTGCCTATTTTTATAGCTTTAAAAGCTTATTTTAAAGGTGAGTTGCCATTCTAAGAGTTATTGATATTGCACAAGAGCTGGTAGTGTTTTAAAGTTTTAAAAACAAGATTGGGGACAAACTATCAATAGCTAGGCCAACTGTTGATGGTTAGGCTAACTATTAGTAGTTGAGGGGCCAGAAAGAGATGTATGGAAAAATAGATGAATAAAGTGATGTGTTAAGCCTAGGGTTGGGTTTAAGTTGTAAACAAGTCTAATAGACTAGGTGGTCTACTAGACATGAGGTCAAATGAGGGTCCACAGTAACATGACATCAAAAAATATCATGTGCAATTTTTAGGTGTCTACATTTTGCCCCTTTTTGTTTTGAAGCTTTAAGCAAGCTGTAGAATAAAAGTAGGAGGCTGGTTAAAGTCTAGGTTGGTTACCCCAAGTATGGGAGGAGGTTTCCCCCTCAAACTAGGAGATGAGTGAGGTGAACACAAAATTGGGTTAGGGTTTGATAAATGAGATATATGTGGCCATAATGTGGGTGAAACTAAAGGGGTTAGGCATTTAAGACATAAACATGTCTATAACATGTGACTTGTTAGGTTGTGGAGCTAAAAGCTTCATTGATGCAAGCAGGGAAGGAGGTTGCGAAGGGTTGCGGAGTGTCACAGACACCGGTGTCGATCAGGCCAACTGACGTCGGTAGGATAAGGCAGGAAGGAAATCGATGTCGGTCAGAAGTCGGCCAGTGTCGGCACCCCCCAGGTAGACAGGGACCGATGTCGGTCACCTGTGTGGTTCGGACTGCGAGTATGTTACGGGCAGTTAGTTGACGAACCAAGTGTTTGCATGTCAAGAGCCAATTTTAGACTAAGAGCTGCGGATCTAATTATTGTAATTAGGTGTCTAATTATTGTTTGCATGAGATCTATTTAAGATACTCATTGGTTGTATTGTAAACTTGTGCTAGAGAGTAAGAGAGCAATAATATAAGCTCCTTCTATGTGTGAGGTGAGCAATGGTGTGTTCCTCTTAGTGCCACAGTACCAAGTGTGGGTGCTGGATTGGAGAATTAGCAGGGTTCTTCATGTATGTATGATCTTGGTCATCAGGTGAGCATGGCTACGATAGGAGATCTACATGGTAAGTAAGATCATTGATTTGTAGGTGTATGTGTGTGCAAGGTCAAGGTTCACAAGTGTGCAGAACCAGATTGATTTGCAGGTATGCAAGATCAGAGAGGATAACAACACAACAGGGAGCAGAATTAGGTGGGATCTACTTGGAGTACGTTGAGTACTTGTGGAGTGCGTGGAGCACTTGTGGAGTGCATGGAGCACAGGTGTAAGGTGAACACCAACTTTGTGCTTGAGTTGGGTGTTGGGACCTAAGGGAGAGAGATTTGAGGGAATATTTACTGTTTATGCCTTGGAGGTGTGGGAGCCCTAGAGGTGTGTAAGGAAGAAGAACTGTGGCAGCCTTCTTTGTTGTATTTCCTTCTGAAAGAGTTTTAATACAAGTTGTGTATTGTCTCTCATATCATGTGTTATTTCTGGATTCTAGTTACTTGTGTATTCTAGTTAATTTCTGCATGTTAAGTTGCTTAGTAATCAATTGTGTGCTTCTGGTATTCATCCCAACACGTGGTATCAGAGCTAAGGTTGCAGGGAGCAGGTTTTGTGTTTGGTTACAGGTCACTCACAGGGGTTTCTATTTGAGTGGGAGTAGAGCAATGGAAGATCAAAGTAAGCTAAGAATGGAGGAGTTGAAAAGCACAGATGGTCACTTACGGTCCTATGGAAAGAAAGAGAAGGTAAAAGAAGATTGTTGGTTGGTAGCAGATCAGCATGAAGGAACTGAAGATGCAGATGTTGCAGGGGTTGTTGCACAGGGTGCTTTGGGAGGTTTCTTGGATAAAGTTGAATCTTGGATAACAGATTTTGTTGCCTCTTTCTATGCAGCCCCAGGGAGAGGAGCTGGTGAGCCTTGTCAAAGAATTGGCAAAGGGGAAGTGAAGCTGAAATTGCAGGTGGTCAACACATGGGTGTTGAAGCAAGTCATGTAGGTCCCAGGTTTGGAGATGTGGCTAATTTCTTCAAAAAAGTTGGGTGATGAGAGATACACAAGAACTCTCACAGTGGATGCACTTGAATTAGCTGGTGGTAAGAAAATAGGTACTCTTTATCTACTTGTTTATATTACTGATTCTTTTTCTGTTGCGGAGACGTGGCTTTGTAGGCTTGGTCACATGAGCAAGAAGGAGATGCATGTTCTTAAGTGGAAGACTGATATATTTGACAGGCTTAAGAACTGGAAAGCCTTAGTGTTTATGGAGGAGATGGCGGACAAAGACCAGTGAATGGGGCTGGATACTTCTGAGCAGGGTAGTTTGGACATGGGATTGATTCAAAGGAGCTCGCAGGTAAAAAGTCATCACTCACAGGAAAACACAGGTATCGGCATCGGTAGGAAAACCAACATCGGTAGTAGGTAAGACCGACGTCGGTCAGGAAGACCGATGTCGGCAGCAGGAGGACACTAACGTTGGTAGGGTTGGTAGTCAAGATAGGCGCAGGAACCGATGTCAGTTGGATATAGACTGTGTGGTGATCGAGGTTGGTCATTGTAACAGATTTTGGGTGGACAACTAGCTATTAAGGAGTCTCAAATGCCCATATGGAGGATTGAAGGTGGTAAGTAAGCCTCAAATTTGTTGTTCCTCTTCTTTATACTAGTTGCTGACTGCAGAGCAGGAAGGATCTAGGAAATAGTGGGAGCATGGCAGGATTATGATGTAGAACAAAGCAGAGACTTGGTAGGTTTTCCAGTAGGTATGAAAGCATAGAGATGAATGGATACCTTAGTTGAAGAATAGAGAGAACGGTCACGTGAGACAAAAGGCCAGGTCATATGGTCTTGAGGAAGCTGCAGGACAGTGGTACAGGTTTTGACAGGTGGATGACAAAGCATGGCTTTAGTCAACGTCAGGGTAACTACTGTGGTTTGTCTTACCAGGGGGATAATGGTCATGACATCATTCTGTTACTATATGTGGATGGTATGTTTGCTAGTAGGTTTTTACATACAAGGTTTTGCTGAGCTAAGGGTAGGATTAGTTCAGTGGTTTGCTATGAAGAATTTGGAGCAGCGAAATTCTTCAGCATGGGGGACATGGGAGATCACAAGTTGATTTTGTCTCTAGTGGGAGCTGATGTGAATCAGGTGTTGGCAAGGTTTAGGATGCAGAGCCGGACCACACTAAAGGCTAGACAGTTCAGTGTCCGAAATCACATGAGGTCTGGTATAGACCTGAGTTTTCCCAAGTAGTGGGTGTTGTCAGAGAGTTAGGAGTCAATTCAGAGAAGTGGGTTCTCAGGGATGTGATAGGGACCAGCAATAGGGATTCATGCTATTCAGGGTCAGGACTTCACTACATGGGTTTGTAAGATCGGATGTGGCAGGGTACTCGGATGACAGGAGGTGCACCATAGGTTGTGTGGTGGGTGGTCTTCAGGGTTGAGCTTGAAGAGGGATACAAGCCAAGAAACAAATTAGACGGGGTACATGTATAGGTACAGTGCAACTATTTATCTCCAAGTGGGAGATTGTTAGGTTATGGAGCTAAAATATTCACTGATGCAAGCAGGGAAGGAGGTTGCGAAGGGTTACTGAGTATCACAGACACCGGCGTCAGTCAGGCCAACTGACGTCGGTAGGAAGGCAACTGACGTCGGTCAGAAGTCGGCCAGCGTCGGCACCCCCCAAGTAGACAGGGACTGACGTCGGTCACCTGTGTGGTTCGGACTGTGAGTATGTTATGGGCAGTTAGTTGACGAACCAAGTGTTTGCATGTCAAGAGCCAATTTTAGACTAAGAGCTGCGGATCTAATTATTGTAATTAGGTGTCTAATTATTGTTTGCATGAGATCTATTTAAGAAACTCATTGGTTGTATTGTAAACTTGTGCTAGAGAGTAAGGGAGAAATAATATAAGCTACTTTTGTGTGTGAGATGAGCAATGGTGTGTTCCTCCTAGTGCCACAGTACCAAGTGTGGGTGTTGGATTGGAGAATCAGCAGGGTTCTTCATGTATGTATGATCTTGGTCATTAGGTGAGCATGGCTACGATAGGAGATCTGCATGGTAAGTAAGATCATTGATTTGCAGGTGTATGTGTGTGCAAGGTCAAGGTTCACAGGTGTGCAGAACCAGATTGATTTGCAGGTGTGCAAGATCAGAGAGGACAACAACACAATAGGGAGCAGAATCAGGTGGGATATACTTGGAGTACGTTGAGTACTTGTGGAGTGCGTGGAGCACTTGTGGAGTGCGTGGAGCACAGGTGTAAGGTGAACACCAACTCTGTGCTTGAGTTGGGTGTTGGGACCTAAGGGAGAGAGCTTTGAGGGAAGATTTACTGTTTATGCCCTGGAGGTGTGGGAGCCCTAGAGGTGTGTAAGGAAGAACTGTGGCAGCCTTCTTTGTTGTATTTCCTTCTGAAAGAGTTTTAATACAAGTTGTGTATTGTCTCTCATATCATGTGTTATTTCTGGATTCTAGTTACTTGTGTATTCTGGGTAATTTCCACATGTTAAGTTGCTTAGTAATCAATTGTGTGCTTCCGGTATTCATCCCAACATGATTAAGAGTGAAATTCAAGATCACACAAAGAATAAAATTGCCAAAGTTGTTCAAAATATGTTTAGGATCTAGAAGAACAAGATAGGGTAATCAAGCCATAACATTAGTCATAGATTATCAAGCTATTCCTATCAAGCAATCTAAACAAGGTTAGTGTGGGTTGTAGGTATCCAAGTTAAGAAGTGGTCCTAAAAAATAACATAAGCAGTCAGGTCATGCATGAGGTGGTGTAAAATACAATTGGTTAACTTGGCAAAAGTGGTTGGTGAGATCAAAGAACCACACAAAGGTAGTGCAAAACATGTGAAGAGGTTGGGTCAAAAATAGCCAACGTCATGGGGGATATGGTGTGATAGTTGGTGTGTAGGGGAGTGGTTAGGGATGGAGGTGGCCGAGTTGACTCTAACTACATAAGGTGAGTAGACACTACCTATATAGTTCCATGGATATGAATATCTAAGAAGAACTTCAGGCCAGATGTAGTTCTAGGTATGGTTGAGAGGATAAGATTTGTTGTGTTAGAAAAATAAGGGAAAGAGTAAGAGACCTAACCATTGATGGTTAGGATAGCCTTGAGGGTCAACCATTGATGGTCATCCTGACTGTCAATGGTCAGGGTAACCTTAAAAATCCATGACATAAAAGTAAAATAAAAAGTCTTTTTACTCATTACTAACCATGGTGATTATTGTCTAGTAATTAGGCAATTATGGTGAGTTTGGCCATTGTGAAGTGTTGATCATGTTGAGGTGGAGGTAGTTGATTGGATGAGTACATGTGTTCGAGTGTGTGACTGATGGAGGGAGGACAAAGATGTGGCTGAGTGATGGTGAGAGGGCTTCATCCATGCCATCGAACATGGAATATGGTAGGTCTTGTTGTAAAATTGGTAGAATAGGTGTAATGAAAATATGGAGAGTGATTGAAGGAAATTATTGGTAGGGGAAAGTAGTGTACTATTGGTTTGAAACCAATAAGCCTGGGCCAGGATGCCCTAAACCTAGGTTGTGATAAAATTGTTGAAAATAGTGGTTAAAAATGGAATTTGAGTGTGGGTTTAGGTGGAAATGGTTAGTAGGTTAATAGTAAATGATAGTTTTGTTTATTTTAGATTAAATGGTATTGTTTGTTAGGAAGGTCAAGCAGTAGGGTTTCACCATTAGTGGTCACACAATGATCGTCAATGGTTCAACCTGACCATTGATGATCGACCTCTAGGGTAAAAGGGGCCAAGGGGCCATCAATAATTCCATGAACTGTCAATGGTTGGTGTTAAGAGTTAGATTTTTAAAGGGTACTCAATGTGGTTGGACATGTTAAGGTATGCTTAATTTGATGGCTATATTATTGTTTTTTAATGTTACTTAAAGTTTGTAAATGGTGTGAAGCGAGGTACATGAGGGATGAAGTTATAGGGGGTTATATCAAAAAATTTAGGAATAGGTTGGTAGAGTGTTGAAAGGAGTAGATGGTGAAAAAGGTCAGGTAAGAATTTTTGTATCAAAATGTCATAGGTCTTAGTAAAGAGTGAATTAGAGTGGAAATAGTTAAGGAAAAATCTAATGGCCTAGGGGCCATAAGGCACTACCAACGCCTGCCACATGATGTGGTGATGATTGTGGCCCTCATCAAGAGATGGGATCCTACCACAAACACTTTCTTATTGCCAACTAGGGAGATGTTGATACTACTAGAGGATGTCCACAAGATTACTTATATTTTGATTTGGGGAGAGCTGATTTACCATGTGGAGAGTGATGAGAGAGACTACTTCATAGATCTGATTTATAGAGCTGACCAGGCCCAAGCCAAGTACCATACTAGTGGAGTTTACTATTGGTCCTTATACCACAGGGCCCCATAGGATAGATTCCTTTTAAGCATGATGATGATCAATATATCCTATTTTATAGTGCCAAATTTGAGTAGCGACTAGTTTCCATGTTTATTGTTGATAGTGTTAACAAAGATGTTCCTAGCGAGGATAGTATTAAGATGGGCCCCAATGTTGCTAGTGTAGATCTGTAGAGAGATTTGGGCCTTCATAATACAAAGATGATATGGGATTAATGTAAAATTTGTGCTCTACTACTGGACACATAAGCACATATAGGTATTGAGACCACTTGGGCTACCTTGAGATGGATATGCATCGACTGACTATAGGGTTAGTTTCATGAGGTGGCGAGGTGACTATACACTTTCAAGAGATGGTGGTGGAGCCAAATATATAGATTGGTTCTGAGATGCCCTAGAGGGTTTGGTGGCAACAAACATTAAATGGAGGCCTTATGTTAGCTTTTATGGATAGGTTACAGGTACCGCATACTATCATTACAAAGTTAGTTGTGGGTTTATGGGAGACATGATGGAGAGATTGAGCGCATCCCAGTAGATAAAGTTTAGAGGTAGCTCAACTTAGTACAAGACATTCCACTAGATGTTCTTTGGTATAGGAGGGAGAATGTAAAGTACCCACTTCTATAGCTACAACCAGATACTATTATGTTAGATTATGAGGAGATTCTATAGATGATGAAGGAGTTATTGATGGATACATGGGATGGTACTAAGCCATGTATGCAATCACATATTTTGGATGGGGAGATGGGGGACAATAGGCCATAGATGTTGATCTTTCATAGGTACATGGTGGAGGATCAAATGACCAAATAAAAGCAACCCTTGTAGTGTCACAAGCCCAAGTGATAGGTTAACAAGGGTAGGTGACTGTATTATAGGCACATATAGTCAGTTTACAGGGGTAGGTTTCCACTCACATAGTCAAGCATGATCAGGTGAGAGACACTCTTGGGTTGGTCATGTGGTAGAGAGACTATCTGAGATAGAGAGTTAGGGTGGCCACAATAGGAGGAGGACCAACTAACTTAGTTTTGAGGATACAATTTCTAGCCACCATGGAGGAGCTCAAATATTATGAGGCTATGGTGCTATCCTGACTTCTAGATGTGATGAGATATGGGGAGTACAGGGCCAACTTGGCTTGGGGTCTAGTATTAGCTACACCAAGTTGGTGGGTATCAAAAATAGTATAGGTAGGGACATTAAGGGGTCCACCACCAGATGGTGGGGTAGGTGTAGGTGGTTCTATTTCTAGTGTTCTAGGGATCTAAGAGTTGATTTTTTTATGATGTATATTTTTTGTATATATTTTGATATCAACTTGAGTGCCAATGAGGTGAGATGTAATTATGAGAAAGACATATATTATGACATGCATTATTTTATATTTTGTATTATGATGATGATTATGATTATTTTATGAGTATGTTGGTTATGATTATGTTTATGAGGATTATGATGTGATGTTGATTATGGTGTTGATGATTATGGTTTATACCTATTTTTGTTTATGATTTGTTAGTTTAGGTATGATGATATGAATATTATTATGATTATGTTGATTATGATGTTTATGTTGATTTATGATCATGATTATGAAAAAATGTGTGTATAATGGTCATGATGTCTTTGATGATCATGTCATGATGTGATGAGGTTGGTTATGATTATGTTTATGTTGATTGGCTAGTTGAGGCATGATGATAATGATAATGTGGTGATTGGACTATAGAATGTTTAATTTAAGATAGTTTAAATAATGGATGCAATGATATTTTTGGTGATGCATTAAGACATATAAAAATGTTTTATTGGTATGATGTGATAGCATAGTGGTCAGGTTTGACTTGATATGATAATATTTTTGGTATTGGTATGATGTGATTATTTTGATGTTATGGTAGGAGAGGGTGTAAGATTGTCTTGGTTGTGGGAATGTTTGATCATGTTGAAAGGAAATAAAGAAAGACACACATGTTCACATGTCCCAGGAAATGGATAAGGAAGAGGCATGTTGATCTGATTAGTAAGAACCTAATAATAAGAAACCATAGTTGGATTGACTTAGTGAACACAAGCCCATTGAGTGCTTCACAAGAGATGTTTTGATTAAGAATAAGGGTGTCTTAATCATTCCATTTCAAGTAAGCTCATAGTCCCTTGAGTTTAGAGAGGAGTGAAGGAGATATGGGTGATAGGTAGGAGGTTGAATGTTAAGTGGGTGAATGGTAACCTAATATGGATTAGTTTGCCCCATCTAGAGGTGACCAAAGAACCATAGTAGACAAGTTCATGCCTTATTATGATATGTAGACTGATCAATGTGGGAAGTCTACCAATGCCATTTATAGGAGCCAATTGTGGCATGATGGGATACTATGTAGACTGATCAATGCAAGAAGTCTACTAATGGTATTTATAAGAGCTGATTACATCTTACTTATTTTGTTTTTGATAGAGTTTTGTATATTGCTTTTACTATTTTAATAAGATGCTAAAGCTAATCGATGTGAGAGGCTTAAAATGATTATTACATAGCCATCCTTTAAGGGAGTGGTCTAAAATTTGATTTTTATACCTGTCCTTCAAGGGAGCAGTCTATTTTTAAGCAACTTTGAATTGTGGGGCAGCTATCCTTCAATGGAGTAGTCTGTGATTGTTAGAGAGAAGTGATTTTGAATGGGAATTTAGACACTTACAAGTTTATTTAAAGGTATACCTATATGGGGGCAAGACTTTAGCATAAAAGGTTAATGGCAAATGAAGGGAGGGGCTGAGAAACAACTGACCATGGGATTCCATCTGTTGAAAGATGAAAAGTATCCATGAGAACCATGTTATGGATAGAACCAGGGTACACATACTTAGGATTAGGTTTTATATGTGATGTATGAATCACATGGTTCTATGTTGTAGTCAATTGTTCCCAAAGGATAAAGGAAAATGTAGGTGAGAGGAGGTAAAAGTCTCATGAACCAAGTGACGAGCTTAAGTTAGACACAAAAGTGAGTTTGATCATGTTTAACAATAGAAAGGACACAGATGTAAATCATTAATTAGCTCAAGTTCTAGTTTGCCTTTGAGAGAAAATAAATGATAAGCACAAGATCTATACTCATGGGTTATAATGTAGGCTCCTAGCCAATTAAAAGCAAACTTGCCCTTTTTGGTCTTCTCCATGTTAGTTACATGTTGATTTTCTTTGAGGATGAGGTTGTCGATGTTGAACTGTCAATTTTTCAAATGTTTATTATATGTGCACTGGATTCACTCTTGATAAACATGATAAAATTGAGTGAGGCAAGGCGATGCTCATTAAGAAGCTCTAGTCACGTGAGACATTCTTGATGATAATCACTTTTAGAGAGGATCTCATGCAAGGATATGCAAAGTGATGGAATTTGGACTTCAAGATGCAAGACTACCTCAACTCCAAAGATGAGAGAGAAAGGTGTAACACCCATAGTAGTTTAGATACTAGTGTGATAGACCTATAGAGTGAATGGGATATGGAGGTGCCAATCCCACCTAGAAGCACTAACCAAATTTGTGAACATTTTGATGAGGGTTTTGTTAGAAGTTTCTACCTATCCATTAGCTTGTGGATGATAAGGTGAGGATAAGCTTAAGTTGATGCCAAAAGCATCACAAATCTCTTAGAATTTCTTGTTTTTGAAGGATTTGCCATTATCAGTGATGATCTTATGGGGGACACTGAAGTGGTAGATGATATGATGGTTGATGAAGTCAATGATCTTTATGGCTTTAGTTGATATAAGAAGGATGGCTTCCACCCATTTGGTGAAATATTTCATAGCAGTGATGATCTATTGATGTCATTACGAAGAATGGGGGTTAATTTCCCCAATAAGGTCAAGGACCCATTATGAGAAAGGATAATAATCTTGAGATACCTAAAGACCATGGGGAGGTGCATGATGAAGGTTAGCATGTTGTTGACACTTGACACATTTCTTGACATAGTCACAATAGTCTTGATTAAGTGTGGGCCAATAGTAGCCTAGGTAAAGAATATGTTTGGTGACATCTAGGCCACTAAATTTTCCCCTACAGATGGCATCATGTACTTCCTTGATGACATGAGAAGCCTCATGACTGTGAAGGCAATGAATAAGAAGACTATTGAAGCCTTGTTTGTAAATTATTCTTCCTAATATGGTGTAGTGAGAGGTACCTTGGATAAAAGCTCTGGGGGTATTCTTCAAAAGATCAGGAGGGAGAACACTGAGGTTAAGGGAATAAAAAATTTGGTTATACCAAGTTTTAGAAGGTGATGTTCCCACTCTACCAATGGTAGGAAGATCAGAGATAATATAAGATGGTGTGATGAAGTGGTAGATGGTGACAAATAGTTATGATTTGGTAGGTTGATATGGAATTTAGGAAGTGAGAGATGCCAGGGTGTCTACCAATTTATTGGTTGATTGAGGGATAGATTGGATAATGTAATGATCAAATGATGCCAAAAAGACATCTACAAGTTGTTTATACTTCAATAGGGCATCATTTTTGCACTGATAAGATCCAATGACTTGGTTGATGATGAGTTGGGAGTCCCCAAAAATACTAATTGTTTTGATCCCTAAAGCAAGGGTGGTTTGATGACCTATGACCAAGGATTCATATTCAGCTACATTATTGGTGCATTCAAAGTCAAGTTTAAAGGAAAGGGGAAGAGGTTTTACATTAAGGGAATATGGATTACTCTATCTCCCCCACCATTTTGGCATTTAGAGCTATCAAAAAACATGGTCATTTGGAAGGTGGGTTTTTCAGAGAAAGAGTTGCTATAGACTCATCTGGGAAGGTAAGAGGAAGAGGTTGCTTGTCAGGTAGAGGGTCTTCATGTCAACAATGACCTATCCTTTGATGGACCTTTATGGAAGAAACTCAAGATCAAACTTTTCTAAAAGCATGAACCACTTAGCCATATGTTGGTTTTGATATGGCTTAGAGTGCATATACTTGAGAGGGTCAGTTTTAGTGATGACATAGGTTTTATGATTAAAAAGATAATGAAGGAGCTTGGAGGCTAAGAAAGCTAAGGCAAGGCAAAGTTTTTCAAGATGGGTATACTGAGTTTCATATTTTATTAGGGTGTAGTTGATGTAGTAGATGGCTTGATCTTTATTCTATTCATCATGATGAGAAAGCATGGCTCCCAAGGAACGATCGATGGTGGATATATATAGATAAAAGGGTTGGTCCTCTCTAGGAGGAATGAGGATGAGTGGAGAAAGAAGATACTCTTTAATTACATCAAAGGCTTTTGTCATTCATTGGTCTATTTGAAGGAAATTCCCTTTAAGAGGTGGTGAAAATGTTGACAATGATCAGAAAGTTGGGAGATAAATTGTTGGATTGATTAAAGTTTGCCTTGTAGGCTATGAAGTTATTTCAGGTTAGTGGTTGGAGGCATATCTAAAATGGCTCTGACTTTGGCAGGGTCTATTTCAATTCTACAAAGAGAGATGATGAATCCAAGTAGTTTGCCTAATAAGACTCTAAAGATACATTTATTTGGATTAAGCCTGACATGATAGTGAATTAGGCATTTAAAGATGATAGCAAGAACAATGAGATGATCATTACAATGTTTGGATTTCTCAATAAGATCATCTACATAGTCATTGATAATTTTATGAATAAGGTCATGAAAGATATAGGTCATAGCCCACTGATAGGTTTCCCTTGCATTATTTAGTCCAAAGGGCATAACTTGATAAAAAAAAGTTCCCCATGGGGTGATAAAAGAAGTTTTATGTTGATATTTAGGGGCAATCAAGATTTGATTGTATCTTAAGAAACTATCTATGAGAGATAGCATTTCATGGCCAGCCATGAGATCAATAAGTTGGTCAATGTTAGGTAGGAGAAAGCCATCTTTAGGGAAGGCAAGGTTAAGGTCATGAAAGTCAATACAGAGGAAAAGGTCCCCCATGGGCTTGGTGATTGGAACAATGTTAGAAACCCATTGTTGATAGTCAATGGGCTGGTTGAAGTTAACAGATAGGAGGCGTTGAAGTTCTTTGATAAAAAGAGCTATGCAAGGATGCACGTGGTAAAGTTTTTGCCAAACTAGCTTAACCTCAGGATGGGTGATGATGTTATGGAGAGCAATAGAGGGATCAATTTTGAGCATGTCCTAATAAGACCAAGCAAATGCTATGCTACGGTCATGAAGGAAAGAAGGCTAGTCTTGCCACTTTTTAGGGGTTAAAGATTGGCCTATTTTGATGATGTAAGGGTCCTCTTGAGTACTTAAATTAACATCAATGGTTGATTCATTCTACATGGTTTGGTTCTTAGGAGGGAGATATGTATGGATAGAAGAATCTCCCATATCAAGGTAGGTGAGAATGGAATTATCATCTTTATATTGAATGGTGTTAATAGTGGGTGAGTCATGTTCAATCATTTTTGGGTGGATGAGAGAAATGGTTTTAGTTCAGCCCCCATTTTGATAGGTTAGGGGGCTTAAGATAACAATATTGATAAAAATAATTTGGATGAGATGATGTCAGAGTCCTCAGATTGGGAAGATGGGGTTGGTGACAATGGAAGTTCTTTGGTGTTGGTAGCAATGGGTTTTGGTGATGTGGGTCCTTCTGGTGGTTTGAACCTGAGTCTAAAGAACTCATGAGGTTTTTGGGTTTTGATAATGGGAAACTCATGAGGTCCTTGTTTATAAATACCAAGACCAAACCCCTTCTAAGCACATCGATAAAGGTAGGCTTTGGCAAAGGTTGGGTTACTTACGTAAGAAAAATTGGAGGTGAATGGTTGGATATATAGAATGGTGATGGGAGTGAGAAGTGGTTGATCAAGTCCCCCATAGACAAAATTTGTTTGATTTTTGGGGAACCCAAAGTGGATGATGGTGCTGATGTTGGGGTCATAAGAAGGGTCATTTTGAATATTCCCATATTCATGTAGAGTAGGGAAAGCATCTAAAGCTAAAAGTTGATATTCTCTAAGGGAAAGACATTGAAATGTGGATTGTAAGGGGTCCTCAACTAGAATATGAGATGATGGGATTGTTGAGCTAGTTGATGCCTCATCAATGTTATGGTCATAAGTTATGATGGTTTGTGTTGGTGAGGTGGGTTATGAGGAAGATGAAGGGGGAATAAAAACATCATTAGGTTGGTATGTCATATTGCAAGAGGAAAAGGGACTCATATATGTTCTGATTGTAATGACTTGTCCTTCATACTCAAATTTGACACATCAGTGTAGGGTAGAGGGGATGCAATTCATAGCCTAGATCTAAGTGCATCTAAGTAACACATTATATTAAAACTCACCCTTGACAATGTAAAATAGTTTAGGAATGGTTTTGGGTCCCAAAGATATGTGGAACACCATGGTCCCTAAGGTAGTTATTAGGGTATCATTGAAAGAGTGAAGGCCTATTATACTCTTAGACATGATGTTTGTGGGGAGTTTAAGTTGGTCATATGCATGGGAGGAGATGATATTTATGTTAGCTCCTTCATCAATCATTACCCTTTTGACATGGGTTTGATTGATGTATATCGTGATGAAGAGTGGGGGATCAGGATCTTTAGTATGAAAAGGCAAGATTTTCATATCCTAAAAGGTGACAAGGGTGGCTTGGTAGAGAGATCCAACAAAGGATGAAAGAGGTTGAGGCTCATCTTGTTGAACCTCTATGGAATGCAGAGCCTCAATTAATGCTTGGTGATGTTGAGGCGAGGTGCTAATTAGATCATAAAGGCTCATTTTCACTAGTGTTTGGTGAAGTTATTTCAACACGATCCATTAGATGAATGGAGTGGGGTTGGGAAGTAGAGCTCCCAAAATGGAGACCTTTTTTATCCTTCTGTTGGGCTCGATAATGGGTAACCATATGAATGGTGTGGATAAGGGGGCTCAATGTTTGCTTCAGTTCCTTCTCTTTACTCTTATTGGGGGTAAGGGAGTAGGTGATTGTTAGATAGGTTGGCTAGGTAATGGGGTAGATGATGGAATTAATAGAGGTTCCTCTAACAAATCATCTTCATTTAAAAGATTGTGGACAAGTGTTTGGAGAGCATTTCAATTCTCCATATCATATCCAAGAGTCCTATGGTAAAGACAAATCAAATTATCATTGAACCAAGTAGGTTTAGGGCAAGGTGGGTTGAAAGGTTTGATTGGAGACAAGCTAATGGAAGAGGTTCATAAAAAACTTTACAAAATAGTTGTGTAGGACTCCAACAAAATTGTTTTGGGTAAGGGGTTTTTAATTCAAGGGGTGAGAACTTTATTGGGCATAGGATTCTTCATGGAAGGGGTAGTTGGAGGAATGATTTTAGTTGATGGTTTTGGTTGGGTATGATCAACTTGGGGGTTGGAGACTTGGATGCAAAAGTTTTTGATGATGAAGCTTTGGTTATAGGTGGGAAAGTAGATGGGGATATGTTGGTTAGGAATGATGAAGAACTAGAGGTTTTGGTGATTATAGGTATGGAAAAAGGAGATGGTTTCTCAGAAGAAGAATAGGTAATGGGGATGGTAGAAGGATGGGGTCCTAAAATGGAAGGTAGGTTGGAAAGAGGTGGTATGGGCCAAATTTATGGTGGAGGTTTGGGTAGTCCTTCCTTTTTAAGGGAATTAATTGGATTTGGATTTGGTGGGATTGATGGAGTTAAGTCCAATCTCAAAGGAGGGTGAGTGTGACTAGGCGTGGGAAGAATCCCTAGATTCTTGATTGGTTTGGTGAAAGAAGCATAAGGTGACTTGGAAATTTTAGGTGAAGGTGTTTGAGATGGTTCATTTATGACTATAGACTCAGGAAAATTTGAGGAGTCAAATTTGCTTTGATAATAAAGGCCAAGTCAATGCCAAAAGGTGGTTCTATCAAAGTTAGGCTAGGATGTAAACTCTAAACTTTGGACTAACCTATAGAAGGGCTTATAAATGAATGTGGTTCCTTGATCATTGGTCTCAAAGTTTAAGACCTTGGGTAGAGAAGGAGGAATGGTTTTAGTATTGGTATCTTTGGTGGAAGGCATGGTTTCGTTATTGGTGGAAGGCTCCAAAGGTGGTGATTGGGTGGATGAGGTGACCTCTTTTTGGGGAATGGTTTCCAAAGGGGGTATAGATGGTTATATGATATGAGAGGTAGGTGTGGTGCCCTCAGGGGAAGGAAAAAGCATGGTTTCTTCCTTGGCTTGGCTATCTAAAGAATTAGGTGATTCTACCATTTGGATTAGAGGAGTGGAAGAAGTAGTTGAAGCAATGGTTATCTCCTTGGGTGTTTCCACCGAAGGAGGGGTAGATAGGGTTATGATCTCATCAAAGGAAGAGAGAGGGGTGGTTGATTCCTCCATTTGGGTATCTGGAGGAATAGGTGGTGGGTTGGTCTCCTCTATTTCAGTGACATAGGTAATGATATCTTTAACAATGGGCACATTATTGATAACATTGATTGCATATGCTTCATGTGAGTTAGATGATTCGGGTTTACTGTCATGATGTTGGGTGGAAGGAGCATGATTCAGGAAAGGATTAAGAAAAATGTTAAGAGATTAATTAGGAGGTGCATTGGGGTTATCAAATGCAAGTTCTCCATTATTAATTAGGTTTTAGACAAGGCTTTTAAAGGTATTACATCTATTAATGCCATGTCTAACAATTTGGTGAAAGGCACAATGGTCATTTTCATTATACCACCTAGGTACGGGGTGAGAAGAATCAAATTATTGGGGTGGTTTAATTGGTGGAAGTTGGATAAGGTTGGCCTTAAGCAGCTTATCCAAAATAGATGCATATGACTCCCTAATGGGAGTATATTTTTTTGGAGGGGCTCGGTTTTAAGTTTGATTTTTTTGATAAGAAGATTTAGAAGAATTATTTTGATGTGATTGGTTAACAGTTGGAGGTGGGGTAGTTTTTAGAACCACTGAATTTGTAGATGTTTTTGCCACGGTATTGGATTGGTTAGTGGTTTTGGTAGAGGGAGGGTCATTGGGTTTGAAAGTAGAATTCTTATTATATAATTTCAATTTCCCTTTATCAATGATAGGGTTTTCAAGTTTCCATTCCATGGTGATTGCCTCATCAAAGGATTAGAAAGTTTGAACTTGAAGAGTAGGTGCAATATGATTAGCATAACCTCTAGATAAAATTTCAATCAATTCGAGTTGGGGTAGGGTGAAGGATAGTTGGTTGATGAGGCCTCTCCATCTAGCCACAAAATCAACAATTGACATGTCATCAAATTGTTTAATGGAATAGAGGTCAGTTACAGAAAATTTTTTAGTTATGTTTACTGAGAAATGTTCTTAAAAGATTTGGGCTAGTTGGGAGAAGGAGAAGATGGAGTGTGTAGTGAGAGAGTCATACCAATCAAGGGTAGGTCTTGATAAGGACATTGGGAAGGTTCAGAGGAGGAGAGCATCATCATATGTGATTAAGTAATAAGAATGATAGAATGCTCTCAAATGTTGTTGGGGATCCTCCTTGCCTTGAAATTTGGAAAATTTAGGCAATTCCCATTGAGGAGGATAAGAGTGGATGGGAACAAATGGATGGGTAGGTTCATTGAAAATTTGGTCATAGGATGAGAGTTTATGAGACCCAAAAATTGATGATTCCAAGTTAGTCATTTTGTCTATTAGCATCTTAATCAAATCTAGTTGAGGTTGGGAAGATGCATAATTGAGGGGTGCATTCTATTTGGGTTGAGTGGAAACTATATAAAGATAGGTGGTAGAAGGCATTGAAGAGGCCCCATATTGGTAAGTGGTAACAAGAGGTTGAGATGGTGCCACATATGAGTTGATTGACACAAATGGTTGGGTGGAAGGTGGTATGTACCCATATTGGTAGGTTGTAATAGGTACTTGGTGGGGGATGGATGTGGGTTGACTCAAAGGTATGGTTGAGGTGGCAGGTGGAGGTTGGGTAGGTTGAGGTTGGGTGGCGACTCTAGTGCTAATAGGTAGGAGTGTTTGTGGTATAAAAAGCACTAAATTTTGAAATGGTGTAGTGGTGAAGGGATTGGCTACAACCAAAGGAAGGATGGAAATAGGGGTAGAAGACAATCCCATGGTAGGTGGGGTATAGGTAAGTAAAGGTAAAGTCAAACCTATATGAGGTGTGGTAGGATGTATTTAGTTGGAAGTTGGGATATTATATTGGGCTTGGGTAGTTGTCGTGGATGGAATGTTGTAAGAAGATGAGGCTTGGGTTAGCAAAGGTTGGGTTGAGGTAGTTACCACCATAATATGGAATTAATGCCATAAGAAGGATTTGTAGGAGGAATCGAAGCAAGGGAAGTACAATAGGGCATGGTGTTAAGGTAGTGTTGAAGAACTACCTAATTGTTATCAAGGAAGGTGGCAAAGTTAGCATCACCTTCAAATATAACTGAGATTTAAGTAGGAGAATGAGGGGAACCCTCAACATCAAAAGTGTACTCCATGAAGGAAGAAGAGGATGGTGGTGGTTGGCTGGTTTGATTTCTTAGTTGTTGTCTAGTAAAGACCATATGAGAAATTGGGGGATATTGTGATGAAACTCACACCTCAAACAAAGAGAAAAAAAAAAATAATTCAAAGTAATCAGTGCATATGTTAAAAGTGCGTTTACCCTAGGATTCTTTTTAGATCATTTTTAGCTTATGCCTTAGAGAGTGTGAAGAGGAATTTGACATATAAATCATGTAATATAGAGGCAATCTATGGCTAGTTTTAGGTTGTTTAGGTACTCAAGAGAGAAAATCTATATTGAAATTTTGTAGTTGGCTTGATATTGGGGCCTACCCCCTCACTTCACGGTCCTAAAATGATAAAACTGTCAGGTGATATGCCAAAATATACTGAGTTCAAAGTTTATACTCAACCAAAGAGCTGAGTTGGTTCTCCTCTTGGTGGTGAAATCCAAGTAGGATAGTCAGGAAGGGGTAAGGTTGCCTCTAGGTGATGAAATCCCAGTTGGGCCTTGTCTTAAGTATGTTTTGATGTGTTAATTGTTTTATGGTTTGGTTTAGTGTGTGATAACAAATATCAAATCTAAGATAAATTACTTTGCCTCCTAAGTTACTAGATGAACTAAGATCAACAAGCAATCGATGGATGTAGATGGTTTATTTTAAGCCCAAAAAGAAAATTTCAAATTTTATTTGATGAGCAAACAATAAAGGAAGAAAAGGTAAACTAGGTCCCACCAGGTGTGCCAAAATGTTTCAGTTTATTTTCCTCATTTCTTAATTTTGAAAGTAAATAAAAGAAATATAGTAATAGGGTGTGTAGAAGAATACCTGGTAAAATTCATGTGTGAATCCAAATGAAGGTGGAAAATCCTCTTTGGCTAGGAAGGAATAACCTATAAATCATGAGAGACACTTGAAAGGGGGTTGTTAGATGGTTGGTAGAGTGAATTGCCTAACATGCACTAGATCCAAGAAGCATAATGCTTTCTAGGAGGTTTTCAATCCACTTTTATGAAAATTAAGTCTGGAAATGATAAAAGAAGATACTTGCATTTAATGATAAGAAAGTAAATATGTGTTAAAAAGTAAGAGATAATCTACTTACTAAAGAAAATGATCAAATTTTGATGCTAGGATGGTCGAGGACTGGCTCAAAAAATCAAAAAAGGTCCTGCAGTCAGGGGGAAACATAGAAAGTGGGGTTTGATTTAAGGCCAAAGGGTGAAAATGGTTTGCTATAAAATTATGCCATAGTGAACCATCAGTGGTTGAGGTAAACTGTTGGTAGTTGGGCAACCATCAGTGGTTGCAGCTGATTGTCAGCAGTTAGGTGATCATCGATGGTTACCTATGTAAATCTGGAGGTGATCAAAAAATGAAGTATAGATTAGGATTTTAGATAGATAGAGGTTGGATATAGGGATAGAAAGTGGAAAGTGAGGTATTGGTAAATTTGATAGGGTAGAGGGATTATAAACTAGATAGATTAAAGAACATAAGCATAAGATACTTGAAACTTAGTTGAGGAATCTTGGAGTAATGCAGTCAGAGTGATGGTGCTTTGGGCCTTCAAAGGTTATTTTGATAGAGTTTCAGATCTATGGTGATGATGCTTACTTGTTGATATGGATGCTGAGTACCTGCAAGAAAGCTTGAATGCCAGATGATAGATAGTTGATTCTCCCCTTTTCACTTCTTCCTCTTCTCCTTTTATAGGTAAAAGTTTGAGAAATGAAATAAAGGAAGTTACTAATTTGATGGAGGACAAAATTACCTATTTTTCTAGCTTTAAAATCTTATTTTAAAGCTAAGTTACCATTCTAGGAGTTATTGATCTTGCACAAGAGCTGGCAGTGCTTTAAAGTTTTTAAAGTAAGATTGGGGACAAATCATTGATGATTAGGCCAATCATCGATGGTTAGGCTGACCATCAGTAGTCAAGGGGCCAAAAAGAGATGGATGGAAAAATAGATGAATAAAGTGATGCATTAAGCCTAGGGCTGGGTTTAAGTTGTAAACAAGTCTAATGGACTAGGTGGTCCACTAGATGTGAAGTCAAATGAGGGTCCACAGTAACATGACATCAAAAACTCTCATGTGCAATTTTTAGGTGTCTAAAGGGGTCTTGATAGTACTATTCAGGAAGTGTGTTCCTTTATCACTAACTAACTTCAATAGACATCCAAACCTAGTAATGATGTTGTCATATAAAAACTTGGTTGCATTTCTTGTGCTACAACTTGGTATCATATTAGCTTATACCCATTTGGTGAATTAATCCATCACATTAATTATATACATGGCATGACTACATTTTCTTAGTGGATTAATAGTTCTGATAATTTTAATTCCAAATTTCTCAAAATGTTACATTGCTAACACTAGATTCAAAGGCATCTCATCTATTTTATTTGGCTTTCTTATTCTTTGACAAATGCCATAGTGATTTTTGACTCTTTATGCATCCAAGAATAGGGTAGACCACCATATGCCACTCTATATTAAATTCTTCTTAGTTGATTTACCTGCAAAGTTTCCTAAAATTCTTTGTGTGTTTCTTCTAACAATTGTGGTCTCTTATGCTCTTTGGTTACTCTACGTAGCACATCATCCTTACCCATTTTTTATAGAAATCCATTTACAATACTAAAAGGTATGGCTTGGAATATCAACTAATTTTTATTTTTTTCAACATAATGTGTAGGAATTTTTTTTTGTTCCATTAAATTATCAATGTCCTCCATATTCTTTGTAATCACAGAGACTCTGAATAAGTGTGCATTTGGTGACTCATCTTGTAATTATTTTGGCTCCTCATCATTACTTATTTAGATAAGATGATCTAGTCCCACATTTTCTCTTCTTGGTTTCATATTGATAATAAATTAAAATTATTGTAATAACATAAGCCATATGGATATCCTTCCCCCTAACATAGGATTATTCACTAAATATCGTAGATCTTGGTGATTTATAAATAATTTAAAAGGTGTAGATAAAAGGTATTTCCTAAAATTTTGTAGCATAAACAACATAACTAGTGCCTCTTACTTTGTTGTAGTGTAATTCTTCTCTGTTACTGATAATTTTTGTTTGTGAAGTGAACAAGGTGATTCAAACATGTGTCTCTTAGCTGAACCAATAAAGATCCTACCATGGTTCCTAAATCATCTACATGCACATGAAATGGATTAATCTAATCTGGGAACACCAATATGGGAGATGTTACCAACATCTATTTTAAATCTAAAAAATATGCTTGACACTAATTAGTCCACTAAAACTTTATATCTTTGCATAATAATATCTCCATTTTCATAGATATAGAAAAGTGCCCTTTTATGAACTTACGATAATACCTTATATATCCAAGGAAGGATCTCAATTTGGAAGAGCTTATAAGATAAGAGTATAGAGCTTGTAGGAGGTGGCGTACTCACAATGACTATGCTTTTATCTTGATCAACTGAAATACCATTATTCTATACTATGTGACCCAAGAGAACACCAACTGATGTAAAGAACAAGTAATTTTTAAAATTAAACATGATGCATAGAGCTCCTCATCATGATCATTATAACATGAGCCTCAACTTGGATAAGTGTTCTTTAAATAAAGGGAATATAGCCCAATCATCAATATAGACTTCTAAAAAATCATGGATGAATTCTTTGAACGTAGTTACCATATCCATTAAAAAAATACCAAGATCATTCTATAAACCAAATGGCATTACCTTGTATGTGAATGAGCCCCATTATATTACAAATGTGGTTTTGGCCTGATCTTCAGATGTGATCAATATCTGATGGTAGCCACTAAAACCATCTGTGAAAGCATAAATTGTGTGCCATGTAACTAACTCCAAAACTTCATCTGTGAATGGAATTAGAAATGGGTCATTAACATAGGCATCATTTAATGCCATGTAGTCACCATAGACTTTGATTTCTCTTTAGTTTTTTAATTTAACCACTATTGGACTAACCCATTCTCCTTTTTGTACTAGATAAATAATTCTTGCTTCTTACATCTTGTCAATTTTAGCCATTAATTTAAGCTTAATATTGGGATTAATCCTATATGGTCAAATTTTAATGGGCCTTAAACACCACTTAATCTCTACATGCATCTCTCCCAATGAAGGATCTACACCCTTGAATTTTGAAAATTTTATTGGGAACACATTTTGATAGTCTGGAAAAAATTACAGACCTCCTGATATTTTTTGTTGTATCTAATATTCACCCAAAGTTTCAAGATTTGGTCCATACTCAGTACCAATGTTCCATACCAATTTATTTATAGGTTTTTGATATATCTTGTTGGAACCACTTATAATGAATTCTCATATTGTCTTATGCCCTTTTTGTTCCTAAATGTTTAAATTTCATATCTTCACATCTTAAATTTGCTCTGTGATTCTAGATTTGGGTTCCTCTACTTCTCACTCAGGTTCAAAAAACCCTTCAATTCTAGTATCTCATCACTATCATTATATTTTATCTATTCTCCTTCATCTATGATTCTATTGTAGGGTTACACCAAGAACTACTGATTTTGCTTATTATCCTTGTAATTTTTGATAGTTATATTCAAATATTTAGTTACTTCTTCCTACGAAGAGGAGTATGTCAAAATGATTATATATTTTACTCACCCATGACATAAAAATATCTTCAACTTCTAAATATTGTTCCATGTTAGGGGATTCTCAACCTCAAAGATAAAGGTTTTGATAAAATCTTATTGAAATTGTGTTAAACATTTAGTTTCATGCTTGCATTCATGGTGCATATACCAAGTTGTTGGAAGATGTGCTAGGGTATACATGAATACATGTACCCATTATATAGGTTCTACACACTACGAAGACCATACATTGACACCTTTATGAATATGCATTTTAGGACATTGTCCTTTCAAGAAAAATGACCACTAATGTGTGCACCAATTCACAACGATCTTCCCAATGCAACTTATTTTACATGTGTACTACCCACCATGTCACAATAACACCCTTTAGATAATATTTAGTGCACTAACTCACTGATCTATATTTGGAACATATTACTCCAATATAGAAATAAATTAGCCCAATTCCTTTGTTGTAAAGTATTGAGTTAATTTTCACTTTGTATCAAAAACCATTCACATTGGTCTCACCTCATGGTCTCCTCTCACAAGATTCATCATATGGGTATCTAAATGACCATTTACTAAAGACACAACTTCATAAGATAAAACACCTTCATGAGTTGGTTAGGTACAATCCATGTCTATAACACCCATTTGATAGATAAAATATACTTCAGACCTTGTTGGTGCTTTCACAAATGGAGACTTGATTTCCTTGTATGGAACTATGAATATTATTATTTTTTATCACATGTCTAATTGAAGGTTGATATAGTTTTTGTAATGGCCAAAATGGTTTTGTCTCTAAATGAAAAAAGTTGAACTTTGCAACTCACCATGCATTGTGCTTAGGCTATGAGCCAAACTTAAACCAACTATTATCCTTATATTCATAGGGTGAGTCAAGATATTTATGATTGACATATAGATTTTTTTCATCTTTAAGTAGAGGTATGATGATAATAGTATCCCTTTAGTTCACCTCCAAATAATTACACACTATGTTGATGGTCATCTAACCACTGTATGCCCACTTCTTTATAATCAATGCAAGGTAGTGCATTTCCTCATTCTTCATATTTATGACTTAGAAATCACCTCATAGACTTAGATCAACAAATTTGATTTCTACATATTCTATTCACCAAAAAGGCTCCACCCTTCCTTAGCCTTTGAGACTCAATGTAACTAGGTTATAACTGTGATTAGGTCATCCAATGGATTCCCATGTCAGCTGAGGGGTCATATTTATTGTAATTCCAAAGTCGAACATAAAACTTGGAACTTAATATCATACCAATTAAATATCCATTTAGGAGTCAACATCCCATGGTTTCTTGGTATTTACATACCATACCACCTTATCAGTGCATTTTTGACCTCTTTGTGTGTAGTCTAATAGATTATGTAGAAGAGTTGTGATGTTCTATGATTTATCTTCATTTCAAAGTGTTTACCAATTTTATTAGATATATCAAAGTATTGACTACTCCATCCTTCCTCATAATGTGCATAATTTATCCATACATATGTGAATCAATGACTATAGTATCAATCTCAAATACAATCTATTTTTGTATATTATAAAATACCTATAATGCCTGATACATCAGACCATTCTCCTTTATAGGATCAAGATTTTTTATTATTACACATTTTTAATTTGATAATATTTCATCATATCTAATGGGGGTAATCCTTATTTTATGTGTTGGTTTTAAGTGACTACCTATATGTGGACATGATCCCTTTGATGTGAATTCACCATGTGTACATTTTGTACCAATTTTTATTTTATTTACTTTTATAACACAAGATAATCTTCTATTTGATGCTTCCCTAGAACTCTAAAATATGCATAATAGACCTATCTTTGAGGATTGATTGGAAAATTCCATGTGAAGTGACTATATTCTCCACATAGATAACAAATAATCATTTTTTAACCATGTCTCTCATTTAGTCTATGATTACCTCCTTGGTATTTGCCTCAATACACACCTCTATATCCTCCTTGTATCTTCTGAAAACCCCAACCTTTTTTTTTTACCATCATATCCTCCTTGTCATTGAAATAAACCTCACCCCTATTTTTGTTGACCATAATATCTATAATATGTTCCTTGGGGAGAATACAAGGACCATCTTGTCTGTTATTGTTAGGGTAATGTAGTGTTTCATGATTATTGATATTGAGGAGATGCTAGAATCCATCCTACCTTGTACTATGAAGATTATGGTGTCCAAAGTACTAAGCCCTAAGGCTGATACTAAGGTGAGGTTGGTACCCATATAGGATTAGTTTGAGTCATAGTTTTTATCTCTACATCTTGGCTTAGGACCCTTAGTTTCAGAGTAGGGGCCTCTTGCACTGCTACTACAAAGACATTCTTGGTGATGTCTTCCTTTAATTATAGGAGGGATCTACAATTTTTATCAAATGATTTTGTGAATTGAGTAAACTATAATATAGACTTTGAGATTGTTGGGTTTACTTTTTTAAGAGATGAAATTTTATAGTCATATTCCCTACTACAAATCTCATAGAATTTTGTTTTGACTTTTGGGTAGTCATTTCTATAGTGCCCATATTTTTTGTAGTCTATACACTAGAGACCTAGTTTAGGCATATTAATTTTTTGTATTTCATCCATATTTTGAAAAATAACATTTATCTTTATGTTAATTTTTAAGTAGGCAACAAACTATCCACACAGTCCTCTATCTATTCCACACTAAGTGCAGTTGCTTGAGCATCATGTTTGATAAGGAACTAAATTTGAGCATTGGTAAACCTAATATGAGGTCACAAGCCTTATAAAAACCATGTGGCCTTATATATATACTAAAATATAAATTTTAATCTATTCATCACATCAAATAACCTATGATTTTAGTCCTATACTGATTCACCTAATTTTTGGTGAATCTCTTTCAAGTCTTGAATTATCTAACTCACAAGTTTCTTAATTTTGAATTCTCCTATTAATTGATATTTGAATTATTATAGGATCACTTTGGAATCATCATTTTTATACATCAATTCAATATCTCTACATATTAAGGTTCCTATGACCTCACACTTCTTTGTATCCTTTGTAATTACACCTTTAACCTACCATTTCATTTTGCAGGTTAATAAGTATTGTTCAGGTATAGTAGACTTGTCATATGGTGACAAAGTGGAAGCAACTCCTACATTGAGATCCATGATTCTTGTGCTTGCACCTAAAACCACTGATTGTTGTCGATTAGACTTTACTAACATTTTAAAAACTTGTTGTGAATTGAAATCCAACCTTAATTAGTTTCTTTTTATCCAACATTTTCTTAGTGTCTTCACTATATTTTCTAAATTTATCTATAAAAGACTCAAACCATGTACTATATTTACCAACTTTTACACTTTTTATACTTCTCTTTGTTGATAAATTAGGCATAGGGAATGTGTACCCTTGAAATGAATTATCCTTGTGTGTGACTTTTTACTCCTTTGAACTTGAACCAATTTAATCTTGTGACTTAACATAACTTCTTTATATTATTACTTTTCTTATCCAAATAATATTCTTCATTATAATTATGATATAAAACTATCTTATAACTGATCTAACTTCTCCTCTACTCTTTTTCCACTTTCTTCCATCTCCTCTAAATCCCTTTTCCAATCTTGACCCATCCATGCACCCTCATTTGTGCCTTTTCCTCTCTTGGGTCCTCTTATTCCCTCCTTTCCATATTATTCATAATCTATAGTTCCTATCTAATCTCCCATTCCTTATTTGTATTCTAAATTCTCTATTCTACTCCTAATTATAGGTACATCAGGATTGATCTATTTATTCCATATCCTCTCTTGACAAAGGTCTTGCTCTAGCCCCAAAATTATTTTATCATTTTATTTCTTTGTGCATTCCATATTTTGGGTTTAGTTTCAAGTTTATCTTCTAAGTTATTCATCATCTCACACATCCCCATGATGACCGAAGCAAATAATCCATGTTAGCTGGGATAGGCACCATGTCCTTTTCCACAACTAACATCTTAAGTAGAGTAGGTAATCATTGTAGAATTTCCCCCGTAATGCCTCTTACAAATAAATCTTACATAGCTTCGAATGTAATAAACCCTTGCATGAAAAAATTAGTGATATATCCATTGATAATATTCTTTAACCAATGATCTATTATACACATCCAATCAGTGTCTAGTTTTTGAAGCATTTTTATGTTTTCCTCAGTCCAACCAAAGTGATATGTCTCTCTCGATTTGAAGCAATAGTACTCAATTCTCAATAACCATATAGCTAGTAACTCAAATAATTCATACCAAAATATTTTATATATCTCACCATGTATATACTCATTTATAACCTATATTACATAGCTTCTTATTCTTTTTTCCTCCTCTTCTCCCAAATTAAAAATTCCCTCATCCAACCATTATTCTAAATTTATTTGTCTAGGTAACCATTGTTTCTAACTATTTTTTGCTTTTCACAGTCAGAAGATGAAAGAAACTAAGATAGTGGTTAGGGGTTTGTATGTACCTAGATAAAATTTCTGCACCGTATCTAGATGATTGAAGGAGCTCCTCTTTGGCTATGGAGGACGACACCTATAGAGAAAATAAGACTTAAACAGAAAAATGTTAGATAGATATGAGGTGGAATGCCAAGCAAAGCTTGGTCCCAGAAGTGCAAAGACTTCCTTAAGGGATGACAGTCCACTTGTTGATAAAAATAATGTCGGATAAAGATAAATAATGAAAGACTAAGCAAAAGAAATAGAGACAATGCGTACCTATATTTTGTTATCGGTCTTCCACAGTCGCCGACGTCGATTATTCTGCCAGTGTCAGTTTTTCAAGTTGCCAACATCGGTTGTTCTGCTGATGTCGATAGGGGAAATGGTCGATGTCAGTTAGGGCAATGGCCTTGGGTGAGTTTTGGATAGGTTGTAGTTGACAGAGGGGTCTGGAAGGTCTATCTGGGTCTGGAGTCTGTGCAAGATTGCAGGGAAGCCAATAGAGTCTTAAGAGGGACAAGGGGTAGAGGATAGGTTGTCAAAAGGAGTAAGGATATGGGGAAGGCCTCTCAGCCTCTCTGAGAAGAAAGTCAGGTTTGGTCTGGTCTATAGTACTTAGAAGTAGCAAATAGAGACTAATTATAAATACATTCTAAGTTACTAGAATGAAATAAAAGAAGAATACTTAGCTCTTGCTTGCTGAAGGAGTGTAGAAGACTTGTTGCTGATGTGACTGATGTAGAAGACTTCCTGCAATGTTTCAATCAGGGGACGAGTAACTGATGCAGAGTTCCTGTAGCCTGTGATGCTTGGCATGGCTCTAGGAGAGAGAGAGAGAGGTCAAATTCCAGGTGTAAGAGAATTCACATTTGGGTCTGTGATTAGTTTTTTGTTCAGCCTGCGAGTTGGTTTTAAGCAACTGATGTTGGCGATCCTGCCAGCATCGGTCGATGGGTAACTGACGTTGGCAGCTAGAAGATGGGTAAAAAGGCTATTTTTAGCCTTTTGCCCATTCCTCCATCTATCGAGTTTAGTGGTCATGGTTAAACAGTCAAAGGTGGGTTTAATAGGCATGAGGATTAGTGAGAGAGTTGGAATGATTAGTCATAGGGTGATAAATGAGGGTATCCAAGGGTGAGGAATCCAAGGGTGAGGTGTCAAGGGTGGTGTGTCATGGGTGATGTGTTATTAATTTAAAATAGGTATTTTATTTTAAATCAATAAGTGTGTGGGTTAGGAATGTTTAGAAGTGGACCAAGGGGGCCAAGGGGGAGTCGACTAAGGAGTAGACACAATTTTGGTGTCTACATTTGCCCCTTTTTGTCTTGTTGGTTGTTCTGATGAACTGCAAGACAAAAATAGGAGTAAGTTGCCCCAGGTATGGGATGAGGTAGTTTTTGCCCTATTGGTTGTTTTAATGAACTGCAAGACACAAATAAGTGTAGGTTGTCCCGATTATGGGATTAGGTATTCCCCCTCAAAGTGGGAGTCGAGGGAAGGGAACCTGAAATCAGGTGTTGATTTGATAAAGAAGTGGATGGATATGGTGAAGTTTGAGTGTGATCGCTACAAAAGTTGAGATTGCATGTATACCACTTCACATGATAAGTAGGTCAAATTGTCACAGCCAAAGGTTGAGGAGTGCTAAAATCAAAATAACCGGTCCCCAAAATTTAGTCGTAGTTGATTGGGTTATTCGATCCAAGCTGTAGCTCTAATTGGTCATCATGTTCCAAGTATCTTGGGCCTAGGAAGTGCTCCTGGGAAACATGAAAATGTCACAAGTAGTGGGGATCAACTTACTCATGATCCAATACTTGTGAGGGTTGTAATGTGGGTGCAGACAATTTGGCTAACTATTCGTGAAGTACCCTACATACAATCAAAACAACTAAGGCAAAGTTGTCTAGAAAATGGTCGTGGTCTGAGGAGATAGTCATGATCTCTAAGGTCATTGGTCGAGTCGAGTTGAGATATGAGTCATCTCAAGTGGTGCCCCATGATAAGTCGAAGGTGATTCATGCAGTGTCAGGGCTGGTTTTTTGGTCATGATTTGGGGTTGGTATGGATAGTTGGTCTATTAGATGGACAGACGAAGGAATGGCCGAGCTAATCTCAGAGGACCCCATGTCAACTGAGTGCTGCCTACATAGCCCTTATTGGAAGGGCCTCAGGCCAATGTAGTTCTCCCTAAAAGGGAGGAAGAGGGTCAGTTATGGATGAAGGTTGAATGGTGTGTCCATCAGATAGATGAGAAAATGGATGTGGCCAAGCTAACCCCAGAAGACGTCATGTCATCTGAGTGCTACCTACATAGCCCCTGTTTGAAGGGCCTTAGACCAATGTAGTTTAGATTGGTTGATAGGTTGGTTTGGTCAGGTTATAAATGATGAGGGTATGATGATGTTATAGCCTTTTCCATATTATGTGATGGTGTATTCTGTAACATTGGCTATGTGGTCTTTCATCCCTAGCAATTTTCCATATTAGCGATGGATGTATGCTAAAAATAAAATGAGTATTTTTATGC
This sequence comes from Torreya grandis, assembly GCA_037957365.1. Taxonomy (NCBI): domain Eukaryota; kingdom Viridiplantae; phylum Streptophyta; class Pinopsida; order Cupressales; family Taxaceae; genus Torreya; species Torreya grandis. The sequence continues at coordinate 4,295,101 of JARHVA010000653.1, read as the reverse complement.
TTCAGCAAGTAATGGTTTATGCTTGACATAAATTGTGTGTGGTCAATAGTTTCCATGTGTATTGTTGTCCATAGAAACTATGTGAAATGGACTATGTCATGTTAGTGGTCTGAAAATGTTTGGTTTGGTTTGGTTGGGTTTAGAAAATGATTTGGTTGGATTTGAATTGGTTGTATGTGACAAAGATGTAAGAAGTGAAAGTTGCGTTGCTCTTTCATTGACAAGGACCATAATGATACCATAGATAAGGGTTTTGCAAACAAAATCCTCATTCATGAATTATGTCATTGACCATTGTTTGTGTTAGAGAAGTATTCAAATCACTTGGTGTTAAGTGAGCTCAAAATCCCTTGAGTATGTTGGGGTAATAGGTTTGATTATGTGAGGTGGGAGGGTAGCGTAACCATTTTTAGCAAGGATAACTTTGCCCCTTTTATAGGTGACCCTGAGAACGACTACAGGCAAGTCTATGACTTAATAGTTTATCAGTCAATTTTTTTTTGGTAGACTGATCGATGCGAGAAGTCTACATGGGGATGTTGTTTTGTTTTGTAGTCATGGTTGAAGCTGATCGATGTGAGAAGCTTTTGAGAGAGTGCTGTTTGGAGCAAAATTTGTGTATAGCCATCCTTCGAGGGAGTGGTCTATATTCTACTTTGTATGTTGATGTCTTTGAATAGCTGTCCTTTAAGGGAGCAGTCTATTAATTACAGCAATGATGTAGTTGTCCTTCGAGAGAGCAGTCTACATTTATAGTTTATGACCTTTATATGTTAGGCATCCCATTTTTATATGTTTTGTTGACTGAATTCTTAGCCATAGACGAGCCTCTAGAGGTTTGGAGGGTTCCCTTTTATTAGGACAAAGCATTCATACTTATAAAAGGCTTACATAGTGTTGGTTTAGGGGAACAAGGTTGAAAGGAATGAGGATTAAAATGATAGGGATTGCTCAAGGGATGAGCTCAAGTTAAATATCAAGTGAATGAGTACTTGATTAACAGTAGAATGTTCATAGATGCAAGGAATTAAGGGGCTCAGGTTCTGGTCAACCTTCAAGAGAAGACAGATGATAAGTCCCTGATCCATACTTGTGCATTATGATATAAGGTCTAAGCCAATTAGGAACAAACATGCCTTATTTACTTCTTTCCATGTTGGTCATGTGTTAAAGATGATTAAGAAGTTGGTTGATGTTTGGTTGGTTGATATTTGGTCGCTGCTTGGTTGGTTGATGTTTGGTGGATGCTTGGTTGGTTGATGTCTGGTCGATGCTTGGTTGGTTGATGATTGGTTGAGGTCGTGATAGCCAGTATAAAGTTAAAGTCCCCCAGTTGTTTTGTGATAGGGACAATGTTTGATACCCATTGCAGATAATTAGTGGGTTGGATAAATGAGATGGAGAGAAGACATTGAAGCTCCTCTTTGCCAAGGAGTGCGACGCAAGGATGCATCTTGCGAAGTGTTTGCCTAGTAGGCTTAGTTTAAGGGGGTGAGATCCTGATCTTCCAAGTTGGAGTTTGGAATCTTAGAATTAGAGACGGTGATGGAGGCAATGGTTGGTAATGTTTTGATTAAAGAAGCTAGTGGTTGGGGGTCTTCAGGTTGGACCTCCACTGTTTGTAAAGTTTTGATTAAGGCTTGTTGATGTTGTGGAGAGTTTTGTATGAGGTCATATAAAGATGTCTTCACATGGGTTTGGTGAAGTTGTTTCACCATGAAGTCATGAAGTGGCTTCAAAGATGTTGGATGGGATGTGCTCAAGATAGAAATCTTGGGTTTGGGTGGTTGAGCAGGTTTGATAAATGGATATGTTTGAGGAATAATAGCTTTCTCCTTTGCTTTATCCTTTAAAGCTTGTGAGCTAGTGGCCACATTGATGGTGTTGATTTCAAATATAGGGGAAGAAGGTGGTAGAGGAACCACAGTTTAATGATGGGCTCCTGACTTAGGTGAGTATGTTTGAGAGGTAGGGAATGGTGTCGGTGGCTTGGTTAAAGGATGGTCAAGAGGACCCTTAATGAAAAGGGTGTCTTTTTTTAGGTGTTGACAAATGACAGCCTTAAGAGCATAGCAACGCTCAGTGTCATGTCCAGGTGTGCGATGATATGCACAAAATTTAGTGTCATCGAACCAAGATGGTTTTGATTCGAGAGTTGATGAGTGTGAAGGTGAAGAGGTTTGGAAGACATTAGATGGTGTTGGAGATTTGTTGATAGTATCCTCAACAAGAGGGGTGTCTTTCTTGAAGTATTGGTGAATAACAACCTTGAGGGCACAATAATTCTCGGTATCATGTCCTGGTGTGTGATGATATAGGCAAATTTTAGTGTCATCGAACCAAGACGGTTTTGGTCTGAGAGGTTGAAATGGTTTAATAGGTGGAAGAGTAATGCTAGAAGTTTGCAAAAGTCAGTGTAGTATCAAAGCATATGAACCCATTAAGGGGTCCGTGCTTGTTGATGTACTAGGTGTTGATGAATTTTGTTTGGGAGTTGTTGAGGGAGACTTCCATACCACCTTTTGGGTTGGTGGTGCGGCCACTCGTGTAGACAACACTTTATTTGCGAGGGGTGCCAAATTTTTTAGAGGAGGTAAGTTTGTGGTGGGTAAAGGGAGTAATGGAGGCAACTTGTTTTTGTTAGGTATTGGAGTAGGGAGCACTCCTATTAAGGTAGAGGGATGTGGGCCCAAAATGGAGGGCAATGATGATGGTGGAGGAGGAGTTCTCTGACATGGTTTAGTAGCCTTCTTTGGTTTAGTGTGAGGACTAATATTGTGCGAGGACTACTATTGTGCAAGGCAAGGTTCAAGTCTACCTTCACTTGTGGGTGAGTGAGGTTAGATATGGGGCAAACATTGAGGGATTTAACCGGTGTTGGTATGGTGGATGTTTGTGAGGGTTTAGGTTCAGATGTGGATGGTCGGGCTTCTAAAGATTTGGAAGTAGAAGCTTGATCTTCATTGGTGACTTTTGGAGATTTTGTCATAGAAGGGTCAACAGTACAAGATGAAACAGGATGTGTCAGGTGAGGAGCTTTGAGTCACTCCCATAATGCCTCATGCTCTAACTTCTTCAAATGGAGGAATCTTAAGTTCTCAACCAATCGAGAGAATGGTTTGGAAGGTGTTGGATGAGGCTTTGGTTTTTTAGAAGATGTGGGTGGTTGTGAGACCGGACATGTGTTAGATGCAACGATCTCAGACCCAAGGCATGAGAGAGTCATTACTGGATCGTCTTCAGTTGAAGTAGGTGAAGAGACAAGTTCTTCTCTTGGTAGAGAAGGAATTAGAGAATGTGACTCCTCAAGAGGATAAAAGGTAGGGATGATTGTGCCTTCTACTTGTGGTTGAGGAGCAAGAAGGTAGTGTCCTCCATTGGTAGTAGGAAGGATGAAGGTGGGGCTAGCGGTGCTGGTATGGTCAAAGCATCCTCCAATATAAGAGAGATCGATGGAGAACTAATAGGAGAAGAAGGTTCTTCCACCTGTGGAGGAAAAATAGGAGAAGAAGGCTCTTTTACCTGTGGTGGACAAATAAGAGAAGAAGGCTCTTCTACCTGTGGTGGACAAATAGGAGAAGGGTCTCCTTCCTGTGGTGGACAAATAGGTTGACTAACATCTTCAGACTGTGGGAGAGGTTGGTTAGGCATAAGAGGAGAGACCGTGTTGACCGTGCGTATATTATGCTCTTGAGATTCATCAGCCATGGTTTGAATGTTATTTTGGCTAGGGGGATGGTTAGGAAAAGGTTGTCTAAAGATGTCTAATTTTTGGTTTTCCAGAGCATTTGGGTTATCCAAAACAAGATCCCCTTTGTCTAACATGTCCTGGATAATGTTTTTGAAGGTTTTGCAGTTGTTTATGTCATGGCCTTTGACATGGTGATAATGACAAAAGTCATTTTCCCTATACCATGTAGGGATGGCTTTTGAGGGGTCGAATTGAGGTGGTGGTCAAATTTGGGGGAGGTTGAGGACTCCCTATTCGACTAGTTTATCCAACACAGATGCATATAATTCTCTAATTGGAGTGTATTGATGCTGTATGTATCGTTGTTGGAATTGTCATGTAATGCTTTGAGATGTGGAAGGTTTGGATTGATTAGTTGTGGTAGAAGATGATGGTTTAATGACTATGGCATTTGCTAATCCCTTAGATTTGGAATTGGAGGAAGAAGATTTGGAGGAAGGGTCATTTGACTTTGCGTTAGGGTTTTTACTATGCAATGTGACCTTGTCCTCTTTGACCACATGAAGTTCAAGCTTCCTAGCCATAGTGAAAGCTTCGTCAAATGTGCAAAATGTTTGGACCCACAAGGTAGATGAGATGTGTTTGACACACGCTTATGAAAAGAGCTCAATGAGCTCGGGTTGAGGTAAAGAAAAGGAGAGTTGGTTGATTAGGCCTCTCCAACGAGCAACAAAATTAGCTATTGATTCATCGTCAAATTGTCTGATAGAGTATAGGTCCATGATGGAGACCTTTTTGGTGATGTTGATCGAAAAGTGGTCAAGGAAAAGTTGAGCTAGTTGGGTGAATGTAAAAAGAGAGTGATTGGTAATAGAACTATACCAATCGAGGGCATCACTAGAAAGTGACATGGGAAATGTGCGTAACAATAATGCATCATCATGGGCTATAAGGTAAAAAGTGTGTCTAAACGCTTGTAGATGTTGCTATGGGTCTTCCTTACTCTGGAAGTGAGTAAACTTGGGAAGTTCCTACTAACTAGGATATGGTCAGATTGGGACTGAAGGATGAATGGGTTCATTACAGATTTATTCATATGAAAGGACATTTCTTGAACTCGAAACGGATGTCTCAAGATTAGACATTTTGTCCATCAACATCTTGATTAGATCGGTTGGTGGATTTGTAGGTGGGGCACCCCCTAAGTTGTAGGGCACTTGGAAGGTGTGAGGAGGGGCATATGATGTAGTTGGTTTCACTTGTATAGGCACAACATATTGGTAACTAGTCATAGGGACTGAAGTTGAAGCCAAGGGTGGTTGTGTCATGAAGCTAGGAGGCACAACTTGGCTTGATGTTGCTAGAGGTGGTTGGATGGTGGAAATATTAGCCAAAGGATGAGTAGACACCCTTGTGTTGATGGGTGCAAGAGTAGGTGGGATTGAAACAACTAGGTTTTGGAATGGTGTAAAAATTTGTTGAATAGTTTGCGGTTGATGGGGCATCGAAACCTCGATGGAAGTAGGTCTAGAAATAGAAGGAGAAGCCACACTTTGAAGATTGGTCATGGTCAGGTTATTAGCTGAGGCAATGGCTTGGGTGTCTATGGGTTGAATTATGGAGGTGGTTGATACGACTGCCATCTCAACTAAGGAAGTTGGCATCCCATAAATTGGGTTGCCTAAAGAGTCTCACGTTTGACTTCTTGTGAGATAGTGCTGAAGAGCCTTGACATTGAGGTCAAATAACCTTTCAAAGTCTTGGTCCCCTTCGAGAACAATATGTGTTGAGTTGAGGTTGGAGTACGCTTAGCATCTGAATGATACTCCATTAGAGGACTTGATATAGAAGGTGAAGGCGGGAGTGGTTGTTGCCTTGCGTGGTCAACAAGAGTTTTAGTTTGACTACGTGTCAAAAACCATCCAAGGCAAAAGGGGGGTTTAGGTTCTAAAAACTGTATGTTTCAACCTCAGAAAACCAGAATTGGTGTTTTTAACAACAAAAAGGTCAGGTTTTTAGCTTGCTATTTTGAGAAGAATTTTTTTGATAGTGACCGACATTGGTATAAAAATTGATGTCGGTGAAGAAAGTTTCTGATGTCAGTCAGATAATCGATGTCGGTGAAGATCAGTTGCCGACGTCGGTGGAAAAATTGATGTCAGTTACTGTGTATTTCCAAAAACTTCAAAAGACTGAAAGTTTTTGGAAGAAAGAAGAAAGTTCTGAGTTGTTCTTGGAGCTCAGAATGCGACCTCACCAGCTCAAAAAACCAGATAAAGATAGAAAAATAGATGAAGACAAGTAAACTCTAACGTTAATTCCTAAGAATAAGTTTTAGAGTCTTGTTGGCTTATGCCTTAGAAGAGTATGTTTGGGAAGTTGGGCTTTTAGAACGGGTCCTAAAAGAGGCAGTCTAAAGTTGGTTTTGGGTTAGTTTTGGTGCTCAAAATCTATATTAGGTTCCGTACATGGCCTGGTGCTAGGAGCTTGCTCCCCTCACTTCACGAGCCCAGAGATAAGTTGGGTTGCTTAGCCAGTATATACTTCCCCTAGAGTTTATACTCTGCCAGAGAATAGAGTGGGTTCTCCCCTTGGTAGTGAAGTCCAAGTAGGATTACCAGGAAGCATAAGGTATCTGCTGGGTGATGAAATCATAATCGGACCTTGTCTCAGGTATGTTTAGATGTTTGATTTGTGATAGTGGTCTGGTCGTGTAACATAAGTGCACTACGATTTATTCATAATGAATTTTTAATTACTAGATGTGAGAGCTAAGTATGCATTCAGGTAGAAATGAAATGCAATAGATTTTAAGCCTAAATTGAAATGTGTGTTCAGATGCAGACAAGTTGAGAAAAGGTTAAGAGTATGAACTTCACTACTCTAAGATGTAGAAGGAAAGGTGACAAGAAGAAAAAGAAAGTGGTTCTTTTTAACTTGATTATGATGTCTTTTCAAAATAAAGAGATAGAAGAAGGATGCAAGAAAAGAAATTTTCCTAATGCACCTATATGAAAGTTTGTTTTAGAAGAAAAAGAATGATGAACCCAAGGAAAATTCTAGGGGTCCCACCGGGCGTGCCAGAATGTTTCTAACTATTTTTTGCTTTTCACATTTAGAAGATGAAAGAAACTAAGATAATGGTCAGGGGTTTGTACGTACCCAGATGAAATTTGTGCACCGTATCCAGACGATTGAAGGAGCTCCTCTTTGGCTGTGGAGGATGACACCTATAGAGAAAATAAGACTTAAACAGAAAATGTTAGATAGATATGAGGTGGACTGCCAAGCAAAGCTTGGTCCCAGAAGTGCAAAGAATTCCTTAAGGGATGACAGTCCACTTGTTGATAAAAAGAATGTTGGATAAAGATAAATAATGAAAGACTAAGCAAAAGAAATAGAGACAATGCGTACCTGTATTCTACTGTCGATCTTCCACAGTCGCTGACGTTGGTTATTCTACCAGTGTTAGTTTTTCAAGTTGCCAAAATCGATTGTTCTACTGACGTCGATAGGGGAAATGGTCGATGTCAGTCAGGGCAATGGCCTTGGGTGAGTTTTGGATAGGGTTGTAGTTGACAGAGGGGTCTGGAAGGTCTGTCTGGGTCTAGAGGTCCATGCAAGATTACAGGGAAGCCAATAGATTCTTAAGAGGGACAAGGGGTAGAGGATAGGTTGTCAAAAGGAGTAAGGATATGGGGAAGGCCTCTCAGCCTCTTTGAGAAGAAAGTCAGGTTTGGTCTGGTCTACAGTACTTAGAAGTAGAAAATAGAGACTGATTACAAATACATTCTAAGTTACTAGAATGAAATAAAAGAAGAATACTTAGCTCTTGCTTGCTGAAGGAGTGTAGAAGACTTGTTGCTGATGCAACTGATGTAGAAGACTTCCTACAATGTTTCAATTAGGGGTGGAGTGACTCATGCAGAGTTTCAATTAGTTGGTTTTAAGCAACTGATGTCAGCAATCTCACCAACATCGGTCGATGGGTAACCAACGTCGACATCTAAAAGATGGGTAAAAAGGCTATTTTTATCCTTTTGCCCATTCATCCATCTGCTGAGTTTAGTGGTCATGGTTAAACGGTCGAAGGTGGGTTTAATAGGCATGAGGATTAGTGAGAGAGTTGAAATGATTAGTCATAGGGTCATAAATGAGGGTATCCAAGGGTGAGGAATCCAAGGGTGAGGTGTCAAGGGTAGTGTGTCATGGGTGAGGTGTTATTAATTTAAAATAGGTATTTTATTTTAAATTAATAAGTGTGTGGGTTAGGAATGTTTAGAAGTGGACCAAGGGGGCCAAGGGGGAGTCGACTAAGGAGTAGACAAAATTTTGGTGTCTACAACCGTATTAGCATGTTTCAAAATTCCACACTCACTAGTACATTATTATCAGAGGTTTCTAAAGAACCCATCATAACATGTTAATGTGTGTTTTTATGTGAAGTGGGATATAGTTTCAAAATACACACATAATCATAAAACAAGTCAAATATTCATTCAATTCAAAATTACATGTTCATCTAGATAAATGTAGACTTAAATAATATATAACATTCATTATTATTATGTAATTAAATATATTTAAACAAAATAGGGTATAAAACATACACAAAACAAGTGCAAAAAGCTGTTAAAAAAAAAACATCATATGATCTCTATATTAATATATGTATTTCAAAACTATTTTACTTTAAAATTGATATCTATATATATAACTTAAAAAGCTTTGGTGTTTCACATTCCATATTTTTAGTTTTATCTCCAAAGAGTCTTTTCATTTTCTATAGTCTTTTAGAACACATACATAGGCTGCATAAATTCAAAAATATAAACATTATACAAGTTGTTATACATCAACTACTTGTCATGCATCTACACCCTATGATTTTATAATCCTATTCTACCACCAACAAGTATATTTAAGAGGTAGTGGTTAGATTTTGATCATCATATTGTGAATTTCCCTCTTATTGCATTATTATGAAGGTTATCTCCCTAAATTGGCTCAGTCATATTTATCAAGTATTATATTTTTTCATTAGTTGTTATTATGGATATTCTTATTCTATTATTAATTATATGATATATTATTCATTTTTTGTGAAGCATATAATTAATTTCATTACAATTGGTATTAGAGTGTCAATTTAGGCAAGCTTGTGGCATTATTTTTTAAATCCAAAATTCTTTTTGCACCCTTATGCGAATTAACAATCATTAAATTCATCTCATTAAGATGATCATAATGGTATAATCTATTAGTGTATTTTTTATGGATATAAACTCTCCATCTTAGGGTTTGTGCATAGATGGTCCTTGTTATGTTGTGGAGACTATTTATAAATTACAATGTATTTCAAATACTGTACATCATAAGAAGAAGGGTTTGAGAAGGAATAACAGAGTGTGTGAAATTAGGTGCGAATTTAGGAGAGTTTGTAGAGTGCAGCTCCAAACAATATTTATGCATTGTAATTGTGATAAGATAGATCTGAGAGTGGATTGTACTCTTATGGCTTGTAATAAAATACGAGAAAGTGTTTCTTGGTGGATGTAGCTCACATTTTTGAACCACATTAAATCTAGTCTTCTTGTTGTGCATTTTTTTATTTATGTTTTTTATGCATCTATATTCATAAATATTAATATTATGATTTTATGAAATGGTTTCACATCAATTTATGATTTATTCCTAACAGTCCTAACACTTATGGTCAAGGGAAATGGTAGGACACTCCAAAAAATCCTCACAAGGAGGAAATCGAGTCTGAAACTTCAAATCCTTTATTTTTTGAGATGATTCACCAACTTTAATTAAATATAAAAATTATGGTGAGTAAATATGATCTCCATGCAATAAAATTGAACATCACTAGGATACAAGGGGACATCAATTTTGTGAAGAATCAATTGGAAACTATGAGTGAGAGTTAACCACCCTTACAACTCAACTTTCAAAAAATATTCTGACACCACTCCATTTGGGTTCTCTAAATTATAATAATCATAAATCTAATACTACTTTTAAGCACATGATGCCAAAAGTGGAAGTGCACAAGCTTGATGGTAAGGATCCACTCACTTGGATCAATCAAATAAAAAAATTATTTGATCTATATCAAATTCCATCTACAAAAATTATGGTCATTTCATCTCTGTATCTAGAATCTGAGCTATTCATTTTTTATATATGGTTGTCCACTCAAAATAAAAATAAGGGATTTCATGTTACCTAGTCAGTGTTTACTAAGGAGCTATAGCTATAAGAATGTCTCAAAAAACTACTTTAGTCAATTATCAAAATTATGACAAATAATTAAGTATTATATTCATCTATTAGATATTCTATCCTTATGCATGGATACCATCAATAAGAACAACATGATTGACATGTTTTTGGGTGGCCTCAAAGATAACATCCAACTTTAGGTTTGCATGTTTAATTCATATTTAGTATTTGAATCCATATTATTAATGTGCAAGGTACAAGAAAAATATCTAGTCAATGAATAGATTTCACTAATATATGTGGACTTAATGACACACCACCATCATTTCCTTAGCCTACAAGATTGACCCCTTAGCGAGTTGTAAATAAGCGTTCAAAATGGTAGTGTTTTGGTTGTGACATTAAATGGAGCAAAGGGCATAAATGTGTTGAAAATAATTTGTTCTACATTGAAGGCACCAATGAAGATGAAGAAGATGATGAGGCCTAAGGTGAGGATATGGAAGAGGTAGAGGATGAATCTAAATATTCTCACCATACTAATTCTTGTCATGCACTTTCAGGTATTATTACTCCTCAAACTCTTAATGTGGTGGGTTGCCTCAAGAAATAGAAGGTGACAGTGTTGGTTGACTAAAATTCATCAATAGTAATTTTGTTACTTATTTGAATTATTTCATTTACCTAGCTTCATAATTTTAGGCCATGATTATAGATGGTGGCATAATCAATTATTCAGAAAAATGACATAGTATTAAAATTGATATTGGAGAAAACATGCTAGATAATCCTATTTTGTATATGACCATGGGTGGGGCTAACATTTTTTATGGAGTACAATATCTCACAAATTTGGGCACCATAGATATGAATTTATAAGAACTATTCATGCACTTTCATTCTAGAGGTAGGACATTTTAAGTATGTGGATTATGGGTAAAATTTACATGGGTGTTTAGTTCACATGATATGATAAAAATTCTTAAAAAAGGGGACGATGAATTTTTAGTGAGATTATTTTCGATATAAGTTCAACAAACCAATGTGTCTACACATCTTGATTTACAAATGATTCTTGATGACCACCCAACTATTTTTGGCACAATGCCAAAATGACTACCACAAAGAAGAGAACATGATCATGTCATAAGACTGATTATAAGTAGTAAACCACCAAACATATAACCCTAAAAGTATTTATATTCCCGAAAGAGTGAAATTTAAAATATGGTATAGGAAATTATATAGGTAGATATTATCAAACATAACTAAAGTGAATATTCATCCTCGATGGTCATGGTATATAATAAAAATGACACTTGGAGGATGTGCCCAAACTCTAGAGAACTCAACAAGTACACCATCAAAGATAAGTTTACTATTCTAGTCAATGATGATTTTTTATATGAACTACATGGTGCATTTATTTTACCAAATTATATCTTCATTCTGAGTATCATCAAATTTGAATCAAAGATGAGGATACCCCTAAAAAATATTTTAGAACTCATGGAGACCATTATGAGTTTATGGTCATTCCTTTTGGTCTCACAAATGAACCATATACATATTAGAGTTTGATAAATATTATTTTTAGGCCTTTTTTGAGGAAATTTGTGTTGGTGTTTTTTGATGACATCCTAATATATATAAAAACTTGGGATGAATATTTCAATCATATGAAATAGGTATTTTTAGTTCTAAAACAACATTAGATTATGTCAAACTTTCCAAATGAATTTTTGGAGTCTAAGAGGTGGAGTACTTGGGTCATATTATTTCACATGAATGAGTGAAAGTCGACTTAAGAATATCAAATCCATGATGGAGTGGCAAGTGCCAAATACCCTCTATAAATTTCATGGATTTTTGGGGATAATAGGGTACTATTACATATTTGTAAAACAATATGATAGCATATCATCTCCATTCATAATATTTTTGAATAAATGATCATTCTAATGGAATAAATTAGCTACTAAGGCATTTGAGAAGATGAAAGAGGCTATGTACACCACTCTAATTTTGACTACCCCTAGTTTTTCCAAAACTTTTGTTATTAAATGTGATGCATTAGGATATGGTATGGGTGCAACACTCATGTAGGAAGGAAGACCCATTGCATTTGAGAGTATCAAATCAATGGAAAAATAGTTCAGTCCAATCTATGAGAAAGAGATGATGGTTATTATTCATGCAGTCAAGCAATGGAGACCTTATTTAATGGGTAAACACTTTAAAGTAAAGATTGATCATGATAGTATAAAATATTTTTTGGAAAAGTGATTTTCATTAGAATAACCAAAAAAATGGGTGACTAAAATATTGGGATATGAATTTGAAATAGTCTATAATTAATTAAAAAAACATGTGGTAGTAGATGCACTATCTAGGAGGGATGAATAAGTTCATGCATTATTATTCACAATGACCATTTGGTAGATAGATTGGTTAGAAGAGATAAGATCCAAATGGGATAATGATAGGGATACATAGATTCTAGTTCATAATCTTAAGCATGGTTCTAGTGTTTTTTAAAATTTTGAGTGGAAAGGGAACACATTTTGGTATAAAGATATATTATAACTATGTAAGGATTCCATCCTTAAACACAATATCCTTTAGGAGCTCCATGCATCTCTAATAGGGTCACTCAGGATTTTTGAAGACACATTATAGAATAAAGCAAGATTTATTTTAAGGACTCAAAGAGGATATACAAAAATTTGTGGTATAATGCATGGTTTCTCAACATAATACAAGTTATACAATTAAGATACCATGTATTCTACAACATTTATCCATCCTTATCCATAGGTGGGAGGAGGTTTCCATATATTTCATTAAAAGGTTGTCTAGGTATGAAGGTAAAAATTTCATAATGGTAGTTGTGGATAGGATCACAAAATATGCTCATTTTTTTCCTTATCACAACCATTTGTAGCTAGTATAGTAGTTGTTGGTGTTTAAAATATAGTTCAAAAGCTACGTGGTACTTCCAAGATCATTATAAGTGAGTGTGATCCCATCTTCACTGATAAATTTTGGATTAATTTATTTACATTTTTAGCCACTCATTTGATGCATAACTCATCATATCATCCTCAATCTGATGGGAAAATAAAGGTGGTCAAAAATGCCTAGAAGGGTATTTTCATTAATTTTCATCAGATAATTAGGAAGTATGGGTTCATTGAGTACCATGGTTAATGATATAAGAATGGTGGTATTACACTTCCTTCTATACCTCTTCAAAAATGTATCAATTTTTGAAGTTTTATGGTTATCATCCCCTATCCATCATTTCATTTGTAAAGGTGCAACCTAAGGTTTGAGTTGTTTAGGAACATATTCAACATCAATAAGAAGTACTAGTTATTTTGAGAAAGAATTCAATAATTCCACAAAATCAAATGAAATAATAAGTATATAAACACTGTAGTGAGAGGCATTTTGATACAGGTGATTGGGTCTTTGTGTGTTTTCATCCATATAAGTATATGTCTGTGATTCAACATAAAAATGATAACAAACTTTCTATTAAGTATTATGGTCCTTATCAGATCATACATAAAATTAGCACTATGAAATATAAGCAATAACTACCCTAGGCCACTCACATACATCCTATATTTCATGTATCCTATTTGAAAAAGGTAATTGGATAGATATTTTATACCAAGACTAATTTAACATAACTGGATGAAGAAGACATAGTCATTTTTTAACCTAAGGAGGTCCTTATAAATTCATTAAAAGGATGTGAAAAAGAGAGATTATGGATTATTTGGTTAAGTGGAATTGTTTGAATCATAGAGAAGTGACATAGGAGGATGAAGCTTTCTTTCAGTAGCATCTAGAGTTCATTCAATATTGAGGGAAATATTGTTTTTAATGGAAGGGGCATGTTATGCCCATAACCTATAGTGTGTCTATGGATATGTGTGTCTTAATTATGGTTTATATACCTTTCATATTATCTTATTCCATTTCTTTATGTTCTTAGTAAGGTCAGCCTATGGAAAAAACATGGATAAGTAGAGTATATATATGAGACAATGGTTAGTCTTTGATCATCATATTTTGAATTATGCTATTATTATATTATTGTGAGGTTTCCCGCTCAAATTAGTTCAGTTGTATTTATCAAGTATTATTCTCTTTCATAAATTTTTGTTGTGGATATGATTATTTTGTTCTTACTTATGTGATATATTATTCTTTTTTTAAAATAACATCTAAGCAATTTCATTACATTCTTCATTCCTCTATAACAATTTTTATAAAGACGTCTTGAATATATTTATTCTTTTGAGGTACCTAGTTAATTGTCTTTTATCCATGTCATCAAATCTATTAAATGATTCTACCATTATGGTGTTGTGAAGAAAAAGTTGGCAATACTCAATTTGGGTACTATTGAATCTATCACCTTGTCTAAGATAGGTAGAAATAACATGTTTATATTGAACCAAATATGAAATAAAGGCCTATAATACTAATGATAACAAATATTTTAAAAAATATAAAAAAATTATACAATAATTGGAAAAAAAAAGTAAAGAAACCTTGGTTATGGTTTTACAATATTTAATCAATAAATGGGTTCACCAATATGTTTTATCAAAATCTAGGGAACTAGGTGAAGCTAGATCATAATTAGATATTTTTTTTTGTTAAATCATAATGTTATAGATGTGAAATCAATGACACGAAATAGTTTGGAACTTTATAAATTTTAAAACATGTTAAAAATATAAAATTCAAGAAGGGACTAACTTAGCTAGAAAACTAGAATACGTCACTATGACTAAGACTAGAAAACAAGTTGAGTGACTGTATTAACTAATTGTGAATCCAAAATAGGGTTTTTCTCAATCTCTAGGTATGACCACTTAATTTGGATAGTGGTGTGGCACATTGGTGTCATTAAGGATCATCAACATCCTATAGGGGATAACTCTCTTAAATTGATGTGATGGGGTTTCCTTTGCTAGTGTGTTCTATTGACTATGTAGGAGGCTTTGATCCACTACAAAAACCACTGTATGCCTTATTATTCACCAAAACCCTAGATCAATGAATAAGAGGATAAATACAATCAAAGGGTAAAATGGGCATAGTGGATGAAATTGTGTTTGACCTCAACACCCCCTATGTTGAGCACTACCTATATACCAATACTCCAAAGATGGATCAAACTCCATGTAGTTCTCCCATGCTATGGTGGTGTGTGTGAAAGATTGGTGTAAATTGCTAAATTTTGGTATAATCATGGTGTGTTTATATTATTTAACAATGACTTATGACCTGATAGGTGTATGTAAACTTAGTTCAGGGATACTTGGGTTGTGTGAAATTTGAATTTAGAAAATAAGTGTTTTTCTCTCAATGCACAACTAGATATTCTAATGTTTTTTCATATGTGAGCATCTCATGTACAAAATGATTTTAAATGTGGATTTATAGTGATATTTAGGGAAATAATTTGGATTAAGATTGCTAAACTTTTGAGATGACCAGTTACATGATTTTGAATTTGAGTAACTAGCTATTATTTGGTGGGAGGATGCGACTGGCAAAACTGGACACTATTGATAAATTGGATTGTCTAAATAGGTTAACCTTGTCCTATAGGAAATAACAACTAAAATAAAAGTCTGGATCAATTTAAAATTAATTTTAGTTTGCCTAAGATGTTTGATAGGGATATTATAATAACAATAGTTATTTTTAGGAATGGTTCATCCATAATGGGAGTCAAGGAAAAGAAACCAAAAGACCGTGGAATGAGGCATGAGTTAAGTGTATATTAGAAGTGGTCACAAGTACATTGTGTCAACTTAAATGTTAATTTATGTCCCTAAAAAGTGTGATTAGGGTATAAAAGGAAGGATTAAAAAAACATGGATCTACACAGATGATTGAAGGTGAGCTCACACATAGGGGATATCTACATGTACAAGTGTAGTGGTTTGAGGTAATAAATACTTGCATAGCCAACTGGGACAGTACCAACAGAGCCTAGATAATATTAATTTTTGAAGGGACATAATTTTTTCTAGTAGAGTTTGCATACAGTTTGATGAAACAACCCTAAAAACAAATATGGAATTACTTATCAGAGCATAAATGACACAACATGTAGGCTCACTATACCATTTAGTGAAGAAAAACTAATTCACTTGATCATACATGAGCGTGAAAGAACCTTGAATGTAATATATTGGCAAGGAATAGTTACCCAATATTGAACACCACTAAAGGATTCTATAGGGGGTGTGTTACCTAATGGAGGTATATAGTTAGGGGTGTATAAGTGTGCAAGTACATATGGATAAGCTCCAAACATTATAAAGGTTACCCATCTCCCAATATGACCTTTTAATAATACTTTATACCTAGATAAGTACCCCATTATTGTTAAAGATTAGGGTTTAGAGATTAAATGGAAATAGTCTACCTTTGATGGAAATACAAGACATTATCTTGCAAGGTAGTCCAAGTTTGAGAACAAGCTACCCCAATTTGGACCATACTAAACCCACGTCAAAAAGAAGAACATTAATCTATAATTCATAAGAGATTAACTAATCCATTCACTCTAACCATAAACCAAATAATAGTATCATCATATATATAAACATTAAATTTCATGACCACCAATAATCATGCACATAAGAGAGAAAAACAAGAATAATACATTCATCAAAACCATTATTTGATGCCCAACACTTCTAGTATAGATAGGATTCATTGGGAGAGAAACCAATTAAATTCAAATGTACATAACATCATAAAGATTTCCACTCCAATGTGTTTATTCACTAGGCAAGATGATATTTTAAGAATAACTTAGTGCAACAATTTTCGTGGATAATTTAGACGATGCTATTTGTCAGATCGATATAATAATACTTGACTTATGGATCATGGTACCACATTACCTTCATAATGATATAAGGATTATATAACTTACCAATAAAAAAAATAAAGTAACCACCTAAATTAATATCTCCACTACTTGGCCATTAACTAACCCACATAGGTGCATCAAATAGTAAACCCTCCTTTTATCTTCATAATGATTGAGATGGAATAATAAGCCAATAATTAATCCAAATATTAGCATGCATGAAATTAAAATCATCCACCATCACAAGCTTAGCTAATTATAAAGATAACAACTCCTTACATCCACTCTTAGTTTCTTGTAGTTGACAAATCTATTTCAAAAAGACCAGTTAGGATTTATTCCCAATTTATAGCCAACTACCATATTAGTTTTTCAATTAAGAATAGTTATGAGATTACTCTAATGTAACTAATAGGGCAATCTTGTTCATGGAGGAACACCCAACAAAGTCTAAAAAACTTACAATTAATAAATGAGCTGAACAATTAACCCTTAAATGATTCTTTTTAGAACAATGAGTTGTAGTATCAACATAAGCTTATAAATTGCTTATACATTTCTTGCATCCAATCACGAATATATAGCATAAAGCCTTATATTAACTCAGCCTAAATGTAGGCACATCAATGCCATTTAAATAGTGTACCCTTTAATAACCAACCCATATAAGTGAAATAAACACACGTAGCTTTAATTAATGCACAACTCATGTCAAAACTAGTTAAGATAATCAACACATGTATAAAACTAGCCATTCACTTAAAATTACTTCATACCAATAATGTATGTATAGGGTTGAAAAAGAAAGGCTTTAAACTAACCACCAATGATCTTAGTGTCATTACCAAGAGTACTAAAAACAAAATCAACAACAATAAAAAATTTAGCATTGCTGAAGATACTCAAGTACTAGAGTCTTTATTATGCTAAATAGGTTCTATTTATGCCAAGGGGTTATTTGAACATTAAAATTTCAGCATTCAAACTACTACTTGGGACAATGGAGATCCCCATGTTCAATATGATTGAATGCAACCAATGCAAAGAGTTTAATCAATCATTAACATAATATAATCTAGCCTTGTCTATTATTAAAAAAATAGATGTTAATTAACAATAACCACCAAGTGTAACATGTTCAAGTTAATGACACATATCAGAAGTAGTAACATTTCACATGTTCAAGATTTTCATATTCTAAGGTTGTACAACACTTTCCTTTTTCTTACTAATCATAATAAAATCATACAAGTCAAAATAACTCATAGTTATTATAGATCTATCTCAAAAAAGCAGACCTTATAATAATACAATAATATCAAGGCATGTTATTATTGTTCCACAACACCTTAGGGAGACATTTTAAAACTTCACATCATGAATAAAGAAGGGAGTAATAACCATTATCGTATTGCTGCAACTGGGAGCTCAAAATAACCTATAAGAGGTAAGTTATACACTGAGGGTGTTACCAAAAAAAATCATTCAATGAATACCCAAGAGTATAAGGGGAGTAGTCATGAAATGGGAACAAGACCCTATGCCTAGTCCAATGAGCCCAACCATCCAATGGCCTTAACCACCCCATCCATTATCTAGATGGCATAATTCGATAAAAAGGTACTTGGGAGAGGTTTTAAAGTATGTAAAGAGGTGATAATCCATTGATGTATTATAAAATAATAGTTAATAAAATATATAAATCATAACAAAAACAACAAGATAAATAATCACCTATAAGGGGCTACTACTAACAATGACATAAACTAAACCATACCAAAACAAATCAAAATATCTCTAAAATAGATTTGAGGCATAGTTCAATCATTTGGGGAACCATCTCAATCAATAAGATTTAAAATAAGATCTCAATATAAAATCCTTCAACTTATAAAGCATTAAGTTTCAACACAAAAAGAGAAACCAAGACAACTCAGCCAAGTTAGTGGAATAAGCATGATCCACATCATCTCTAACTCAAGAAAAACATACACTTAGGTTAGTTGCTTGTAAAATAGATTAGTTCTTAAAATAAACTCCTCATCCTTAATAAAAATAATTCCCAAACATATATATATTTATCCTAGTTTAAAATAAAACACCTAGATAATAATAATTCCAATGTTAAAAGATGTAGCTTATGTAAGAGGAAACTACCTACAACCCATTTATAAACTCATAGTATGTAATAAGTATAAACATTACATCAATCCATAAAAATAATTTATTAGATCCAAGATAAAATCCAATTAGTAAAGTTGCAGGTCATATATCCATATTAGGATGCATAGCTCAAATGGTATCAACAAGACAAATTTTCAACAAGAGTTTCTTATTTTTGGGAAAGACAAATTAATGCATGTAATAGTTCTTTGTTATTCCCAGTAGGGTAAAATAATCTCATAAAGAAAATACACCAGATGAAATCATGAAATCATGCCAATAATCATTAATTTGAGCCAATCAATAAGATATGAATATCTTCCATAGAAGTATACATAAATCATTCCCAATGAACCTACCTTGAAATATTAATACAAATGGCTCAAGATTAAAATGTCATTATCAAAGTAGGGGTCAATTTTGGTAGTTGGGTAGAATGTTAACAAAAATGACCAATTTAATGCTATATTAAAACAACTAAAACACTCTAATGCACAAAATAGAACTACTCAAAGAATAATGAAAATGACACCAAAACATCTTAACCTTATGTCAAATGAATAGGCACAACTAGGTATAAACTCAAAAAAAGAATAATGAGGGAGAAAAAACTATTAAAATTAACCCCATCACACAGTTGAATTGAGACTCATAAAAAGTTGAGCAAGTTAACAACATCGATCTTAAATAGATTTGACCATGGTATCAAAAACACACAAAAACATTTAGAAACAATAAAGAGTAACCCTTTTTAACCCATTTCAAATATGCAAGCAAAAAAACTAAACCCTAAAATGTATTTTGGTTGAATCTACAAAAAGGTTGAACCCATAAAAATCATGCTACAGGTAAATCCACAAAACCCACAAGCGACCAAGTTTGAAAATCAACAATATTTAGATTCCCCAAAAGGGGTAAATAATGATTATAAATCAATTTAAATTAGATACTAAATCATTATAGGTCCATGATGAAGTCTCTTGACTTCATCATCGACCTATAACATTTTATTTTCATTCCATAAAAAAACCTAAATTTGAAATGGCTAGATACAACACAACAATAAGTCCTATAGTCTAAAAATTAGAAAGATAAATACTTACCAGTGTTATAAATCCATTATCAACTCCATGTCATACTAAAAACAACAACATAGATAAAAAAATTTATTTATATTAGTGTAAAACTCACTTACTTCTAGTTTTAAAAGCCACCATGGAGGAAAATTGACCTTTCGCTTGGTTTCCCCTCTTTTTTTTGTTTGTCCCTCTTTAAAGAGAGTTTCCCCTTGGTCTCTTTTCCCCCATTATGGCCTCCAAAACTAAAATGATTCCTCATATTAAAACCACCTTGATCATGATTTTCCTTTTTTTGGATTCCTTAATAGTTGTTAGGTCTTACCAGGATAGTGGCACCATACACCCACCAAGACAAGGCATAACACTCATGGTGACATCTTGAGTGGGTAGAGTAAGAGGAAGAGCCATCATGGCCAAAATAATATTTTAAATTTCAAATCCATTACCAAGATTACAAAAATAATAATTATGCATAATGAAACAAGTCAACCCACGTAGGATTTTATAAAATCATGACTAACAAACAAGGACCTAACCTTATTATGCCTAGGTAAAGTTTTCATGGGATTTAAGCCATTATGCCAAGTCAAAAAATAACATTTAAACTTGAAAAATCAATTAAGTATTATTAATTTATCAAAACAATTCCAAGGTTAAATCAATGAAACTCAAGTTCACGTTTGCAAATCAAGGCTTAACAATCAACTAGCAGTGCTAAGGCTCATTTAAGAGCAGAATGAAATATACATGTCGAAAAGGATCAAAAAAATCAACCAAGGTGGTCACAATAAAAAATGGTAAAGGACTACCTAAAAATTATCACTTTCTTGATAATAACACAAGCAGTCTCACATAAAACTAACACACAAATAAAGACGAAGTAGAATACATGATAAAAACATCATGAAATCAATAAAAAATTAGTAAAGACATAAAACAATGATGGATTAGGACCTCTGAATGAATTATTTACCTGTCAATATCTTTTTGAATATTATCACCTCTTTATTGTTTCCCTGGGATACTGACATCTGCCACCGATCCTAGCTCAAGAACCTGTCCCTACAACCACCAAATACAACATCAACATTTAGATGATAAAATTCAATATCAGATAATAACATAATTTTGAAGAAAATAGAATATAAACATGTTATAAATAAATTAGTGTAATCATCTATAATAATAATGGTCCAAAACATAGCCAATGAACATGATATCAAAATATAAGTCTGCATCAACCAACATCTGCAATAAACAATCAACTAAGATTAAACATCAGGTCAATATCAATATCTCTTATATCAACTAAAATGTATCAAATAGGTAGGGTCATAACATCCTGTTAGAGTACGCATTTCATTTATTTCTCATGTTTTCTAGTGTATTAGATAGCTGTTTTTTCCTTTTATGAGTTTGTCCTATGTGAAGATTTATCCCACATTTGTTAGTTAGGCTAGTTCTATGTTTTGCCTTACCTACTTATGCAAGGGATTTCATTTGTACTATCATATCTTAGTTATAAATAACACATGTGTTGTTTTGTAATCAATTGTCTATAGCTTCATGTGTGATGTTTTTGGTGTTATCACTTTTGAATCTTGGGTTGAAATTCTTATTCTCTATTCCTAACATGGTACCAGAGCTTTAAAGTGTTATCCCCATTTGCATTGTTGCATTTTACTTCAAAAATTTCCCTTGTCATATTTCCTCAACATTTTTTCCCCTCTTATAGATATGACATTTTTAATTAAATATTTGAAGAAAGTGTGTGATTTTTATTCTTGGAGGGAATGGGTAGAGGAAGCATGGGAAAAAGGGGGTGGAATGTTGATTTCCCTTGGTGGAGAGTTGATTTACCTTGAGGAGAGAGGCATGCATAGAGATCTACTTGTGGTACCATTTTTCAAGACTTTTTGAAGATTTTACATTATTTATTTCTATTGTCAAGGAGGCATCCTTGTTATTGGAAGGAGAAGATCTAAAATTGAAATTTGGTATTGGATTTAAGATCTACCTTTCCTCCTTAGCATCCTAGATCTGCTAAAGGAGCATTGTTTTTTTTCCATCAATAATAAGTCATTAAAAAAATTTGTGTTGACCAACTATACATTTGAGGAAGAAGTCTTAAGTGGCACTTGTGCATAGAGAGGAAAGGCTTTGATAAGTTGAGAAAAGCATTGGCATTAAGGAAGCATAGAGTTGTCTAAGGTGGCATGGGATATTTAGGAGGCATTGGAGATACTTGAAATCACTTTAATACCAATATTCCATATCTAATTTTTATCTTTTATTTTAGATCTACCTTTTTTCTTCTTTAGCATTAGAATTTGAGAATTTTATGTTTAGAAAGAGGCATCTTAATCTGAAGTTCCAAACTTGTATCTAGGCATTGGATTGTTTAGAATGAAGCATCTTAATCTAAAGTTCTAGACTTGTATCTAGTAATTGGACTATTTAGAGAGAGGCGTATCCATCTATCTCATTTTTTTTAGAACTTTACTAACTTTTCTCAGTTTGGCATTGGATCTGTAAAGGAGGAAGAAAACGTAGAGATGACATTGAATTTTGAAAGAGGCATTGAAATTATTTGTTTGAGGTGTTGGATCTACTTGGGAAGAGGCAGGCTCTCATTTTTTTACTTTGTTTCAGATCTATAAATAAAATTTCAAACCTACATTGGCTAAGCTTGGCATTTTTATCTACATTGAGGACTACCAAGATGATCTGTTGTGTTGAAACTAGCATTCTCTCCCATGGCAAAGGCATTGAGTAGATATGGTTTGTGTTTTTTATTGTGGCATCCTATCTCTCTAATCACACCATATTCCTTGGCATCCTAGAGGTAATAGACAATAGTAACCCACATTCTTTCCTCTTAACATAGTTAGTTTTGTTTATTATTTTATTTCTAAGATGTATTTTTTGCCTCAAGAGGAAGCACAGTTCACTTTTGCAAGCACAACCATAACCATATGGATCTATTTTCAATTTGGTTGGTGTTTATAAGTCTATGGTTCAATTATGGTTCTAATGAGTGGTTGGATGATTATATTCTTTTCTGATTTGGTCACAAAAATCAGTTTGTAGTGTATTTTTAATGTTTTAACCCATTTTACAAGAAATTGTAATGCCTATAACTTTTGAACCATAACTCGGATTTGAGTTATATTTTTTAAAAGTGCATATTTTTTGATTCTCTATCCATTAGTTTCATTAATTTATAAAAATTCACTACCTTTATAAAATGCCAAATTGGGGGGTCCTTAATACAATCTTTTGGAGGGTTGTCTTGATACTAATTTTGTGCACCCTTTTGTATTCTTTCTACTCTTTGGTGATTAATTAGCATATATTATAATTATGGTATTGACTATTATGAGATTTTGAATACACATAATTACCATACATGGAGACCTCGAATAGAAAAAATCATAAAGCACAAAGGATTATGGTCCCTAATTAATGAAACTTAACCATAATTTACATGTGAATTTGAAAAATTTCAACACCAATATAAGTTTGAAGAGTGTATGGGTTTTATTTGGGGTTATGTGAGTGATATTATTTTGTTTCATTTGGATTTGTGTGATTCTCCATTCAAAATATGGTCTAAGCTGAAGGGTTTATTTGGGAAAGTAGATCACTTGAGAGCCATGCAACTTGAAGTAGAACGAACTCACACAATCCAAATGAATTTACCTCCATTATAGACTACCTCACTAAGTTTAAGAATTTGTTGACATGATTGAAGGGGAATGAATGAGATAAAAAAGATGAAGAGTGTGTGTACTTGATTTTGTCTGAGTTGAGTGGCCCATTCCAAATCTTTGCTTCTACCTTTTTCTCTATTATGGATGCCTTAAGTACTGTAATTAAAATACTAGATCTAGAGTTATTTTATGAGAGAGTTACTAGGGAGGAATAAAAATTGTCTCACCTTGAGTCTTACACCTCTAAAAAAACATTAGTTTCATCACATCCTAAGAATAAGGGAAAAACTAAGAGCAAGAAGAAGATCACTCCTCCATCTTAAAATGCACCCGAGCCCAACCCTAACACATCTAAACCCAAATCATCATCTAAATCTAAGAATAAGTCTAACCCCTTGATACTATTATGGGGGGATTGGTTATGAAGATTCTAGGTGTTTCAAGAGATTGCAAGCCTTAGAGGATACCATTAGGAAACACAAGACTTCTATCTCCACTCCTCCATATTATGAGCATGGTAAAACACTTAATGCTGTCAAAAAATAACAACTACCTATTTAAAATAGTTGGGTTCTATATTTTGGTTCTTCACACCATATTAATTATTCCAAAGAGTCCTTTGTGTCTCTTTATTTGAGTTCTCCTTCCAACATTAAGGTTGGAGATTATTTCTTCATTTCTTTTAAGGGGAAGGGTGACATATAACTAGATGGTGGCCATGTCAATGATGCATTATATGTTATATACATCACCACTAATATGATTTTAGTTTATCAAATTTACCATTCTAATCAGGGTAAGATAACAACTTTCACACCATGGGGTGCTAAAGTTTAAAATTTGTTAAAGCCACACACACTTATTGCACAGGGTGTTATTGATCATAGTTATCGACCCTAATATTTTAATGGTTTAAATGATACTCCTCTTTTATGGATATGTTTAGTTTCTCATCCAAATTTTGAGAGTCAACTTTGGCATGAGAGATTTGGACACCTAAAGTATAGATATTTGGAGTTGAACACTCACAGTATGGTAGAGGGTCTTTTTACAGTTTCATGTTTTGATGGAGTTTGCTCTAGTTGTGCATTGGGGAAACAACACCAAGATCCATTTCCTAATGGTATGTCCATGAGAGATTCTTCACCACTTGAGTTTGTGCATAGTGATTTTATGGTCTTTCCTACTCCTTTCAATGGAGCTAAATATGCACTTAATTTTATTCATAATTTCTCAAAGTGTACTTGGGTTTATTTCCTTAAGTACAAGAGTGAGGTCTTTGCTCACTTCAAAGTCTTTAAGGATTTAGTTGATAAATTTTTTTTGGGTTACATAAATAAGCTTCATAAAGATAATGGGGGGAATAATTTAGTTGAGAGTTCTCTAATTTTTTAGCAACCCATGGTATTGTTCACCAACATTTTGTTGCACATACTCCACAATAAAATGGCTTAGCAGAATGGAAGAACCAAATTTTGAATGAGATGGCTAACTACATGATGCAATCATAGGATTTACCTCCTATCTATCAGGCATAGATAGTTAATTATGTGAACTACATTCATAACTACACACCACATTGAGTACTTAAGCATATGACTCTGGAGGAGGCTTGGTATGGAACCCAAACTAATGTCTCATTTTTTTGAGTCTTTTGGAGCCTTGCTTAGGAATTTTTACCAAAGAAGAAAAGGAAAACATTAGATAATAAGAACAAACTTTTGATTTTTTTAGGGTATTATAAGTGTTGTTTCCAAAATTAGCTTAGCTCATTTTTGAAAACAACCCCCTGTGAAACTTGTTCGTTTCGTCTTTTATCTCTCTAAGTTTGTTTTTCGATACGAATTTTATAAATCATTTTCGTCTTGTCCTTGGAATGAGGAGTGGTTACTATCTCGTCCAGGTCAAGTTTTCCCTTCCCCTTTTTCTCCTTCCAGAGTTGGTCTCTTCTTACTTTTCTGTGCAAGGGCGGCGAAAAATGCCGCCTCTGCATTTCTCTTCTTTTTTGTGCAAGGGCAGCAATTTTCACCGCCTCTGCACGTTTTCTACAAGGGCGGTGAAAAACGCCGCCCCTGCACTCTGACTTGCAAGGGCGGAAAAATTCGTCACCCCTACAAAGAGACCGACTGCATGTAAGGGCGGCAAAAATTGCTGCCCTTGCATGCCTCGATTTCTGCATAAGGCATTAATGGCTGCGCGTGATGGGTTGTTGGGGTGGGTTTTTCACCCTATATATTCCGATTTGAGCCTCATTCTTCTCATTGCTTCTTCCTCTCCTCCTACCTCTTGCACCTGAGTGCCTCAATTGACGGTTCGAAGCACCAACTCACGGATCTGACCTCGTGGCACGCGCATTTTCTCAGGTAGGGTTTATTTTTATGATTATTTCAGGTTGTTTTCTCAATTTTAGCATTAGTATTTTATTGTTTTAGTCTTTTTTATTTCCTTTTCCCTCCTACTCGTGATTTTTTTTGCCAAAGACCTCATGCGGGCGGCATTTTTGCCGCCCATGTCTTTTTTCAAGCTTTCATGCAAAGGCAGTGAAAAACGCCGCCCTTCCACGCTCTCTCCTTGTCAAGAGCAGTGGCGACGATTTTCACTGCCTCTGCATTTTTTTAGGCTTTTTCCTGCAAGGGCAGTGATTTTTGCCGCCACTGCATTCTCCCTACCATTTTCTTGCAAGGGCGGCGAAAAATGCCGCCCCTGCATTCTTCCTGCAAGGGCGGCGAAAATCGCCACTCCTGCATCCTACCCGCAAGGGCGGCAAAAAATGCCGCCCCTGCTATTTCTCCCAATTTATGCAAGGGCGGTGATTTTCGTCGCCCCTACATTTTTCTTTAATTTTTAGCTAACTCCCAATTTTTTTCTGAGTTGTCCCTTTCACGCGTTTTCTTCCTCATTTTCTGCTCCTTTGCTAAACCTAGCCTATTTAAGTGACCTCCAGTAACCCATGTCACTTAAATTGTGCTCTCCCTCTCTCACTCACTCTTCTTTCATCTGTAATCATGGCAGCAACACCTTCAACAAGCTCCTGTACATCTGCTCCCGTCTAATCAAAACTGTCTTCTATGACAGAAGCATCTCCCTCAAAGGTGAAGAGCATGAAATACAAGTACCAGGGTGTCTTCCCGCCCACATCAGTCACCTTGAATGTCAATGACATTCGAGATACCGAGATCGGCCACGTGGACATGGCTGAATTCCTGGAGCGAACCAAGGCAACAAATCCCAGCACTGGGATAAAAAGAATTGTTGAGAGCAACATCCACCTGGTGGCCGCCTTTCCGGTAGCAGCACATCATGCAGAATTTGTCCTCCAGTGCACACGATTTTACAATAAAGAGACAAGATCGGTCTTAGACGCTAGTGGTGGCATGATAATTCGATTGGACCCCAATTTTATCGACAAAGTTTTTCTGTGTCTGCCAGCCACTGAAGTAACCCAAATTGACTTCGAGAATGCACAAAAGGAGTACGACAAAGACCCAGAAAGGGCAAAGAAGGTCATGAATTATAAATGGCTAAAGAATCCGAGGACTGGTCTCTCTAGATGGTCGAAAAGCTTCCCCAGAAGTGATTTAGTCGAAGAAGTTGGTGACTTAATCACCCTCCTCAGCAGAGTACGGGGCCTCCCATCCTCTTCACAATTCCATGAATGGATGTATCCGTTCATTAAGATCATCCTTCAAGGTAAACAAACCATCTTTTGGGGGGAACAGATCAACAACACTATCCACAAACAACTGACCAGGGTACAAACCTCCTTCAAATTCTACATGACCTCGTACCTGGTCTATATAGCTGCTGTAATGCGATCTTTCCCGAGTTTGACAATAGAGATAGATAGAAAGACCACCTCAGTCTACTCATACTATTCAAAACTGATGCTTCAAGGGTCAACACGTCATTTTAGGTGAGTAAATGATGCTTTCTTTGCCGTATTCTTGTGTCTCTTCGATCCTCAGCTGGAGCAGAAGAGAATATCAGACGAGGCCTAGACGGTGGTGAACGGTTATGGCTGCATGTTCCTCCAGTTCCCTATGTTTTGCTATCTTCAGGTGGGTTTCTACCAAGGATACCCTTATATGCTCCCCAAATTCCCTTCAGACAGGTTAGTCCTAATGGAGCTTTGCCGACAATTGGTTGTCGTGCACACGAAGCAGATGGAACTTAAGAGACCTGATTTCAAGTTCCCTATCCAGATTGGCAGGTTTTCAATTGCTACATCAACCAAAGCCAAGGTTATGGAAATAGAAATGCAGATGGTTACCATCAAACCATTCAAAAGATGGGAAAAATTTGACTTCAGAGGAGTCAGAGAGAAGATTAGAAGAAAGACTCAGTTTCACGAACCCATGATTGAGGATATCTAGGTGGACTTGAGGACGGCTAATGAAATAAGAAAAATGGACTATTGCCGCCTCACACTGGAGCAGATAGAATACCTCGGACTTGCAGAGGTCCCTTCTGATTTAGTTGATGATGGGAACATCATAAATAGTAGGTATCTGATAGAAAAGGTTGCTGGTTCCCCTCTCCCTCCAGTTTAGTGGTCTCAAAAGGAGTTGACCTCACTGAGGAAAAGATTTGAACCAATATTGGCTAACACCAATGATTGGTTAGCAGTAAAAGGGATCACCCTAAAAGAATTCATCATAGGATCAGAGGCTGAATACCAAGCAGAGTTGAAGAGGAAGGCAGAAAACCGAACAAAAAATAAAAGTGACGTTCCTTCGCCTTCTAAGCCTCACAAGCCTAGGATCATCTTTGTTTCCAAAAAGCCTAAGTCAACACAAGAGCCTAAATCAGCAGCTAAAGGAACCAAAGGTCAAAGCTCTGAGGCATAGATAGCTCAACCTATGAAGACACAGGATCAACCTTCAGAATGACCAAGTGTTGGGTCTCCAATCTCGCCGAGACAAGCACAACTGATCCAGAGCGCCTCTCCTTCTCCCCCTCAATCTCCTACGGTGCCCACTTCTCCTATCTCTCCAATCAGTGTTCCATCTTCCAGAGCTGCTTCCCCTTCCAGGGTTGTTTTTGGTGATCCTCAGGGTCCTTCAGCAAGTTTCCCTCGCTCTTTCGAGTCCATTCTGAGTCTATCATCTTCGTCTTTCAACCTGCCACCAAGCCCTGCACCTGAGCCAAAATCAGTAGTTGATACAGTTTCACCGGTTACTCCAACTGCAACTACTGCCACCACCAGTAGTGTGGAAGCTGCTACAGTGACACCGATAGAGGCAACCATTGTTGCAACGGGTACTTCTCTCCCGCCTTGGATGTCTGCTTTCACGCCTAAAAGAAAGAAAATGGCCATCTCTCTTGATGAATTTGATTTTTGGCAAAATAGTGTCGACAAAAGTAAGGGCTCCTAAGAGGCCAAAAATCCTCTCCAAGTTGGTCGAAAAAAAGGAGCAAAAATTTCTAGAAATTGCCAAGCCTCCTCAAGACGCAACCCTTGAGGGTTTTGAAATGAGCAGTGATTCCATCTCTCGTGTTGAACTTGGCAAAGTTACTCAAGAAGGTACGAAGAGTGATCTTCAGTCAGCAATGGACATTATGGTCCAAAAGTTTGACAAGGAAAAGGAGATGAAGGATTTTTATAAAGCCAAAGCTGAGTAGTTAACAACAGTGATCAAGAGGTTCACTATTCCGACTAAGGTAGCAACTCCAAAGGCCTTTTCTGTGGATGATTCAGTCATTCAGAAAGCTAAAAAGACCTATTTAAAGGGAAAAGTCATGGAGGAATATATTGAAAGGATGCACAATCAGGGAGTCTCTTTGCTATCAAAAGTTGCAGAAAGAATAGGTAAAATGAAGAGATTGAAAACTCAGGTAGACGATTTTGTCTCCTTTATCTCTCAAGAAATTGACAGCTTAGAGAAAGATCTCAGCAAATGGAAGGAAATGAAAGATCTCAAAAAGAGTACCCTGATATCTATCGGTGTCATCCCCAACAAAGATTCCTATGTTGAGATCAAGGAGTCAATGATCTTCAGGACTCAGGTACTTAAAGATCTAATTGATGATCTCAAAGCTTTCAAGGAGGCTAGTGAAAAGAGTGACCTGAGCCTACTGAACAAGTTAGAAGAGCTGCCATGCAACTTGACTTCCAAGGACCATCAGTTCCTTCTAGTAGAGGAAATGATTCAGAGTTTCGAAGGGATGATCCAGAAAGATTTTGAAGGAGCGTCTTTCTTAATGACTTTGGTGGACAGCATTCTGGATGCTCAGTTAACTTTGAAGAATTTGAAATCCAGGTTAACTGGCCACTCTAAAGCCATCACAACATTGAAAGACGCACTGATCAGAGCAAGGGTCATCTCCAAGAATGTAGTTGCGCCAAACAGCATAGGAATTCAGACATCAATCGCCATGTACGATGCTCATCTAAAGAAGTCTGGCAGCAAGAATTGACTGTCTCTCTCCTTCTCTCTTCTTCTATCCTTATGCATTTTTGTTTCGTGCAGAATGCATGCAATTTTGTAAATGTGTAATTACATGTAAATATTTTGGAAAATATCTAAAAGTTAAAGATGAGTCATCTTTGACCAAGATATTTTATATTTTATTATTTTTTGTTTTTGAGGATTTTCTCCCTATATATAGTGGAGACCTCATTTGTAAATGATCTTGAAAAAGTTAATAGCCAACACTCTGCTGAGATTGAAGCAACTTTTGAGACTTTGTGCTCAAACTTGTAAATCATGTTTTGATTAAATAAATGAGAAGCAGTTTATTTCAAACTTTGTGTTGAGATTATCTGTGTTATTTAAAAAATAATTCTTATGTCTTTTTCCTGGTAACATCTTGTTTATCTGATTTAATAAGCAAAGTAGGTGTGTTATTATTATCTAAGGGCACTTCTTGAGTGTAGAAAATAGACTTTGTGCTACTTTCACCTTTGAGATTCTTTTATCTTTTGTAGTTTTAGGTGAAGACTTTGTGCTTCACTTTACGGTTGTACTTGTTCCGGATCTGTGGAGAAGCTATGGAAGACTTTGCGCTTGCGTGAGCGTTCTTGTGGATTTTTTTACTTCAGGTAATCTCTTGCTCTTTATTTGATACCATTCCTGAAAGAAGAGGAGTGTTGTTAGCTTTAGACCAGGTATTTTCCTCTTTTGTCCTTCATACATTACCTCTAAAAAAAGTGGGGTAGATGCTGTTATACCACCCTCATGTGTTATTTTCTGTTTAATTATATATCTGGCACGTAAATATTGATAGGGAACCTCCCCTTGATGAGAGGAGAGATTTACTTTGTTTAGATCTGGTAAACCCATACTTTTCAAGGTGGTAAATCTCCCTTATGCTGTGGCTGATATCTCCATTTTGTCATCAGTTAGTTGACGACAAAATATTCACCCAACAGTTTTTTGGCGACTCCGCTGGGGAACAGATGTGTAGTTTGAAACCTCAAGTTTCAGATTGAAGCAGTCCTTACCCTTCTCCATTGCATCATCTGGCGACTCCGTTCTATATCTTACCCATTATCATTCTAGCCTTACCACTTACCTACGTTACATTATCTGGTCTGTGAAACTAGAGCTGCTGGGAAGAACGTGCATTTTGAAGCCTCAAGCTTCAATTTGAAATAGTTTTGGTCCTATTTTTGTTTTAAAAATCTGGCAACTCTACGCTATACTAGAAGTTAGAGATCTAAAGGCATTGTTGACCCTGTGTTTGAGTTAGTACAACAGAGTAATTTTGATCTATTTCCTTCATCAACCTCTATTCAACGATCTAGGAGTTTTCCTTCTAGCCTTGGCAGATCGCCAACACGAGGTAGAACTCCTTTTTCCATTGTTAATCACCGCCTACCTATAAACACTCCACCAAGGTTTGTTATCCCACCTTTTAATCCTCTTATCATAATGGCTCAAGGCCCATGGGGTAATTCCTTTGGCCCTCTTAACTTGACCCCACCTCTGCATGAACTACCTCGTAGTTCTAGGAAAAACTTTTCTAAGTTTTTTGGTGATGGGAAGGTTCATTCTGACGAACATGTTGCCGCCTTCTCCATAGCATGTGGTGTAATTGGGGTCGAATTTGAAGATGTGGCAGTAAGACTCTTTGTGGAAACTTTACAAGGAGCTGTCACGGATTGGTTTTATCACTTGCAGGCTGGGTCAGTAACAAGCTGAGATACGCTCAAGTCCAAATTCAAAGCTAGATTTAAACCTGCTGAGGATGCACACGCTTTGTTGGCACAGCTGACACAATTGAAAAAAGAATCCTAGGAACCCATGAGGGATTTCATAGCTAAATTCAACAAGTTGAGGAGCCGGATTCCGACTGTGGTCCAGCCCACACCAAAAAATCTCAAGTGTTTTTTCATCAATTCACAGCTTCTCGAAGTAAGTTTCTTATTGAGATGAGCTGGCCCTATGGACCTAGCCTTGGCTCAAGGTTTGACTACCGAGATTGAAGATGATCTTATCCTGACAGGCAAGATCAGGAAAGATTCTAGTAAAAATAAATTCCCTTCAGCCGTTGAAAGCTCTTCTACGGGCACTACAGATCCTATGGTGCAAAAATTAATAAATGAATTGATAGATTTGAAAAGACAAATTGCCCAAGGTACGTCTGCTCCTACCTATCGAGATGCACCCAAGAGGACATTCTAGAATCAGCAATATCAAGGTAATACTGCCTGAACCCAAGGGCAATCAAACCACCTACCTCCCCCTTCAAGAAGATTAGCCATTGAAGCAGCACCTGCCAATTCAGTGGTCAGATACCTAGAGGCTAAGCACGACAACTCCTTTCAACCACAGCTAGACCAACAAGAAAATGATAACCTCTTTGATGAACATGATGATGAATTAGCTGGCGACTCCAATATCAGTTTCTTGGATTATTAAGATGAAGCCGGGGGTAAAGGAGAAGATTTGGAGGAAACTTACGCTATTTTTACCAGATCTCAAAATTAGTCAGCTTCACAAACTGACAAAGGAAAGGCAGATGAAGAACCCCAGCAAGTAGTTTCTATAGCCAAATGTGGGACTCCATTACCTCCGCAATCAAAAGATCAGATAACTCATAAAAAAGTAAGTACTCCCAATCACCCGATATTCCCCTCTTCTGCTACTCAGGCCAGTGGAGTACCCTTCAAAGCCTCTGATGATGGAATTTCTTCTTCTATTACAACTGCTTTTCAATCATTTGATATAATTGATCATGTTAAAAAGACTAAGATTCAGATGACAGAGGTTGAGTATTTAAGAGCTAACCCAAAACAGTTTGATAGGTTAGCAGAGTATGTTAAAAATAAAGCTGTCTCTATAGGACAAGATTATTTGAAAGTTGTTCTTGATCCCCCCAAAGACAAACCAACCCAAAATAATCTGGTTGTGACTCCTCCTATCACTCCCAGAAAAATAGAACCTTTCTATGTTTCCCTACTTATAAATGGCTACAAACTAAGTAATTGTATTATAGACTCCAAGGCTTTAGATAATGTCATGCCTGCCAAGGTGGCAGATTCTCTTAGCCTAACTTTGACCAAGACTTTTGGGAGGTGTTTTTCCATGGAAAACAAACAAGTTCCTCTCCTTGGCCAAATAAAAGATGCCCAATACGCCTTTGCGACTTTTCTAAAAAAGTGGATAAAAATGACGGTTCTAGTAGCTGATGTTCCAGCATCTTACGGCATCCTGCTTGGGCAAATTTTTTGTAAGGATGTTGGGGGCGAGTTAAGCATGGACCTATTAGAAGCAAAGATTCCAGTCCAAGGCGTCATGAAGAAATTGCTCCCTGAAAAAGAAGCCAGGTACGTAGTTACCCATTCTGCAGTGCTTGAAGCTCAAATTTTATTTGAGTCTTCAGGCATGGGCACTTATTTCTTATCCACAGACGAGATCCACGGTGCATTAGATGAAACTCCTACTGGTGGTAATTTGGGTTTGTTTTCAACTGATGCGAAGGGTGGAATGCCCAAGAAAAATGAACACATGAAACAACCCTTTCCCTAAAATAGGAAAGTTTTTATGAAAAAAGTAATACCTGATGAGCTATGGACCTTGGAGTTTGACGACAGTTGCTCTTCTATTGGATCAGGAGCTAGAGTTGTGTTGGTATCCCCTCAGGGAGAGATTACCCCTTTTTCTTACAAATTGCAATTCAATAATACTAACAACACGGCTGAATACGAATCTCTGTTGCTTGGACTACAGGCTGACAAAAAAAAGGGCATTAGGAAACTCCATGCTAAAGGAGATGCTGAGTTGATAGTCTGTCATGTAAGGAACCTCTATTAGACCAAGAATGAGAGGTTGCGCCATTATCGCAATTTGGTATGGGATCAGATCAAAAATTTTGATGCCTTCAATATCTCCATCATTCTGAGGGAATTCAATGATCGAGCAGATGCATTAGCTGTCTCTGCCACCCTCCTGATTCCCCACGTAGATTTTAAAGGAGATAAGTATACTATTGAGCTGGTTTTCTGACCAAGTGTACCAGACAATGCTGACCACTGGTAAGTGTTTAACAACGATGATCAAATCATTGCCTTCTTGGAGTAAAAAGACACTTTCAAACAACTATATTTTAAAGGTAGTGAGCCTTGAGAGTGTGGATTAACCCCTGAAACCTAGGTTGATACAGGTGAGGATTTTCTAGAGCTCAAGGGAAATAAAATTCCCAAAAGTTTGGTTTCCCTAGAAAAGATTTTTGATAACCATGACAGGTTTGTCAAACAATAATGAATAGATTCAAGTTCTTCTCAAGATTTTGATCAAGTCAACTTGGGGACCAAGCACGATCCTAAGATGGTAAACATTGGGAAATGCTACACTTCCAAAGAAAGGTTGGAGCTTGCTAGTTTACTCCACCAATATAGGGATGTGTTGGCCTATTTTTATGACGACTTGAAATCTTTTAGGCCACATGACATCCATCATGACATCCCCTTGAAAGCCAACTCTGTGCCCTACAAATAGAAATCCAGACAATATAATCCAAAAATCTCAGGTACTATTTTAGCTGAGATACAAAAGATGCTGGATGCTTAGATAATTTTTCTAATCCATCACTCAACATGGGTTGTTAACATAATACCCATCATAAAGAAAAATGGTGAGATTCGAATCTATGTAGATTTTAGGAACTCGAATCAGTTATCGTTAAAAGATAACTACCCCCTTCCCATTATGGATCAAGTCTTATAGATGGTAACAGGTTCAGAAATGTTATCAATGCTTGACAGTTTTTTGAGGTACAATCAGGTTGAGGTCAGGAAAGTAAATCAACACAAGACATCATTCACCACACCCTGGGACACTTTCGCTTACCGCAGGATGCCTTTTGGTCTGATAAACGTAGGCACCACTTTTCAAAGAGCCATGGATCTTGCTTTCAAAGATTTGATGGGAAAATTCATTGTAGTGTACCTGGATGATCTGACGGTTTTTTCAAAATAGCGTTCAGAGCATGTTCACCATTTGCAAAAGGTACTGGAGCGCTGTCGTCAAAATGGCATCTCGTTAAACTCAAAGAAATCTATCTTTAGAGTGACTGAAGGGAAACTTCTCAGACACATAGTGTCTCGAGAAGGTATTAGAATTGATTCAGAAAGAGTTAGGTCCATCCAGGAGCTTACTCTGCCTGCCAGTAAGACCGCAGTTCACTCTTTCTTTGGAAAGGTAAATTTCTTTAGGAGATTTGTTCCTGAATTCACTGAGAAAACCTGTCACATTGTCAACATGATGAAGAGCAATGCCACATTTAGGTGGACTACTAAGGGAAAATCAACATTCAAAGAAATTAAAGAAGCAATTGCTCGGGCACCAGTCTTGGTCTGTCCGGACTATACTAAAGGTTTCAAGATATATAGTTATGCCTATGAGCATACACTGTCAGCTATTCTGGTTCAACCAAATTCAGAAAATGCAGAATCTCCTATTTCATTCATGAGTTGTCCACTCAAAGATCACGAGTTGAAATATTCCCTTATGGAGAAACATGCATACGCTGTGGTCAAGGCTGTCAAGCATTTCAGGTTTTATATCCTGAATTCTCACACCGAAGTTCTCGTATAGATACAACAATAAAATCTATTTTGACTCAGCAAGAATTCGGTACAAAGAGAGGTAACTAGATTGCCAAAACTCAAGAATTCGATCTGGACATCAAACCAACCAAGCTTGTACGAGGAAGGGGTCTCTGCCAATTGATCGCCAAAAACATTTCAGATGAATTAAAAAGTGAAGAACAAGATATCAAAAGTGTGCCCACAGTTTTCTTTATTGCCACTACTGATGAATGGTATTCTAACATTGCTCATTTCCTAACATATGGCGAGTGTCCTACTCATCTTTCTTTGAAAGAAAAATGGAATGTTAAATTGAAAGCAGTTGGTTATGTTCTGTGAGACAATGGTCTTTATAAGAGAAACTTGGACAGGGCATTTCTTCGTTGTGTTGACAAAGCTCAATAAGAAAGACTTTTAAAATCTTTCCATGATTTGGCCTATGGAGGACATTTCTCTGCACTGGTGACAACACACAAAATTCTATGAGCAAGGTACTATTGGCCCACACTTTTTCAAGATGCTTACAAATGGGTGCGTAGGTGTGAGTTGTGTCAGCAATTCGTTGGAAAGCCTAAGCTGCCTGCTTTGCCCCTCAAGCCAGTTGTGATCGAGGAACCATTTCAGCAGTGGGGTATTGATTTCATTGGTGCAGTTAACCCGTCTTCGAGTGCCAAACATGATTATGTCCTCACTATGATGGATTATTTTACTAAGTGGGTGGAGGCCATACCAACCAAGCATGCTACATCTGAAGTAGTATGCAACTTTCTCAAAGAAAATATCATCTTCAGGTTTGGGGTTTCACTAAAAATTGTGACAGATAATGTGGCCTATTTTTCATCACATAAAATTACTCAATTTTGTTTCCATTATGAAATTACCTTATCTCACACTTTAGATTATTTCCCTCAAGGAAATGGACAAGCAGAATCAAGTAACCAGAACCTGGTCACCATTATTAAGAAATTAGTGGATGACAATCAAAGAACATGGCACAAAGCTTTATATGACGCTTTATGGGCCGACAGGATAACACCCAAAAGAGCTATAGGTATGTCACCTTTTCAACTCTTATATGGATGAAATGCAAAAATTTCCATTACCCTTGAACTACCAACACTCAAATTAACCAGAGCAATCAAAGACTCAACCTTCGAAAGCTCAGTTGACAAGCGGATCATGTGTCTGACCGAGTTGAACGAATAACGAGTTATGGTGGTGGATCAGATCAAAGAACATCAGGACCAAGTGAAAGCACTTTTTGATAAGAAAGCTAGAGTGCATGACTTTCAAGTCGGAGATCAAGTCTTGTTATGGGACAAGCGATGAGAACCAGAAGGGATGCACGGCAAATTCGACTCCCTGTGGAGGGGTCCGTTCACCATTCGACAGCTCTGTGGTGAGGCTAGCTTTTTGCTGGAGTATAAAGATGGAACACCATTTACACTACCTCACAATGGGTAGTATCTAAAGCTTTTCAACCCTTAAAGCTTAGATGAGTCCATTTGTAAAATATGTACAGTTCTTATGTTTTGTCTATTTTTCTTTCTCATTTTTCGCTCAACTCCATAGCCCAATGGCTTGGATGAAGGCACTTAGAGACTGGATTCTGCTTCCGCTAATCATTTTGATTAAATAGAAGTTCCCCAACAGGAGCCAGCTGTTGTTTCCAAAATCAGCTTAACTCATTTTTGAAAACAACCCCCTTGCGAAACTTTTCCGTTTCATCTTTTGTCTCTCTAAGTTCATTTTTTGATACAAATTTTATAAATCATTTTCATCTTATCCTTGGAACGAGGAGTGGTTACTATCTCGTTTAGGTTAAGTTTTTCCTTCCCCTTTTTCTCCTTCTAGAGTTGGTCTCTTCTTACTTTACTGTGCAAGGGCGACGAAAAATGCTGCCTCTGCATTTCTCTTCTTTTTTGTGCAAGGGCGGCGATTTTCGCCGCCTCTGCACATTTTCTGCAAGGGCGGCAAAAAATTCTGCCCCTGCACTCCGACTTGCAAGGGCGGTGAAAATCACCTCCCTTGCATGCCTCAATTTTTATGCAAGGCATTAATAGCCATGCGTGGTGGGTTGTTGGGGTGGGTTTTTCACCCTATATATTTTGATTTGAGCCTCATTCTTCTCATTGCTTCCTCCTCTCCTCCTACCTCTTGCACTTGAGCGCTTCAACTGACGGTTCGAAGCACCAACTCACAGATCTGACCTCGTGGCATGTGCATTTTCTCAGGTAGGGTTTGTTTTTATGATTATTTAAGGTTGTTTTCTCAATTTTAGCATTAATATTTTATTGTTTTAGTCTTTTTTCTTTCCTTCTCCTTCCTACCCGTAGTTTTTTCTATGAAAGACCTCATGCGGGCAGCATTTTTGCCGCCCATATCTTTTTTCAAGCTTTCATGCAAAGGCGGCAAAAAACACCGCACTTCCACGCTCTCCCCTTGTCAAGAGCAGTGGCGGCAATTTTTTCCGCCTCTGTATTTTTTTAGGCTTTTTCCTGCAAGGGCGACAATTTTTGTCGCCCCTACATTCTCCCTGCCATTTTCTTGAAAGGGCAGCAAAAAATGCCACCCCTGCATTCTTCCTGCAAGGGCGGCAAAAATCGCCACCCCTGCATCCTACTCGCAAGGGCGGCAAAAAATACCATCCTTTCTATTTCTCCCAATTTATGCAAGGGCGGCGATTTTCACCGCCCCTGCATTTTTCTTTAATTTTTAGCTAACTCTCAAAATTTTTTTTGAGTTGTCCCTTTCATGTGTTTTCTTCCTCATTTTCTACTCCTTTGCTAAACCTAGCCTATTTAAGTGACCTCTAGTAATCCATGTTACTTAAATTGTGCTCTCCCTCTCTTGCTCACTCTTTTTTTATCTGTAATCATGGCAGCAGCACCTTCAACAAGCTCCTGTACATCTACTCCCATACAATCAAGACTATCCTCTATGATGGAAGCATCTCCCTCAAAGGCGAAGAGCATGAAATATAAGTACCAGGGCATCTTCTCGCCCACATCAGTCACCTCGAATGTCGATGACATTCGAGATACCGAGATCGGCCATGTGGACATGGCCAAATTCCTGGAGCGAACCAAGGCAACAAATCCTAGCACTGGGATAAAAAGAATTGTTGAAAGCAACATCCACCTGGTGGCCGCCTTTCTGGTAGTATCACATCATGTAGAATTTGTCTTTCAGTGTGTGCGATTTTACAACAAAGAGACCAGATCGGTCTTAGACGCCAGTGGCGGCATGATAATTTGGTTAGACCCTGATTTTATTGACAAAGTTTTCTTGTGTCCGCCAGCTACTGAAGTAACCCAAATTGACTTCGAGAATGCATAAAAGGATTAAGACAAAGACCCAGAAAGGGAAAAGAAGGTCATGAATTATAAATGGCTAAAGACTCCGAGGACCGGTCTCTCTAGATGGCCGAAAAGCTTCCCCAGAAGTGATTTTATCAAAGAAGTTGGTGACTTAATCACCCTCCTCAGCAGAGTATGGGGCCTCCCGTCCTCTTCAAAATTCCATGAATGGATGTATCCATTCATTAAGATCATCCTTCAAGGTAAACAAACCATCTTTTGGAGGGAACAGATCAGCAACGCTATCCACAAACAATTAACCAGGGTACAAACCTCTTTCAAATTCTACATGACCACATACCTGGTCTATATAGCTGCTGCAATGCGATCTTTCCCAGATTTGACAATAGAGGGAGATAGAAAGACCACCCCAGTCTACTCATACTATCCACAGCTGACGCTTCAAAGGTCAACACGTCATTTTAGGTGAGTAAATGATGCTTTTTTCATCATATTCTTGTGTCTCTTCGATCCTCTGCTGGAGCAGAATAGAATATCAGACGAGGCCTGGACGGTGGTGAACAGTTATGGCTGCATGTTCCTCCAGTTCCCTACATTTTTCTATATTTAGATGGGTTTCTAACAAAGATACCCTTATATGCTCCCCAAATTCCCTTCAGACAGGTTAGTCCTAATGGAGCTTTGCCGACAATTAGTTGTCGTGCACACGAAGCAGATGAAACTTAAGAGACCTGGTTTCAAGTTCCCTATCCAAATTGGTAGGTTTTCAATTGCTACATCAACCAAAGCCAATGTTATGGAAATAGAAATGCAGATGGTTACCATCAAACCATTCAAGAGACGGGAGAAATTTGATTTCAGGGGAGTCAGATAGAAGATTAGAAGAAAGACTCAGTTCCATGAACCCATGATTGAGGATATCTGGGTGGACCTTAGGATGACTGATGAAATAAGAAAAATAGACTATTGCCACCTCACACTGGAGCAGATAGAATACCTCAGACTTGCAGAGGTCCCTTCTGGTTTAGTCAATGATGGGAACATCATAAACAACAGGTATCTGATAGAAAAGGTTGCTGGTTCCCCTCTCCCTCCAGTTCAGTGGTCTCAAAAGGAGTTGACCTCGCTAAGGAAAAGATTTGAACCAATATTGGCTAACACCAATGATTGGTTAGCAGCAAAAGGGATCACCCTAAAAGAATTCATCATAGGATCAGAGGCTGAATACAAAGCAGAGTTGAAGAAGAAGGCAAAAAACCGAACAAAAAACAAAGGTGACGTTCCTTCGCCTTCTAAGCCTCACAAGCCTAGGATCATCTTTGTTTCCAAAAAGCCTAAGTCAACACAAGAGCCTAAATCAGCAGCTGAAGGAACCAAAGGTCAAAGCCCCGAGGCATAGACAACTCAACCTATGAAGACACAGGATCAACCTTCAGAATAACCAAGTGTTGGGTCTCCAATCTCGCCGGGACAAACACAGTCGATCTAGAGCACCTCTCCTTCTCCCCCTCAATATGCTGTGGTGCCTGCTTCTCCTATCTCTCCAATCAATGTTCCATCTTCTAAAGCCGCTTCCCCTTCTAGGGTTGTTTTTGGTGATCCTCAGGGTCCTTTAGTAGGTTCTCCTTGCTCTTTTGGGTCCATTCCGAGTCTATCATCTCCGTCTTTCAACCTGCCACCAAGCCCTGCACTTGAGCTAGAATCAATAGTTGATATAGTTTCGTCGATTACTCCAACTACAACTACTACCACCACTAGTAGTGTGGAAGTTGCTACAGTGACACTGACAGAGGCAACCATTGTTACAATGGGTACTTCTCTCCCACCTTGGATGTCTACTTTCATGCCTAAAAGAAAGAAAATGGCCATCTCACCGGATGAATTCGATTTTTGGCAAGATAGTGCCGGCAAAAGTAAGGGCTCCTAAGAGGCCAAAAATCCTCTCCAAGTTGGTCGAAGAAAAGGGGCAATTTTTTTTAAAAATTGCCAAGCCTCCTCAAGACGCAACCCTTGAGGGTTTTGAAATGAGCAGTTATTCCATCTCTCGTGTTGAACTTGGCAAAGTTACTCACGAAGGTATGAAGAGTGATCTTTAGTCAGCAATGGACATTATGGTCCAAAAGTTTGAAAGGGAAAAGGAGATGAAAGATTTTTATAAAGCCAAAGCTGAGCAGTTAACAACAGTGATCAAGAGGTTCACTATTCTGACTAAGGCAACAACTCTAGAGGCCTTTTTCGTGGATGATTCAGTCATTCAGAAAGCTAAAAAGACCTATTTAAAGGGGAAAGTCATGGAGGAATATGTTGAAAGGATGCACAATCAGGGAGTCTCTTTACTATCAGAAGTTGTGAAAAGAACAGGTAAAATGAAGAGATTAAAAACTCAGGTAGACGATTTTGTCTCCCTTATCTCTCAAGAAATTGACAGCTTAGAGAAAGATCTCAGCAAATGGAAGGAAATGAAAGATCTCAAAAAGAGTACCCTGATATCTATCGGTGTCATCCCCAACAAAGATTCCTATGTTGAGATCAAGGAGTCAATGATCTTCAGGACTCAGGTACTTAAGGATCTAATTGATGATCTCAAAGCTTTCAAGGAGGCTAGTGAAAAGAGTGACCTGAGCCTGCTAAACAAGTTAGAAGAGCTGCCATGCAACTTGACTTCCAAGGACCATCAGTTCCTTTTGGCAGAGGAAATGATTCAGAGTTTCGAAGGGATGATCCGGAAAGATTTCGAAGGAGCATCTTTCTCAATGACTTCAGTGGACAGCATTCTGGA
This sequence comes from Torreya grandis, assembly GCA_037957365.1. Classification (NCBI taxonomy): domain Eukaryota; kingdom Viridiplantae; phylum Streptophyta; class Pinopsida; order Cupressales; family Taxaceae; genus Torreya; species Torreya grandis. Next base: position 4,253,175 of record JARHVA010000653.1, on the reverse strand, counting down.
TGCTCAGTTAACTTTGAAGAATTTGAAATCCAGGTTAACTGGCCACTCTAAAGCCATCACAACATTGAAAGACGTGCTGATCAGAGCAAGGGTTGTCTCCAAGAACCTAGTTGCATCAGACAGCATAGGAATTTAGGCATCAATCACCATGTACGATGCTCATCTGAAAAAGTCCGGCAGCAAGAATTGACTGTCTCTCTCCTTCTCTCTTCTTCTATCCTTATGCATTTCTGTTTCGTGCAGAATGCATGCAATTTTGTAAATGTGTAATTACATGTAAATATTTTGGAAAATATCTAAAAGTCAAAGATGAGTCATCTTTGACCAAGATATTTTATATTTTATTATTTTCTATTTTTGAGGATTTTCTCCCTATATATAGTGGAGACCTCATTTGTAAATGATCTTGGAAAAGTTAATAGCCAACACTCTGCTGAGATTGAAGTAACTTTTGAGACTTTGTGCTCAAACTTGTAAATCATGTTTTGATTAAATAAATGAGAAACAGTTTATTTCAAACTTTGTGTTGAGATTATCTGTGTTATTTAGGAAATAATTCTTATATCTTTTTCCTGGTAACATCTTGTTTATCTGATTTAATAAGCAAAGTAGGTGTGTTATTATTATCTAAGGGCACTTCTTGAGGGTAGAAAATAGACTTTGTGCTATTTTCACCTTTGAGATTCTTTTATCTTTTGTAGTTTCAGGTGAAGACTTTGTGCTTCACTTTACTCTACTGTTGTACTTGTTCTGGATCTGTGGAGAAGCTACGAAAGACTTTGTGCTTGCGTGAGTGTTCTTGTGGATTTTGTTACTTCAGGTAATCTCTTGCTCTTCATTTGATACCATTCCTGAAAGAAGAGGAGTGTTGTTAGCTTTAGACCAGGGATTTTCCTCTTTTGTCCTTCATACATTACCTCTGAAAAAAGTGGGGTAGATGCTGTTATACCACCCTCATGTGTTATTTTCTGCTTAATTATATATCCGGCACGTAAATATTGATAGGGAACCTCCCCTTGATGAGAGGAGAGATTTACTTTGTTTAGATCTGGTAAACCCATACTTTTCAAGGTGGTAAATCTCCCTTATGCTGTGGCTGATATCTCCATTTTGTCATCAGTTAGTTGACAATAAAATATTCACCCAACAATAAGGACATGCTATATTATCATCTTTTAGATCCTGATACTCATGATGTTCATTTTCAAACACATGTACAATTTGATGAACATTTCACATCTCATACCTCTTTATATTCTTCCATGCCTTCTTCTTTTAATAACTCACCTCCTCTTGAGGATTCATTCTTTGAGGAGCTAATTCAAGAGATTCTTAAGGAGGTCATAGAGGATGAGGATCCTATTCACACTGATGTTTTCACTATTTCTAGGTGGGCTTATACTATAGTTTCTAAGGCAACACCTTTCATACATGATCTTATACCTACTCAACATCATCATGCACATTTTAAGGGTATTGAACTTCTATGTCAGGCATTCACTAGGGATCCATAGTATTTTTCATAGGTTCATGGGATACAAGAGTGGGATGATGCAATTCCAGATGAGTATTCTTCATTCATGAGGAATCACACTTAGGATTTGGTCACTCTTCCTAAGAGAATAAAGTTGGTTACATGCAAATGGATTTACTACAACAAGTATGTAGTTGATGGGTCCATTAAAAAATATAAGACACATCTTATTACAAAGGGGTTCTTACAGGTCAAAGGTATTGACTACTTTGAGACAATTACATCCATTGCTAAGATGGATTCTATTTGCCTTATAATTTCTCTCACTGCATCATAGGGTTGGCCAGTGTATTAGATGGATGTTAAGAGTGTTTTATTTCATGGAGACTTGCATGATGAAATCTATATGGAGTAGTGTGCTAGGATTATTTATGATTCTTCTCTTGTTTGTCAACTTAGGAGGTCTCTCTATGATCTCAAATAGGCCCCTCAAACTTGGTATGAGAAGATGGATTCATTTTTCCCCTTCACTAGCTTTGTTCACTACCATTTCGATCACATAGTATATATTTAGTGTATTAGGGAGGAAATTATTATACTAGTCTTCTATGTTGCTGATCTAATTCTCACAGGTAGCTCCTTATTTCAAATTTAGACTATTCAATAGGAATTTTTAGCATAGTTTGACATGATAGATCTTGGTCTTTTAAATTTATTCCTTGGTTTATAGATTTCATAATTAGATACATGAATTTATTTGAGTTAGAAAAAGTATATCCTTGATCTTCTTCAACATTTTGGCATGGATGATTTCAAGCCAAGTACTTATCCTTTTCAGTATGGAGTGACTCTCACTACCTCTTGTACTACACTTTGTTATCCTACATTGTATAGGTAGATGGTTAGGATTCTTATGTATTTGACGCATACTTACCCCAACATTTCATTTGAAGTTGAGCTTGTATCTAGGTTTAAACATGACCCTCATTATAGTCATTGATAGGATGACAAAAGGATTTTAATATATATGTGAGGCACTACTCATTTTGGATTACACTATTCCTAGAGTTCTACTCAGTTAGTTGGATATAGTGATTTAGATTGGGCAGGTTCTCTTGATGATAGGTGTTCTACTTATGGCTACATATTTTATCTTGGTTTTTCACTTATTACTTAGTTGTGTAAGAAGTAACATGCTATTACACTTTCATTTACAGAGGTTGAGTACAATGCAACAATTATAGTGAATTAGTAGATTTTTTAGCTTTGTTAGTTATTAACAGAGTTTGGCTTCATACAAGATTCACCCACTATAATTTGGTGTGATAACTAGAGTGTAATTCACATATATCACAACCCAATTGAGCATTAATGAACCAAGTACATTGAGGTTCATATTCACTTCATTTGGTAGCACATTCAGGGTGGACTTCTTAGCTTGGAGTACATTTTGACTCAACAACAGGTTGCAAACATCTTCATGAAGCCTTTTACATCACCTCATTTCCTTAAGTTGCATGGAATGCTTAGGGTTTTAGAATTTATCCTTGGGGTGTGTTCATGAGGACACATTCATTCTTTATTTTATGTATACATATTGTACATGAGTACCTTATTAGGCCTAGTTATCAGGACTCATACTGCAGATATGCCACTATTTCTTTTTAAATTGTTGTTAGCCCCCATCTTCACTTGAGGGGGGGGGGTGTTAGAGTAGAAATTTAATGTATTTATCATGTTTTATAGTGTATTATCTAGAAATTTCATCTTTTTGTGAGTTTTTTCTATGTGAGGATTTATTCCACATTGGTTAGTTAGGCTAGTTTTGTGTTTTGCCTTGCTTACTTATGTAAGGGCTTTCCTTTATACTAATATATCTAATTTTTGAATAACACTTAACTTGTGTTGTTTTAAAATTAATTTTATATAACTTATTATGTGATGTTTTTGGTGTTATCACTTCTGAATCTTTGGTTGGAATGTTTGTTCACCATTCCTAACATATCTTCCCCTTCTTAAAGAGTCATCCCAATAATAAATTAAACAATTAGAATAATTTTTCCAAAAGAGGTTTTAACACTCCTTCCACAAAATATTTCCACAACTAATAATACCAATAGTGAAATATCCAATAATGAAGCAACACATTAAATTTAATTAAAACTAACAAAACTAGTGTCATGCATGTTGCATACTTACATAGCCCAGTAATAAGAACAAGGGCGATTAATGCCTATTTACTTCTTGGCATGGTGTGAGGATATAAAAACCATTGATAATGGAAATTTTTAACCTTGCCTTGATAATATTTCAAGTATCTTACCATAAAATCAATAATTACAAGCTTCATTCTAAGCCAACAAAAAAATGTCCTTTCAACTCAGTGTCCCATTTTAACACCCAAATGAGTAAAATGGGGTGTTGTATGCACACTTTTCAACATAAGATTGTATAAGTATTCAAAATTGGGTAGAAAATTTTATTTTTATGACTCAAAATGCCATTTTTAAAAATCAAAATCCATTAACCACCTTTGTAATAGACTATTCAATTTTGACCTGTTCTTAGCTTGGCAGAGTTCATCGATAAACAATCTTAAAAATACCAATTTATAGCCACCCTTTTAGGTGTTTATTTTTAATTATTCTATAAAAACAAGAATTTTCAGCTAAGGTGATCAAACTTCACCTTAAATTCTTGCAAGAAATAGTGTTTTTAATACTTTCAAAGCTTAATTTATATATACTAACTTATACAAGATAAAGGCATTCATAACTTTCAGTTTAGCGATTAAATATAGGATCATTAGGGTGATAATGATTTTTTGTAAGGATTAACCATTCCTTTCCTTGAAAGGGTATGTCATCATAAAAATAAGCAACTTATATAACAATATTTTCAATAACCTAATTAATTGGGTTATTTAACAAATTATCCATATTTGAGGTGGTATTTTCCACTAATGCATGATATGCCTTACACACAACCTCATTAAAATTCATAAAATAATGTTGGAAAAAGACAAAAATCAATAAACTTATGGTTCCTTTTCATCTAATATTTACCATACATGGGTTAGTGTAGCATCCCACACCAACCACACTACACATTGGAGATGCCATTTTAGGCATTCACATGCAACCCTAAGTCTTACAACATGTTCTCCATTAATTATGAGATCAAATGATTATCTAGGGATCCCAATCCCACCATCCTTTTGTCTACCAACACAGGGCATTCACCTAAATTTTATTTCTCTTTCAAGGAGTTAAGTGGGTAACTAAGATTTTTAGCATCGCCTGATCAAGATTTAAGTTACTCTTCTGAGCATAAAATCAATATACATTCCAATCATTCTTTTAAACAAATCAGAAATATATTTTTTTAGACTATCACTTTTAGATATAAACAAACAAAAATAATAATAACAATACTTTTTTCACAACATGTTTGTAGCTATAGGCTAACACATGTCCATGTTTCAAGAAGTACAACCTTGATAATTCTACATAAAAGTCTAGATCATATGACCAAGTAGGGATTCACAAGTAGTCATTTCCACTTCATATCCCATTATAGATACAATAATTCAAAAAAACTATCATGTGCAACCCATAAGCATAAACAACTACTCACACATAGTAGTCAACTATTATTTTGTAAGAGCTTACCCTTACACCATTTAAGAATGAGTTAGCCTTAGAAACAACCCTACCCAATCAATGAGCAACATATTATGGCTGATATATTTTACTCATCTTAATACCACTCATCATAAGAGTGTCATATGAACTCAAAATTATTGCATTTGAGATTTTTATCAAAAACCATCTACACAACAAATCGAATATTCACTTCATAATAACTAAATATCATCTCAATGTTACATTTAGCACACTCTTTATCATTCTCAAAATGGAATCAGTCAACACCATAATGGTGTCCCAACTGAACTAGGATAGAAACATCAACCATGGTAACTTCTTTTTTTCCAATGTTTGTGATAGTAGTCATGTGGTCCTAAGTTCTATGACTGTAGCATGGGATCCAATAAGAAAAAAATTTATGGACATTCCATTATGGTTCCAAAAACTAATTATTAAGCATAGTAGGTGTGAAAAAACTATAATATAAGGTATTATCAAGCCTAATAACCTACCAAAATTCTCCTTTTGATTGTCATCAAACAATGACAACATCACTAAGACTCAACATAACCTACTAAGGTATTACCAAATTTCTACCTACACAGAGCATTGAGAATGTTGGATGAAATAAGCACCAACATTTTCTAAATGTTATGATGGTTAATTAAACCCATCATCTACTACAACATGCTCAACTCTAGGGGTCTCGTGTGTAACCTTTACCAATAAAGTGTGTGTTCTTATTGACGAAATTTTGGTCTACATACCAAAAAATATGCCTAGTCTAAGAGTTTAGTGGAAGGAGTAGGATATTATTTTCTACACTTGTAAAGAGCAGGTATCTCAATATTTTTTTATAGTGTTTGAGCCTTTAAGTATTAAACAACATTTCAAGTACAGTTTAAGGAAAATCTAAGTACAAATCTCCTTTTGGGCAATGTCTTTATTTGAATTCTTTTAGACATTTCATTTGACTAAGTGTTAATTCTTTCAGGCTTTCATTTTCTAAACTAATTCTTTCGAGACTCTTTCTTTCAGGCTAAGTGTTTAATTCTTTCAGATAAATTGTCTAAGACAAAGTTTCTGAAGGCATGAATCTTTTTAGAGAAAATGTTTGAAGTAAAAGATAAAGATCTATTTATTTTGGGAAAATTGTCTAAATAATTTTCCCAAAGGATAATTCTTCAATGAAATGGTCCTACACATTTTTTGAAGGGTCATTCCTTGATAAAGTGGTCCATTTTCAAAAGTCTCAAAGGATCTTTCCCAACAAGGTACCCTATACAATTTTATTGAAGAGTCATTTCTTGGGATAATGCTATAGTTCAAGGTTACAAAAGTATAAGTCTTTGAGCAAAGTCTCCTAAACATATTTTTTGAAAGATATCCTTTTCAAGTAAAATGGCCAAAACATTTTCTTGAAGGGTCTTTTCTTGGAAAAGTGAACCCTACAAAAGTCCCAAAAGGTCAGTTTTCAATGCAAAGTGCCATATACAATTTTCTCGAAGGGTCATTTCTCAAGAAATTGGCCCAGTTCAAGGTTTTTGAAGGGTTATTTCAAACAAGGTACCCCAAAGAAAAGTTTAGGATGGACCCACAAGTGTCAAATTCAAATGTAGAAGATGACCATTATTTTTCAAATATGTAGTGACATTCATGCAGATGTCAAATACATTCATGCCAATGTTAAAGTTTAGGCTATAGGAAATATACATTTATATTCAAATGCATTCAAGATAGATGGTTTACATTAAATCTAAGTAATGATTTGATGGTACACATAAAGCCAAGAAGTCAATAAGATATTCATGCAACTATCAAATTTAAACCATGGCAAGTAAATATTTGGGTTCAAAATGTCCTTAAAAGGTTTGAAGTTGATCAAGATCTAATGGTCCATAGGAGCGCTCGTACTAACACATGAGACCTAACAATCAATTTTGGAGTGAAACAGGTCAAAAGGTCCCCAAGTTAAAGCCTTTAAAAATCTACAAGTTAGATATAATCCAATGGTATAGGATCATCAAGACAAGATTCAATAGAGTGCAAGGACTCATAAGAAGTGGGAATAGGAAGATCTAAGGGCTCATGTTTAAATCATTCATCAAAATTAGATGGCAAGTAGAGGTCAAAGGGTAATAGGATCCAAAAAATAAATGTGTGTATGTTAAGTGGCACAAGTACATTCAATTGGTAAAATATTGATGAATCATAGGCATCCATGGATACACAGATCAATGGAGTGAGGCAGAGTCAATAAGTCAATGTATTTGTGGAACCGATGAGCATATAGATAATTGGGCATGATGTAGATGAGCCTAGTTAGTTTTTGATAGCCAATAAGCAAAATTGAGCTTAGGATATTTTTGATGAAAGTTGAAGAGGTTATTTTGAACTAGGTAAAGCATATGACAAGGAGCTAAGCTCGAAGGTGAACTAGGGCCAAATTTTAGAGACCAAGCATCACCATTAAAATCTTGATATATGTGAGATAGATCCTTTAGATCTAATACCAGAGGTAAAGATAAACTAGTGACTGTGAAGCAAAGTCAGACAGTTTGTAGACTTTTATAGATATTATGATTATATGAAAAATAATGTTCTAGGATTGATTTTCACATATAGTGGACCTATATCTTGCCTCATCATGTCTCATATTTCCAAGTTTTGATGGCCACCTAATGTAGATGTGGCACATTCCAACCAGTTCTAAGATATGATCCTCATCAACATATCAAGTAAATAATGACATGATTCTAAGGAAAGATCTGGTGGTTGGATAAGGGCAATGAACATTTAATTCTTTTATAGAGTTGGTTCCTTGTTAATAAGATCCGAGTCAGCATCCTCGAGAGTGCTAGTCCATAGAAAAAGGTTGGGTATTTTCTAATGCATGACTGTCTGTCTATCTCTTTCTCTTTACTATAAATATAGGTTTCTATGCCTTGATATTGATCCTTATTCCCTCTTTTTGGTATGACTAAACTCTACCAAAATTGTACTATGATGCCTTTTTAATGAAATAAAGATTAAATTCCACCCTTTTCTAAGCCAGATTGAAGTGTGTTCTATGAATTCATGCACTATTATTAAAAAAATGTATGCTCATTTCTTATGTCTTAGTTTATCACTTTTAGGAAGTGCTTAGTAGTTCTCATAGGTCATTATAAGTGTAATCTACAGTTTATTATCTAGTTTGAAAGTGGATATCTACCCTCTCTTACTAATTTGGTAACTGATTAATGCCTTGTTCTAAAATATTTATGTGAGATTGATGTTCTTTGGTCTAAAAAGTGTCTCATAGTGTGTTTTGTGTGAGTTGGAGTGATCAAATCATTGGTGCATCACCATTTTTACATGCTTTTCAAGTTATTGTCAAAATATCTCTCCCTTTTCCAAGCAAGTGCTAGTTTTGGTTTAGTGTAGGTGATAGATCCATAAGGAAGTCAACCTTCTCCAATGGTTTGATCTATTATTAGGATACCCATAGCCTAGGATTAATCCCATGTTGGACTAGATTTGAGTAAAAAGACTTAAACAATCTTTTTGCTCAATTAAGGTACAAATCTAGAACCCCAATAGTTTTGGCATGTCCAATGAGACCAGGTTTTTTTGGTATAAGTGAAGTTTGAAGATTGAGAAGAATAAATTATAGTATCAAGAGGGATCCACCATCATGATAAATATCTTTCAAGTTATAGAGCTCATAACATCTTCTGGACAATGCTTTCATGTTAAAGGTTACAATAAAAGCTTCAAGTAAAGGTACTTATTGTGACACATTTAATTGCCTCCTACTTATTATAAAATATCAAGATTCAATGGTATGAGGCCTTATCCTCCAATGCAGAATTCATCTTCTGGCTAGTATATTGTTTTAGTCTAATCTATTGTCCCCATAAGACAAATCCATTTTTCCCAAATGGTTACTAATAATCAAGTGATTGTCCCATTTAATAGGCGTAGTCCCTTGAATTTAGACCAATATGATGAAATTCCTATGTTTGACCTTAAAAGTATCCTTTTCTTCTCTTGATAATGGGATAAAACTATTACTATTGAGCATATCCAAGATGCTGCCAATATATATTCTATCTATAATGTTACTCAAGATAATGTGGCCATTAGATTACTTGCTACTTCCTTTAGATGAAAAGCATTGCAATGGTATAGGAATCTTCCTTTGACCTCCATTGCTACATGGGATGAGTAAAGTGCAGCCTTAGTTAAATAATTTGAAGAAAAGTCAAATCATCTATCTTTGGTTGAACAATTGACTACCATTAAAAGGTAACCCATGAATTCATGTTTGATTTTAACCTCAAATTTCAAAAAACATGGATTAGGTGTTGGCAATATGATTGTCATTGATGTTAAAAGGGACACTATGGATGTCATTAATGTTAAAGGATTAGGTAGGATTGATAGGGAAAAAAACATGTTTCATAGTTTTACTATGCAAAGTTGTCATACTTTTACAAAGACCATTTATATATGTTTAAAGTCAAACAAATGGAAGATTTGTTATAGATTTTTCATGTAAATTCTATAGATATGGTCTACAAGTTTAGAGGAGAAGAAATGAGTTCATAATTGATTTACTTTTCTCTAAAAAATTATAGGGTTTCATAGTAAAATCCTAAGGGTTTAGCCATGACATCAACAAGAAAAGTTCTATTTTAATGTTGACTTGGTATAGTTGAGAACCGATAACTTAAGTCCATATAGTCATTAATAATTCAACCTATTAATCTAATAATTATTGACTTTGAGTAATGATCAAAGGAATTTATATTTTCCTAAGTCTAATATTTAATATATGTCCCTACTTGATCAATAGATATTGCTTCATCATATACATATGATCCAATAAAGCAAAAGAAAGTCAAAGTGTCAAAGGTCCCTCTTAGTGAGTGCACTAATGACAAGTGTCACAAGCACATGAGTCTGTTAGATAGAGGACCAATGAGAGTGAGCCTATCAAAGATAAAGTTTGATCTAGTTGGAAGATCAAATGGCTTGTGTTTAATCAGACATTAGAAATCTAATGAAGTGCGATGAAGTAAAATTATCTAAAGGATCTCCAAGTGAACATGCAAGTGACAAGTGTCACATTCACAGAGCTTATCAAATAAAGACCCAATGAACATAAGATTATTAGAGTTAATGATCAAGTTTGATATAAGATTTGACAGTGAGTAGGTGATCATGTAAAGGAGATCCAATGGAATGAATAGACTCAAATTCTATGACGTGCTCAAGGTTTATCGATATAATGATGATTTAAAGGCTAAGCAAGTCTAAGAAGATTGATGGAGTGAAAGTGATCCAAAGATGTAGGAAGCAATGAGATGAGCTCAAAATGTCAAATTTTAACAACCAAGTCAAGGTGAAGTTCATGTAAGTTCAAATATATAATGGCATGTGGAAGCTTGGATGAGAAATATCAATGGAGTGAGTGGACTCAGATAGAATAAAGTGATTAATATTTATCAATAAAGTGGTGAGTTAAAAACTAAGCATGTTTGAGAATATTGATGAAGTGAAAGCAATCTAAAGATATAGGAAGTAGTGAGATGGGATAAAGAGCTTGACGTTGAATGTCTCGATAGAGATAAAGAACATGCATCTTTGGAGATATAATGACATGTGAAATTTCAAATTAGGAAGATCGATGGGTGAATTTTAAATATAATAAAGCTAAAGTTCAGAAGCATATAAAGATCTAATGGATAGTGTGAGCCTATTAGAAGGTGATCAAATGGACACATTTTAAAGTTAAGTCATTTGAGTGTGGACCATCAGATCATGGTGCCAAAGGTAAGTTTAATGACCAATATTTAAATTCTTGTCCAGACAAATGGTTAGTTGCAAGAACATGTAGGAACTTGCATATAAGCTCTATATATCAACATAGACAATGAGATTGATTGATCTAATTGATGACATATACATTAAAGAGCTTGTGCATCAAAAATTGAGTCTAATAGATGATATAAATAGTAAAGAGACCTATAATTACAATATGATGCATGGAATTAATATATAGGAAAATTATAGTCCAAGTAATATTGAACTAAAGTCTAGAATTGGTGTGATGTGTTAAAGTTTGAGTGTGAACACACTAAAGATATGGAACCCTAGATACATTATATATATATATATATATATATATATATATATATATATGATATCTAGGACAAAGAAAAAGTGGTTAAAGCTATTTGAATTGTGTCAAATAGAAAATATAGTGACATAGAGGCTAAAGAGAGAGAGATGAAGTGTGTTAAATAGATATATATACAGACATAGAGAGAGAGGGGCAAAGAGGAAGAAAGGCACACAGAGATAATGTGTAGATAATGAGTAATTATATATTAGACTTGTAACAAAGAGTTAGAGTTTGATTCATTTATGAATCAATGTTGTAATCTAGATTTGTGTCTCCATAGATCTGATTGGTTGGTGCCATCAGATTAGCTAAGTTAGTGCTTAGTTAGGGGATTGGTGTCTCATTAGGATTGGTGTCCTTAAATGTAACCAGTAAGATTTTGCCAATGAGGCTTGTAGCTAGTGAGACTTGTAACTAGTGAGGTTTTACCAAGTGAGGCATTGACTGTGAGGCTAGATTAAAATAATAGATTATAGCATCTATTCTCATTTTAGTTTTTCCCTATGGGTTTTCCATGTATAAATTTGATGTCATGTGTATTTGTGTGTGTATGTGATCTCTGTATTTATATTTTAATCTACATATGCTTTTGAATTTTATTTAAAAAGATTAAAGGACTAGTTTTATTTGATCTTCTGATTCACCCCCTATCAATAGATAGTTTTGTTCTAACATTAAGATCCCTATAATGGCTAAGCCATCCCCATAATATGCATTTTTTACTAATTTAAATCCCTTAATTCTGATATAAGTGTCATGATACAGTCCATGGGTGATAATAACTTTCTAAAAGCCTATGAGATTGCTATTCTAGTAGAAAAAAACTTGATTCAAGCTGGTAAACTTGATCCAAGGCCTCTGATGCCCTTTTCCCCAAAATTGTAACATGTTCCTCCTCCTCAAGTTCTTTATATTCTTACTATAGCTCCTATTCCATCTCCAAAAGTCTAAGTTGTAACCCCTCCTAATTAATCTAATGAAATTGGTGAACTAAAAATCATGTTACAAGCTTTTGGGAATGAGATTGTTTCACTTAAGAGGCAATAGTACCAAGGTATACCTTATCAACAACATAACTAGAATACTTATCAGTCTTTGAATAACCAAATACCTTCTTATCAAGGTTTTAAGGATAATAGACAACCTTATCAAAATCAAGGAGTCATAAACCAAACTAAGCCATATATATCCCTTGACCCCAATGTACCTTATAGTTCAAAAGCTATTATTACCTAAAATAATATGATGTAAGATCTAGGTTAGCAGTCTTCCAATCCAAATGAAAATCAAAATCAAGCCTTGGTATCACAATAGATTACCATGCCACAAATGACACAAGAAGAGTTATCTCTTTAAGGTGGTTAGTATCAAGACATGAATAAGGTAGTCCAAAGAGAAGCTCAACAAGTTCTAGGATAACATGATGCTATCAGTGTTAATTTGCATTTGGATTACCAAATTGCATTCAACCAAGTTGGTGAAACTAGCAACAAAAATGGTCAAGTGGCAACTCTAACTAGAGCTAATAAAAGAGAAGTTGAAGAAGCTCAAGATGTGAGAAATAATTATAATGTTCCTAATTTTGTGTTAAAAAATGTCAAAGATCAAGGTGTTGTTCCTATAGTGTAGAAGATTCAAAATATAGAGACAATGAAAGTTATCCAAATGCCCCTAACCAAAGAATAGCCAGTGGCTCAGAAATTACAGCCAAAGGTTAATGAAACATCTTTTAGCATAATTGATCAAATGAAGAAATAAAATGTTAGTATTAGCATGTGGGATTACCTTTCCATTCTAGAGCAAAAGGACATGCTGATTTAAGAGCTCTTAGATCTTAAGGTATCTAAAGAACCAATTAATAAACAAAGAGTTGTATTGACCATTTTAGACCAACAAATCAAGCAACTTGATCAACAGATACATACCATGATAAAGGTGGATAACACCAATATAAAGTTAAATAAAACCCCTCCCTTTTATCTCTTTTTGATAGTAGGTGATTGTTTAGTCCATATTTTTATGGTAGATAGTGGAGCTAGTAGCATTGTCATGCCCAAATAAATTACTAACAAGCTGGGTCTTGTCTATGAGCCAAATACCAAAGGATTATTATAATTATATGGATCACCAAAAAATATAATAAGCATAATAAAATGCATAACATAGACATCACATGCTTTCCTCAATGTTGTTATTCAATAAGATGTAGTTGTAGTGGACTTGCATCCTTATTTTTCCATGTGCTTGTTAAGAGACTTTACTTCAAAGATTGGAGGATATTTATTAGCTGATTGGAATTATTTAATGTTTAAAACAAGGTATGGAACTAAGGTGATAATACATTTTGAACCTATTTCAAGATTTCATTTGGAGCCATATATGCCAAGCATGGTGAACACTAATTATGTTATCTTAGATAAAGTGTTGGAAAATAGTGAGGTTGAATCAGAATCACCTCTAGATGGAGTCCCAAATATTTTTCTTGATGAATGGGCCTCTAATTTACATGATCATGATCCATAAAAATTAATTGAATAAGAAAGACTTGGTGTCGATTGTCTTCATGAAAATGATGTACCAATTCCAACATTGATGAAAGATGATCAACCTAGTGATGGACTGAAGTAGTTATATTTTGATGGATCTAGGAATAAACATGGCATGGAAGTTAGAATGATGTTAATTTATCTAACCAATAAAAGTTATTTATCTTATCTTAATTTTTAATTTAGTTGTTCCAATAATGTTACTGAATATGAAGCACTAGTGCATGGTTTGTAATGGGCAAGAAATATGAAGGTTAATTCCTTATAAGTCTTTAGAGATAGTGAACTATTAGTTCACCAAGTAAAGGGAATTAATATTCTCAATAATCCATTACTTAGGTCTTATAAGCATAGAGTATGCGACCTAGTTGAGGAATTTTAATCCTTTAATATTTAGGCCATATCAAGAAATCATAACAAGCATGCAAATAGGCTAAGTACTATTGGATCACAATTCAGTATCGCAGATGACATTAAAAGGGAAAAAGTCCAATCACATATCAAATTAGTTATGAGACCTTCTATCCTAGACAACCATGATAATTGGAAATATTTGAAGACAATAGTCAAATTATCAGATTCTTATAAGAGGAAGCTGAATTATCCTCAAAGAACCAAGATAAGCATTTACAATAGTATGATAACCATATTGTATATTTGAAGACAAAAAAGTTGCCTAAAGGATTGGTCACCCTAAAAAACATATTTAGCAGAGATGAATTAATAAAATAAAATTTTGGTTTGTCAACAAAAGAAGAACATTATAAAAATGTATAGATTTCAACTGGTAGGAATTTAATGCTAGTCAAAGTTTGCACATCTTTAGAGAAATAAGCTTTTATAAAGTTATGTTCAAGCCTTGTAGATGTTTTTACATGGTAGTGTAGTGACCTTAAATGTTTTGATCCAAGTCTAGCTCAACATACCATTGAGTTAAAAGATGAGACTAGGCTAGTTAGACAAAAGCAAAGCCCAATTAATCCTAAGCTTGAACCTCTAATGAGAGATGAACTACATAAACTCATTGAGTTAGCCATAATATTTATAATCAAGAACTCAACTTGGGTGGAAAAATTTGGTCTAGTATGGAAGAAAAATAGTGAAATAAGGCTATGTGTTGACTTCCAAGACTTGAACAAAAACTCTTTCAAAGACCACTATCCATTTCCATCAATGGAACATATTTTGTAGCTAGTAGCAGGTTCAGAAAGGTTCTTTTTATTGGATGGTTATAGTGCATATAGCCAAATTTTGGTCAAAGAAGAAGACTAGTACAAAACAACCTTCAACAAAATGTGGAAAACATTTGCATATAGAAATATGCCTTTTGGTTTATCTAATTTTGGAGCCTCTTTTATGAAGGCTATAGACATGGCATTTTAGGGTCTCCTTAACAAGTTTATTGTTATTTATCTAGATAACATAAAAATATTCTCTAAAAGCACAAATGAGCATATGATTCATCTCAGACAGGTGTTTTAAAGGTGCAGAGAATTTGGAGTATTTTTGAACCCAAAAAAGTGTGTTTTATCTATGCATGAAGGTAAGCTTCTTGGACATGTCATTTAAAATAATGGTACATGCATAGATCTTGATAGGATTGAATCAATTCTTGTACTATCATTGCTTAAGCACAAGAAATCCTTGCAAAGCTTTCTAGGCAAGATCAACTTTATAAGGAGATAAATTTTAAAATTTTCTACTTTAGCAAGGCTACTCACAACCATGTTAAAGAAAGGCTAGAGTTTTAGTTGGTCTAAATAAAGAGTGAGAAGATTTGAAGAGATCAAAAAAGCTTTAGCCAATTCTCCTACACTCGTGAACCCTGACTTTACAAAATATTTCTTCTTATACAACTATGCTAACATTGACACGATTTCAGGTATTCTCATGCAATAGAATAAAGAGACTTTAGATCAGATAATATCCTTCTTCAATCGAGGCTTAGAGGAATATAAAACTAGGTATTCTTTTATTGAGAAGCACATTCTTTTAGTTATAAGTTCTCATAAAAAGTTTAGGTACTTGTTATTTAATAATAAGATACATTTGATGTTTGTACATCTAAGTGCCAATGACTTTCTTTTGAATAAAGATATAAATGATAAGATAGTTGGTTAGATAACCAAGGTCATGGAGTATGACATTGAAATCAAAGTCACAAATCTGGTGAGAGGTGAATGACTTTGTGAACATCTAGCCCAAGACTTGCAAGAGTCTAATGAACAAGTTATGGTGTCAAATGATCAACAACTTACAAGTGATCAAACCTCAAGTTCTATCTAGTTCCAGGATATGGTAAGGTATTTATAGAATGGTGTTTATCCTCCTCATCTCACTCCTTCAAATAGGATATATTTTAGATTGTAGTTAATTCCTTTTCTCCTTGTTGATAATGTATTATTTAAAAAGGATACCAATGGTATATTGCTAAGATGCATAGAACTAGGTCAAACACAAGGGTTACTTGAGCAGTTTCATGATGGACATTGTAGAGGAAATTACTCAACAAGAATCAAAACCCACAAGATCATGAGAGGTGGGTATTATTGGCCAAGTTTATTTGGTGATTGCCATACATGGATAAGAAAATGTAGATAGTGTGCCATATTTGTTGGAAAGGTTAAACTTGAAGCCTTACCTCTCCAACCAATTTTAGTTGATCAACCCTTTGTCTGATGGGGATATAAATTTATTAGTGTTATCAACCCCCTATCAAGCTCAAGACACAAGTAGATCCTAACTATCATAGATTATTTTACTAGATGGACAAAGGTAGTAGCATTAAAGGAAGCTAATGAAACTAGTGTTTTGGACTTATATGAAGGTTTGCTTACTAGATTTGGAGTCCCTTCAACTATAATTTTTGATAATGCTATGGATTTTTTAGGATCTAAGATCAACCAATGGGTAGTTTAGTATAGTGTTTTCCTCAGTACCTCATCAAACTATTATCCACAAGGTAATGGCCTTGCTAAGTCCACCAAAAATAATTTGTTGAAGATAATCAAGAGGACTATCGAAGACAATTAGAGATCATGGCATCTTAAATTGAAGTCAGCTCAATAGACTGATAGGATCACCCATAAGAGGTTAATTTCTACTTCTAGGTTAATTGATTACCCAAATTTAAAAACTATCACTTGTTTGTTCATTCAGCCTATCTCCATCATTATTGTGCCTTTATTTGGGAAAACATAGTCTTTTCTCCAAGTGCCTTTTGCCTTATGGATTATACCAACTGATGATGTTTATGTTTAATTCTATGTGTCAAGTCTATGTCAAAGTTATTCTAACCTTATTAGATTAAATCAAATCACATCAACCTTTGTTTCAAATTCTAGATTTTGATGCCATTTGGCTAAAAGTCATAGCAGATCATGTTTGTTTGAGCCTAGCTTTTGACTCCACATTTGGATGAAATCCCTAGCAACTCAACTTTTCCCTTTCCTAGTTTAGACCTTGTTTGGAACACTTTGGCCTAGACTTTGACATGTCAGTTTAATTCAAGCACTTGACTTTTTATGTGTATGACATTAGATGTTAGACTATTTTATGCCAAGTTATATCACAAACTATTTTTAGAGATACAGTTCCATTTTTAGACCACATTGGAGATACAACTCTAATTTCAACCAATCTAGATCACATTTAAACCCTTTGTCCTCTGGACATAGTTTTTCAAAATTTGAAACAATCTAAGCCTTTTATTTTTGGAACTTTCATCATTTATGTAGATATGAATAGCTAAAATTATAGTGGAGTCATGTACAATCCAAGCTATGATAGAATGGCCACACAAATTAACTATAGCTAAACACCTACTTACAATCCAACTCGAGATCTTGATTGGTATGAAGAGGCTTGAAAGGAGGACTTTATTAAAGACCCAAGTACAAAGAATGTTGTTTGGGAGACAAATCCATACCCTCTTTATAATATTTAATACATAGAACATAGTCAAGAACCAACTTATGACCCAACTCAAAACTTTTATTGGGATGAAATGGTTTTTGAGGAAGACTTGGATGCTTTGGTTTGGGCAAAAAATCACCCTTCATGATGCCCTTTCATTCTCTGATCATCAGCTATCATTAAACCTCCTTCAGAGTGTATGAGCTACCAAGCTCCTTAACGTACAAGGAATACCATTACCATTCCAGGACCTCATCTTTTGGCTTATACAAGCAATAAAGCTCCATAATGCCCTTTCATCATCTCATGACCTAGTCTTTTGGCTTGTGTGAGTAATCAATCTCCATACTACCCTATTGTTACCATTTCAAGACTTCATCCTTTGGTTCATGCAAGTAAACCAGTTCCACAATTCCTACCATTATCTAACCATTAATCAGTGTTGAACTATTTCCATATGTTCCCAACTTTAGAAAACCTCAACTAATCCAATCCAAACCTCAGCCAATCATTCAATCATAACCCCAACCAATCTAACCAAAAACTTTACCAATCCAATCTAAACCTCAGCCAATCATTCAAGTATAAACCTAACTAGTCCAATCAATACCTCAACTGAGCCAATCATTTGAGGACCAAGATGTGTTCAAGACTATTGTGTTATAACCAATCATAAACTAAGGCTAAATCATTCAATGAATCAAAGATTTTTTTATTGAACCAACCATTTGTGATAAGTTAACCTATGATGAATCACCTTTTATCCCTATGCCTGTTTTTATGAGCCTCCTATTGAAAAAATAGTCTCTAAAGAGTTGTATCTTGACATTTGTCCTACCATTCTTGAGTCTCACTTTGACATGCTAGTCTTAATGGAGCTTATTATTCCATCATAGGCTATTACTTGTATAAAACCAAACGTTCAATAGGAAATCATTATAAAAAAGTACCCATTAGATGAATAATCAAAATTAGAGTCAGGTTATATTCTTGGATTGACATTAGATTTAGCATCAAAAGCAGAATCAGTAGTCTTGACATTGGATTCAGAGTCCCTTGAGTTGGAATTAGATTCAAAAATAGAATACATTCATGATTATTATAATATTGGTTATGCATGCCTAAAATATCAGTATGAATACATTTGTGATCCTTATATAGTTTTTTAGAATGATTAATTCAACATTGACACAAGTTTTTCTAGTATCTTCTATGAGGATTGTGCATCCTCTTCCCATTCCATTACAATTCCACATACCATTACCACTAACCATCATAGCCATGTCATTAAAATTTCATATCCCAAAAGTGTTTATTAGGACCAATATAATCATACCTTGTTGAACTACATCCATGGTGACATATTAAATGAATAAAATCAAGGAGGCCAAGACTACAATCATACAATAGAAGAACACTCTCTTAGAGAAACCTTTTCAGAGGTGCTAGGGGGTAATCAAAGTCAAAACTCAACATATTCTAGTGAAACCTTTTCAAAGGTGTTAGGGGACAATCAATGTCAAAATTCAATGTTACTTAGTGAAATATTCTTTGAGGTGTTATAGGAAAATCAAGATAATCTCATTGGTAGAAATCTCTTTGAGGTGCTAATAGCTGAGCACACAAGTTATTCATTGCTTGATGAAGACATTATCAAAGACAAAATCAAAATAGATTACAATGTAAAACTTAATAAGATGATAGCTACTTTCAAGCTTAAATAATAGAATAATCTAGTACTCTTATTGAGAGAATATTTAGAATTCGTTTGCTCTACCACTCTAAAGATATGTTGAATCTGGAATCAACAACATTGTGTGTGCTAAAAAATCCCAATCTTCATTTATTTCCCTACCATGATTCATTTCATTAACCTCCATTAAATTTCTCAATAAAACCTACCATCCAACATTTATCCATCTTTACCATCCATAGTCGCACTTTCCTTTACAGAGGCCACAAAGATACTTTGTCTCAAAGTTTTAAGGAAACAACATCAACGACTGATGAAGATCACATCATTTTCATCCAAATCAACAACCATTTATTGATAGAGTAACTACTCAAATGAGGTGTGGGATAACAATTTAAATGATTAACTATTCTAGTTGTATCATTTGTTGATCAAGATGTACATCTCTAATATAAAAGGAACAATAGAATCATTTATCATACCTAGATGAGAACCACACATGTACCATATCATATCAAGTTATCAATATTTTTATTGTTGTCGCATATCCTAAACCATTTGCCTTATCACTTGGGGGAAAACATCTTACCATTTTATCTAATCTATCAAACCAATCATTATCCTAATCAATCATTATTCTATCATATCCCATTCTACCATATCATTCTTATATATACTAAAGCCTATTTTTAGTCATCTTATCCAATCTTGTTTTGATCTTGGTTACTTTGGTTCTTCCCACACTTTTTGTGAGGGGATTTTGATCAAGTTTCAATAATAAATCAAATTCATGTCTACAATAATAGTCTATGAAAGTAGTGTGACATTTAATGTGGCAAGATATCTTTCATTTTCTATCCTACATCAAGTTTATTTATGTGAGCCTGATTATATCACTTGCTGGGATAAATCAATGTTCACCAGTATTGCTACTAATTATAACCACCTATGGGAAAATTAGTATAATTAATCTAATCCATTGTATCCTAGTTATAAGTTCCTATGGGTAAACTAGGGGAAACATTTGTTTATCATGCATTACAACATCACCTTGACATTGCTATTTTCATTGACCAGCTATTTGCTAGACATGAAAACTTGTTAGGATCTAGTTGGTTTTCCCCCACCTTTTATGTGAATAGAATTACTATGACTATGTAGGTCATTTTAAGACTATGTAGGTCATGCTTAATTCATGTTGAAGTCATCTCAGTCCCCCTTTTCCATCATGCTCTTGCTATTTTGTGAGTATTAATTTAAGTTTTCCATGCTCTCACTATTTTATGAGTTTAGACCATTTTCATATCTCATAATTCCCAATCGGGTTGAGATGATTTTGAAAATTCCAAAAACATTCATAAAGTTTCAAAAATCCAAAAACATTTATCTTGTCTAAGCCTAGTTAGTCATCCTCAAACTGCCCTACTTGGGAAAATCCATTGTTATGATGCTTTCTATTGATTTTATTTTTAGGATTTTTGTTTATTGGATTTATATTTGTTTGTTTATTTTAATTTGTTTGTATATTTGTGTGATTTTTGGGTGTTTCTTTATTTTTTTGTATACTTGAATATTTGTTTGCTTTCAACACTATTGCCTTGATTCAATTTATATGTATTCATTAGATGATTCCTCGAGCACATTATTCTTGAGTCTATCCATATTCATACATTGACATTGTTATCATGGTTGTTTATCTTTGGTGCATTGTTTTTGAGTGTTTATTGGATTGAGGGTCAGTCCTTATGCATATTTTGGGATATTATTCATGGGGTTCTATCATGAGGCATATTGATACATGATATAACAAAAATCAACTTAGGAGTTCATGCAAGCAATGGAGTTGAAAAAGTTTCTCCTTGGTACCTTGGAAAATCCTTCCACCCATCTTGATCAAATTAATTCATTAACCATTATAGTTGTATCAATGTTAATAAGGATGAGCATTTCCTCATTGATAGGTACAACTAAATCTTTTCTATTGATCAATATTATTCAACTATTCCTTTCTTTCACTTTAAATCCTCATATGCTTGGTTGTTTATGGCTTCTTTAGTCATTAGAACATCACATCTATGTTTTCACCCACTCATATTTAATCTATGTAACATGTTCTATCCTTGAGTCATACTTGCTAATCTACCCTACTAGGGCACAACTATGCAAAAATCATCTATTAACTAATCTAGGTCCTCCTAATGATTATAACTACCTATGGGCACATCATTATTTTGACTTTTATTCCTAATGATAACCACCTTTGGGAAAATTAGTATCCTTTTTAAATCAATGTATTCAAACATTTCTCATTTGGATTACTCTCAACCATAGGTTAATCCCACCTTTCATCTTGTTTTTTTTTGAGGGACCATCCATCCAAAAATGTGATGACCACTCCCTCGAGGGGGCATCATTATAGGCTTCCAAAAAACCATTGCTATAAGATTTTTCTTTAGCCATTATCTTCTTTTTGTCATACATGCCTTTTTTCATTCTTTGAGAAGATAATATTGTACCTACAATTTTACAACATCTTTCCAAACAGGGGCAAAATATAGGCACCTAAACTAGCCACCAATGGATTTTTATCTGATTTTAGACCAATTATTACCAAACATTGACCATTTAGCATAAGAATTTCTAAATGCTTCAAATTTGGCTTCATAACCATGTAATTAAATCAACTTGGCCCATATATCAATTAATTTGGGTAAATGCACATTGAATTAAATCAAATCTTGAAACAAATGACCAAATGACTAAATGAGATTAATTAAAGTGCACATCTTGATCAAAGCCTAATTAAATTCATATTTGAGCAAATGAGCTAATAAATCAATTACCAAAAAGGAAAATTCAAATATCAAGAGCATCTTAGAATATCCTAAAAGCTACTCATTACATTTGTGAGTTGTCTCAAATGGAAAATATCTAAATAATATCATAATAATATTCTAAACTCAACCAAGGTTTCAATTTAACCCATTTAAAGTGATTTTAAAGCCTATAAAAGCAAGCCTAGAGCTCTTCATTTAGAGAGCTTGAAACATAATAGAGTTATAATGCTGGAGTTGATCCATAAAGCAAATGTATAGTGTTATAATGCTAAAATCAAGCCAAGCCAAGCATTAAACAAGTTTCCAAGAGGAGATGAAGGTAGCCACACTCCATTGATGAAGACCTTTTGAGCATAAATCCGAGCAAGGCAACAAAGAAGCCGTTTACAACAATCAAGGATTTGGGTAAGGAATTTGTATTTTGTGTTTAAATTGTCATTTCCTTCTATTTTTAGTTTTGTTTTCAATTGGTTTGTTCACCATGCTCCACCCATGATCTAGGCTTAGAGATGTTATATTGTTAATGAGTTGATTTTATTATTTTTGGAACTAACTCTATACTAACCTCCTCTCTTGAGTCAAATTCCTTGATCATAATTAGCTATTTTAACCTTTTTAGGTTAGTTTCCATACTTTAGTTTATTTCTTTCCCTATTTTGTTGGAATTATTATATCTTTGTAAATAAAAATACTGTCTTACAATCATATAAATGGTCCATGTATTCTCTATTATGAGTCAAATTCATGTATATGGTCTGAGTTCTCAAGCATAACAGGCATGCTGCCTAGCTAAGTCACCAAAGATGTTGACCAAATTTTGGTCTACATACCAAAAAATATTCCTAGTCTAAGAGTTTAGTTGATCCAAATCTAAAAATATTTGGTTGAAAGATAATTCAAGAAACAAGAACAACATAATTCAAATAATGCTATGTTTGAGAAGAGATGTTTTATTGATCAAATTTGCAGACCCAAACATATGCCTATCTTTGAGAAGAGATGTTTGATTTATAGTTTAGGTTGCATATTAAATTATACATGTTTTCTAGGTGTGAGGAGGATGTAGAAGGTCACCAATCTTGGGGGAGATTAAGTGGTTCAACTTCCATGATTTACAACAATACAAAATTTGAGGAATTACTATTTTTGGAAACTTACTATTTTTAGACTGCACTACCAACATTGAAATTTGGGGCACTTATATTGGGTTTTTAGGGATGAAAATACATTTATAAAAGATCATTCCATCTCAACACATTCTCCTCATTTTTAGCTTTCCAATAGTTCAAATGGTGAGTCAATTAGAGCTATGGTGCAAAAGTTATGGCTCCCAGAAGTTCTGTCATCAATTGGGGTGGACCCGTCACTTGAATTATCACCTAAATTGTTGCCCAAATCATTAGTGGAAGGAGTAGGATCTTATTTTATATAGTTTCAAAGAGTAGGTATCTGAATAATTTTTCATAGTGTCCGAGCCTTTAAGGATCAAGCAACATTTCAAGTGAAGTTCAAGGAAAAGCTAAGTACAAATCTCCTTTTGGGCCAAGTCTTTACTTGAATTCTTTCAAACATTTAATTTGACTAAGTGTTAATTATTTTGAGCTTTTATTTTCTAAAAATTATTTCAGGACTCTTTCTTTTGAGCTAAGTGTTGAAATCTTTTGGACAAATTGTCTAAGACAAAGTTTTCAAAGGCATGAATCTTTTCGAATAAAATGTTTGAAGAAAAAGACAAAGACCTATTTATTTCAGGAAATGTTTCTAAACAATTTTCTTGAAGGATAATTATTTAATGAAATGTTCTTATACATTTTTTTGAAGGGTCATTCCTTGATCAAATATTCCATTTTCAAAAGTCTCAAAGAATCTTTCTACAACAAGGTGCCCTATACAATTTTCATGAAGGGTCATTTCTAGGGAAAATGGTCCAGTTCAAGGTTCTCGAAGGAAGTCTTCGAGAAAAGTGTCCTAAATATATTTTACAAAAGATATCCTTTTCAAGTAAAATGGCCAAAATATTTTCCCCAAGGGTCTTTTCTTTGGAAAGTGAACCCTACAAAAGTCCCAAAAAGTCAATTTTCAATGTAAAGTACCCTATACAATTTTATTGAAGGGTCATTTCTTGGGAAAATGGTCTAGTTCAAGGTTTCGAAAGGGTTATTTCAAAAAATGTGTCCCAAAAAAAAGTTTAGGATGCCCCCAAAGTGTTAAATTAAAATGCAAAAGATGATTGTTGTTTTTCAAATGTAGTGACATTCTTGTAAATGTCAAATACGTTTACACAAACATCAAAGTTTAGGCTATAAGAAATGGCCATTTATATTCAAATGGGTTCAATATCAATGGTCTATGTTCTATCCAAGTAAATATTTGATGGTACTCATTAAGTCAATAATTCAATAATACATTCGCATAACTGTCAAATTTAGACCATAATAAGTAACCATTTGGGTTCAAAAGGTCCTTAAAAGGTTTGAAGTTGGTCGAGATATAATGGTTCATGGGAGCTATCATACTCTCACATGAATTATAATGATAAATTATAGAGTCAAATGGGTCAAAAGGTCCCTAGGCTAATGCCTTTAAATATCTATAAGTTAAATAGATCTAACAGTGTGAGATCATCAAGACAGGATTCGATGGAGCATAAGGATTGATGGGAAAGTGGGACTAGGAATATCCAAGGGCTCATATTTAAATATCTCATCAAGATCAAATGATTCATAGAGGTTAAAGGGTCAAAGTATCTAAAGAATAAATGTGTTCATGAAAAGTGGCAAAAGCATGTTCAATTAGTAGAAGATTGATGACTTATGGGCATCCATGCACAAGTAGATCAATAGAGTGAGGCAAAGTCAATAAGTTAATCTATCTATGGAAATAATGAGTATAAAAATATTTGAGCATGATGTAGATGATCCTAGTCAATTTTTGATAGCCAATAAACAAAAGTGAGCCCAAGACATTTTTGATTAAAGTTGAAGAGGTTATTTTAAACCATACAAAGTAGATGACAAGGAGCTGAGTTCAAAGGTGAATCGAGGTTGAAATAGGGACATATTTTAGATACCAAGCACCATAATTTATATATATATATATATATATATATATATATATATATATATATATATAAGATAGATCCTTTGGATCTAATATCAAAATCAAAGATAAACCAATGACTATAAAGCAAAGTTAG
Source organism: Torreya grandis (assembly GCA_037957365.1). Taxonomy (NCBI): domain Eukaryota; kingdom Viridiplantae; phylum Streptophyta; class Pinopsida; order Cupressales; family Taxaceae; genus Torreya; species Torreya grandis. The sequence goes on along the minus strand of JARHVA010000653.1, from coordinate 4,227,695 downwards.
GTAGTTTGCAAACTTTTATTGATATTGTGACTGTATGAAAATCAATGGTCTAGGATTGGTTTTTAAATATAGTGGACCTATGTCTCACCTCATCATGGCTCACATTTTTAGGTTTTTATGTCAACCTAATGTATATCTAACACATTTTAGCTAGTTTCAAGACATGACCCTCATTAGCAGATCAAGTAAATAATGACATGATTCCAAGAAAAGATTTGGAATTTGGATAAGGGTAATGAACATTTAATTCTTTTACAAAGTTGGTTCCTTGTTGATAATATCTAAGTTATCATCCTCAAGAGTGTTAATCCATTAAAAGTAGTTGGTACTTTTCCAGTACATGACTCTCTCTCTGTCTCTCTCTGTCTCTCTCTCTCTCTGTCTCTCTCTCTCTCTCTCTCTCTCTCTCTCTCTCTTTGCTATAAATACAAGCTTCTAAGCCTTGATATTGATCCTTTTATCCCTCTTTTTGGTATGACCATACTTTGCCAAAAATTTTACTAAGATGCCTTTTTAATACAAATAAGACTGAATTCCATCCTTTTCTAATCTAGATTTAAGTGTGTTTTATGAATTCATGCACTATTGTTAAGTGAATGTATGTTCCTTGATTATGTCTGAGTTTCTCACCTTCAGGAAGTGCTTAATAGTACCCATAGGTCATTGCAAGTGAAATCTATAGTTTGTTGTCTAGTTTAAAAGTGCATATCTACCCTCTCTTGCTAATTTGGTAACTGATTAATCCCTTGTTCTAAAATATTTATGTGAGAATGATGTTCTTTGGTTAAAAAAAGTGTCTCTAGTGTGTTTTGTGTGAGTTAGAGTGATCAAATCATTGGTGGATCACCTCTTTTACATGATTTATAAGTTATTGTCAAAATATCTCTCCCTTTTACAAGTAAGTGTTAGTTTAGGTTTAGTGTAGGTGATATATCCATAAAGAAGCTAGCCTTCTCTAGAGGTCTGATCCACTATTAGGATACCCACAACCTAAGATCAGTCCCATGTTAGACTAGATTTGAGTAAAAGACTTGAACAATCTTCTGCTCAGCTAGGGTGAAAATCTAGAACCCTAATAGTTCACATCTCATCATTTCATATCCATGCATCCAATAATGTTACCAAAAACTATTCACATCTCATGGATTAGATGGTTTATGGCACTCATTATAAAAAGAGATCCCCCAAGCTTTTTGACTTGCCCATCAAGTCTATATTATTCACCCCACTAGGCCCTCTAGGCTTGAGTCACACCTTTGGACCTCCCAAAGACATCATACCTCAACATCATATGATGGCTTTCCCATACAAGCCATCAATAGAAACTAAATTATTCCTTGATTCTAACAATAATCATATATCACTATTCTTCTCATTAACTTGGTTTCAACAAGTTAATGATTGACTAGTGAATGATCATTTTAATTCAATGTAGATTTAGGAAAGGATGGAATTGACCAAGGCTCAAGGTAAATATCACAAGTTTATAAATAACTCCTATTTCAATCAAAACTTATTAGTTTTAGCCCTTTCAAATTTATAGAACAACATGTTTCTTTATTCAATTCAAAGAGGCTAAATGCTTATAATAGGATCAAAATTTGATTTAGATTAAGATTTTCCTTTTCAAGTAGAGAGCCCAAGCTTTGCTAATTTACCCAAGTAAATTAGATACTCTCACCATATTCATCCCTCTAGGTTTAAGCAAATCCCTTGGTATTTCTAAGGTCATAATGTCCTAAGCATCTACTGTTGAGTTGCCCATACAAGTCAACAATAGATAATGAACATCATTTACTTAATTCCAAGGGCAAAGTGGTTATCACTAGCCTCATATTGATTTTACCATATAAGTCAATAGACAACATGTGACACTTTCCATAACTTGGTTTGGGAAGGGTTGACCCAACCAAGGCTATGGGTAGGTGTCATAGTGTTACTAATAAAAATTAAAAATTTCCACACATACACTAATTTCAATGGGATTCAAGAATTTCCACCACCTCAATATTATAAAATGGATCATTGTCCCATTCTAATTTAAGATAAAGGTGCCCTTGCAATATCAAGTCATAATACTGATAAAAAGAAACCATTACTAGTTCTATGATAGCAAAATTTCATATCCTAGATTTCCCTACAACAAAATCCTAGCTCCGATACCAGATGAAATAACCCCCCAAAAATTTGTAATTACTTATCAAAACACAAAAAATATAGTGTGTAGGCTTTTTATACCATTTAGTGAAGCAAAACTAATTTACTTGATCATGCATAAATGTGTAGCAACCCAAAATGTAATAGATTGATGAAGAATAACTACCCATGATTAAACACCACTAAAATATTCTATAAGGGTGTGTTACCTAATGAAGGTATGTAGTTAGGGGTATATAAGTGTACGAGTGTACACATATAAGCTTACACCTTTATATAGAGTACCCATCTCCCAATAGGACCCTTTAATAGTACTTTATACATGGATAAGTACCCCATTCCTACTAAAGATTTAGATTTAGAGATCGAATGGTAATAGTCTCCCTTTGATGGAATTATAAGACATCATCTTGCAAGGTACTCTAAGTTTGAGAGAATGCTACCCCAATATGAACCATACTAAACCCATCGTCAAAAGGAAGAACATTAATCTATAATTCATAAGAGATTAACTAATCCTTTAACTCTAACCATAGACCAAATAATAGTATCATGATAGATAAAAACATTACATTTCATAACCACTAACAATCACATGCATAAAGGATCAAACCAAGAATAATACATTCATCAGAACTATTATTTAATGCCCAACACTTCCAGTATAGATAATATTCATTGGGAAAGGAACCAATTAAATTTCAATGTACAAAAAATCATAAGGATCACCACTCCAATGTGCTTATTCACTAAGCAAGATGATATTTCAAGAGATAACTTCATGTAATAATTATTATAGATAATTTAGATGATGCTACCAGTCAGATCATTATAATAATAATCAACTTATGGATCATGGTACCACATTGCCTTCCTAATGAAATAAGGATTATATAACTTTCCAATTATAAAAATAAAGTAACTACCTACATTAATATCTCCACTACTTAGCCATTAAGTAACCCACATAGGTGTATCAAATAATAAACCCTCCTTTTATCTTTACAACGATTGAGATGGAATGATTAGCCAAGAATTCAGCCCAACCTTAATTTTCATGAAATTAAACTCATACACCATCACAATATTAGTTAATTATAAGGACAAAATTCCTTACATCCACTGTTATTTTCTTGATAGTGAACAAATCTATTTTAATAAGACTAGTTAGGATTATTTCCCAATTTACAACCAACTGCCATATAAGTTTTTTAGTTAGGAATAGTTATGAGATTGATTTCATGTACCTGATAGGTCAATCTTATTAATGGAGGAACACCCAACAAATTCTAAGCAACTTATAATTAATAATTGAACCAATAATTAACCCTTAAATGATTCTTTTTAGAACAATGAGATGTAGTATCAACATAAGTTTACCACTTACTTATATGTTCCATGCATCCAATCACCAATATCCAACATAAATCGTTATAATAACTTAGCTTGAATATAGACACAACAATGACATCTAAATAGTGTAACCTTTAATAACCAACCCATACAAAACATGTATAGCTGTTATAATTCCTTATTCCATAAGTGCAATAAACACAATTAACTCTAATTAGTGCAAATATCATATCAAAATAATCAACACAATTTAGATTATATAATATTAGTAATGATCCTTGGATTCAAATGTTATAAAACTTAGGGTTAAATTTAGATGTAACATACTTCCCCCTAAAATTGGTCATCATCCCGATGACACTTATTCAAACAATAGTTATTAATAACAAACATAGTTTAACAAAATAAAAACATAGTATCAAGTATCAAATAATGCAAACAAATGTGAAAATAGCTTGTAGAACTCATCAAAGTCCTCCTAAATAGCACTATCCTCAGAATATTGGTCCCATAAGACCTTGTACTATGACACTTCTCAATTATGCAAACAACATATGTATAGGGTTGAACAAGAATGGTTTGAAACAAATCACTAATGATATTAGTACCATTACTAAGAGTACCAAAAAGAATAAATAACAATAATAAGTTTAACATTGCCAAAGATACTCAAGTATTAGAGTCATTATTATGTTAAATAGGTTCTAGTTATGTCAAGGGGTTACTTCAACAATAAAATTTCATCATTCAAACTACCACTTGGGACAATGGAGATCCCCATGTTTAATATGATTGAATGCAACCAATGCAAAGAGTTTAATCAATCAATAACATAATATAACCCAACTTTGTCCATTATAAAAAAAAATGGATCTTGATTAATAATAACCACCAAGTGTGACAAGTTCAACTTAATGACACATAACATAATCAATAACATTTCACATGTTCAAGATTTGCATATTCCATGGTTGTACAACACTTTTCTTTTTATTTCTAATCAAAATAAAATCATACAAGTCAAATTAGCTCATAGTTATTATAGAGCCATCTTAAATAAATATACCTCACAATAATACAATAGTATCAAGACATGTAATATATTATAAAAAATTGTATTACTAGTAAAATAATCCTATTAAACATGAGGATCTCTAAAATACTCAATTAATTTATAAGAAAAAACTATTGTAATAATGATACTATTATTCCTCGACACCTTAGGGAGACATTGAAAACTTCACATCATGAATAAAGAAGGGAGTAATAATCATTGAAATAATGCTACAACTGAGAACTCAAAAGAAAATCCAAGAGGTAAGTTATATGCTGAAGGTATTGGCACAAAAATAATGCCATGAAGATCCAATAGTAGAATGGGAGTAGTCATACAACAAAAACAAAACCCTATACCTAGTCGAATGATCCCAATCATCTGATGGCCCTAACTATCCCATACATCATCTGGATGGTGGATTTTAATAACCATGTACTTGAGAGAGGTTTCAAATCATGTAAAGAGGTACTAATCCATCAGTGTGTTATACAATAGTAGTCAAAAAGCCATAAAACTCATAACAACAACAAGATAAATAATCACCCATAAGAGGATACTACCAACAATGCCACAAACCAAATGATACTAACACAAATCTAAACATCTCTAAAATAGATTCTAGGAATAGTTCAATCATTTGGGGAACCATCTTAATCAACAAGATTTAAAATATGAGTTCAATCCAAAATCCTTCAAGTTATAAAACATTAAGTTTCAACACAAAAAGAGAAACCAACACAACTCAGTCGAGTTAGTGGTATAGGCATGATCCACATCATCTCAAACTCAATGAGAACAAACACTTCAATCAGTTTATTATAAAATAAATAAGTACAACTCATAATAAACTCCCCATCCTTAATTAAAAATATTCCCAAACATATATACAATTTTCCTAGTTTGAAACAAAACACCCACATAATAATAATTCCAAGGTTAAAAAACATAACTTAATATAAGAGGTAACTACCTACAACCCATTTATAAAATCATGGTATAGAGTAGGTATAATGATTGGATCAAGCCATAAAAATCATTGATTAGATCTAATAAAAAATGCAATCATTAAAGTTATAGGGCATAGATCCATATTATGAGGCACAACTCAAATGGTGTTAATAAGAAAAATATTCAGCATGATTTTCTTATTTTCAAGAAATATAAATTAATGCATGCAAAAAATCTTTGCTATGCCTAGTAGGGTAAATTAGTCTCACAAAGAAAATACCCCAGATGAAATCACCAAATCATGCCATATAATCATTAATTCAATTCAATCGATGAGATACAAAAATATTCCATGGAAGTACACACAAAATAAGCCCAATGAACCTACCCTAAATGATTAATATGAATGGCTCAAGATTAAAATGTAATTATTGAAACAGGGGTCAATTTTAGTAATCGGGTAGAATGTTAACATAAAGGACCAATTCAATGATATATAAAAACAACTGAAACCATTTGATGCACAAAATAAAACTAGCTCAAACAAATAATGAAAATGACAACAAAGTGCCAAAACATCTTAACCTTCCATCAAATGAATAGGCATATCTAGGTATAAATTCAAAATGAGAATAATGAGGGACAAAAAATTGTTAAAATTGACCCCATCACATGACCAAATTGAGACTCATAACATCTGAGCAAGATAACAACAATGATCCTAAATAAATATGACCATGGTGCCAAAAACACACAAAAATGTTTATAACTAGCAAAGGGTAACCCTTTTCAACCCAATTCAAATATGCAAGCAATAAAACTCAAACCCAAAATGTATTTTGGTTGGATCTAAAAAAAGGTCAAGCCCCTAAAAATCATGCACATATAAGTCCACAAAACCCACAAGCAACCAAGTTTGAAAATCAACAATATTTAGATCACCCAAAAGGGATAAATAATGATTATAAATTGATTTAAATCAATCAATAATTCATTACAGGTCCATGATGAAGTCTCTCAACTTCATCATCAACCTATAACATTTTATTTTCATTGTATAAAAAACCCCAGCCAAATAAAATGCAACAATAAGTCCTACAGTCCAAAAATTAGAAAGATAAATGCTTACCAATGTTACATATCAATTATTAACTCTTTGGAATACTACCAACAACAACAGGGATTAAAAAAATAACTTATAAGAGTATAAAACTCGCTTACTTTCTAGTTTTAGAAGCTATCATGGAGGAAAATCAATCAATATATTTTTTTGTTGTTCACCCCCCTTTGAGGAGAGTCAACCCCTAGTCTCTTAGCCCCCATTGTGGCCTCCAAAACCTCCATGCTTCCTCCTATTAAAACCACCTTGATCATATTTTTCCTTTTTTTAGATTCCTCAATGGCTGCCAAATCTTACCAGGATAGTGGTGTCATGCACCCACCAAGAGAAGGAACAATGCTCATTTTGACAACTCAAGTGGGTGGAAGAGCCATTATGGCCAAAATAATATTTTAAATGTCAAATCCCTTACCATAATAATAATTATGCATAATGAAACAAGTTGACCCATGTAGGGTTTTATAAAAGCATGACTAATAAACAAGGACCTAACCTTATTATGCCTAGGTCAAGATTTCATGGGATCCAAACCATTATGACAAGTTAATAAATAACATTTAAACTTGAAAAATCAATTAAGTCTTATTTATTTAGTAAAACAATTCCAAGGTTAAATCAATGACACTCAAGTTCACGTTGGCAATCAAGGCTTAATAATCAACTAGTAATGCCAAGGCTTGTTCAAGAGTGGAATGAAATATACATGATGACAAGGATTGAAATAATCAACCAAGGTGGTCAAAAAATAAACCACAATAAAGGAATAACTAAAAATTATCTCTTACATGATGACAACACAAGCAACACTAACACATAAATAAAGGTGAAGTAGTATACATGATACAAACAATTAAGAAATCAATCAATAATTAGTAAAGATGTAAAATAGTGATGGATTAAGACCTATGCATGACTTATTTACCTATAAAGATCTTTTAGACTATTACCACCTCTTTATTATTCCCTAGGCTACTAACATCTACCACTAAGCCTAGCTCATGAACATATCCATGCAACCATATATAACATAAGTAACATCCACACAATAAAAATCAATAAAAGATAATAACATAATTATAAATTAAATATAATATAAGCATGATTTAACTAAAACAACGCAATCATATACAACAATAATGGTCTAGAGCATAGCCAATAAACAAGATATCAAAATATAATGTCTAAAACAACCAATATCTGCAATAAATAGTCAGCTAAGATCAAACAATAGGCCAATATTAATGTTTCATATATCAACTCGAATGTATCAAACATGCAGGGTCATAACATCTGAGGTATTTTTTATTGATTTGAGTATTTATAGAGTAAACAAAGAGTTATTTCAAGGACAATGACAACTAAAGTCAATTACATAAATCATAACCAAGCTAAGTGTATCTCTCTATTATTTTATCATTTTATATATAATAAGTTAAATTTCAATATACCTTTTTACATTTAAATTTGTATGGTTATTTTTCTATTTTACAAAATCTTAAGAGTCATAATTTTATCTTATTTAACTCACACTAATAAAAAATAAGTAAAATATATTACTTGTCATACAAATCGATGTGTGTTCTATGTGTCTATGTGAACATATATCTTTGATGTGAAATAACATTAAATAATTTCAAGTGGTTTTCTTATTTTTTATAATAAAATATGGCCTTTTCAATAGCATTATTAGAAATAGTTAGTTCATTAACTGCCATAAATCATTTAAAATTAAAGCTCTTTTTACTACCATTTTTCGTTATGTTTGTTTTGAAATGTTAGACATTATGAATAAGTAAATTAAAAAAATTAAGACCTAACAAAAAAAGACACCTTTAAAAAAACTTTAAAAAATCTATTTATTCCTTTGACATCTACATTTTCTTTTAATGCCATTATGGACTGCATATTGTATTCCATGACATGTTAAAAAAGTTTATATATATAGGTGAGTCATGAAGAGGAATCTAAAAAATCTGAAGGAGAGTCAGAAGCAAAGTGTGAAAAAATATATATCCAAGTCTAATGATCGACCATTCCTACAACCAAAATAATATCACTATGCAACTCCTTAATGTACACTAAATCTAGAGTGAATTTAACTTGTATGCCTAGACCATGGTGAGTGATTTGGTAAACTGACAAGAAATTAGTTGAGAGTGAGAGAAAACTTAGAACATTATTGAATATTCCACCACTCACTTCAATAGACCCTCTCTCGAGAACCTTTTTAGAAGTGTTGTCACCCAGTTGTATAAAGGACATGTCACATGGTTCAAAGGAACTAAAATCAATCTATGAAGAGGCCATGTGATGTGAAGCACCAGAGTCAATGACATATGTAGGAGGAGTTAGAGGCACAATTCTAACTAAATCTTTTCCCTTTTTTCTTCCATTGTTATTCTTTTTTCCTTTTCTTTACCAGAGTCATTTGCCTTAGTGGATTCATGGGTTGATGAAGATGGTTTGATAGAATTTGGAACACCCATGTTGTTCTAAATAAGAAGCTTAGTAAGGTGGTCAATTTATTTCTTCAAACATTTACTCTCATCATTCTTACCTGAGAAATGCCCACATTTGATCCAATCTTTCTTAGTATTATGATTGGAAGAAGAGGTCACATTATTTGATTTGGAGGAGGAAAGATTTTCACCCTTCTCATCATTTTTCTTGCTCTACTTTCTCTCTCTACTATTAGAAGCCTTATCTTTCTTAGCAAGTAGTGCATGAGATTTAGATGACTTCACTGTACCCATCTGTATCAACTTATCTTGATCCCGAATCAGGTCAGTAAAAAAGGTATCTAAAGAAGGCATCTTCCATGCGGTGTCAAGAGCACTCTTAGTGGTATGGAAAGTGGACATAAATATATATTATTTAAGACCCAATTTAGAGAGTATTGATAGAATAAGTTATTCATATTTCTTATGAATTCTACATGCTTTCAATTGTATTTTCAAAAGTCTAAACTTGGTGAAGAAGTCTTGAAGAGTGTCGAAGTCATATGGTCTCAATCTAATGAGCTCATTTTATAGCTCATGTCCTCTCATCACATCTTGCACCCCAAAGATCTTGGTGAGTTGGGCCCATACTTTAGTAGGTTTTTTGGTAGATTCTATGTGAAAGAGTAAATCTGGGGAGATGGAAAGACACAATAGTCTATGGAATTTATCACAATAGTTAAACCATTTGATTTTCACTCCAACATCAATAGGTTTAGTATTACTTCCCATTATAATTTGATGGTAACCCTTGGATTGCAAGATAATTTCTATTTTAGGTTTCCATTCATGATAATTAAATGGTGTAAGAAGACTAATAGAGAGTGAATCCATAGTACACAAGTAAAGATTATTATAGTAAGTAAATAAGAATGAAAAAAAAAGAAATAATGCATAACACAACACAATACCCCATTAAAATTGTCAGTAGTGACTCCCTAGATGTTTCAAATACAAGCACACTCATATAGATGTCAGATTCAAATGAAAAAGTGTCTTGAGCAGTAGGTGCGTAAGTACAAGGAACTAGAGGGATGTTAGATTCAATCGATAATGTATCCAAGAGAGAGTATAATAAGGATGAAGTGAGATTTAATCCATTACACCATAAAGAAAATGGATGTTATAAAAGACCAAAAAATATACAATCCATGCATAGATATTGAGAAAATATGCAGTTTAAAAAAAATAGCACCCAAAATGGAGCTACAGAGTGAAAGTTATGGCACTTACAAGTTCTGACGCCTACATATTCCTAGATTTTTTTTTTAGACTAATTGAGTAGTTTTTAACACTAATGTAACTCTTATGTCACTATAAATAAAGATACATAGTTTATCATCTAAGGCCTCATTTGTGAATGATATTTTACTTGATCGACATAAGTAAGACAATAATAGTACTCAACATAATGATAGATGGGATCCCTTAGTTATGTATGACAACCCCCTATTCATGGGGGATAGGGTGGCAAGCTGTAGTTTTACCTCCACTGCCTCCTTCAGCCCCATGTTCACTATTGAAGCTTAATTATTCTCTTTACTAGTCTATGATTTTATGAGTGTCTTGTTGGTTGTTGTGCACCTTTCATGTGATTTTTTTTCTAAACTTGATATTTGTTGAGGGTTTAAGCTTGCTTTGACTGCTTGTGGGGTACAACTTTTTTTTTGTATGATTAGTGTTGTAACATTATTTGTTTATATTAAGATAGATACATTTTTTAATAAATAAAAAACACTTTTTCCTTTTTAATTTATATTATTCAATGAAGTGTGGAATCCTAACTAAATATTTAAAGATATACACTTATGGAGTATTTAAACCTTAACCATTTTAACCATTAACCTATGTATACACATATAAAACCTTTTTTCAAAAGAACATTTAAAAATAGATCTACTCCATCAATTGGAACCAAATTAAACACTTCTCTTAAATTATCCAAAATAAAAGAACACTAATTTTTTTAATCCAAAACATAAAATGAACCCATAAACCATATTAATAGAAATAGAACATTATACCATTGTGACATCAATCTAAATAAAATAAACTTGTAAAATATTTAAAAATTAGGACAGCCAAACAAAATTTTACTATCCTTATGAATTATATAGATCATTAAAAAAAAAAAAATTAATTATAAACTACTCACCCATTAATAAGAATAATAAGCCTGTATAATGATATTAATATTTACAAAAGGTAAAAATTGATTGTTAATTAAGGAATATGAAGTGCATGAGTAACTATAAGAAGCCTAAAAATTAAAAAGAACATGCAACCAATAAAAAATGTGACAAAAAATCATGTCCTTTGATGCTTTACTAATCTCACCATATCTACAACCCTGTTATGCAATTACTTCCTACTCAATCTTGAAAAAGAAACAAGTTAAAAAAAGAAACAATCCTCTAAGTGCATATCATTGTAGAAGTAAAGTCTCTAGTCAAAAAGTTGGTGAAGATCAAACATCATTAAAAAAAATAAAGCCAAACATTTTTAATCGTCATAATGCATTAAGGTCTTGAAAGAATGATAAAAGTCTATGAAGAGGCAAAATAATTTCCCTTGATCTCATAGTAAGGATAACATCTAAATATAAATTTATATTCAATTTCAAGGTCTGAAGAAAAAATGAAAAAAATATGATGTACGTGAGGAATATGTTAATATGTCTCAATACAGAGGTGTGAACAAACTTTGAATTATGCCAATAGAACCCTCAAATTGTAAGATAATTGGAACCAAGTGTAGTATGAATGTTTTATGAGCCCATCCTCAATGTGAAGATATGTACTATACAAATGTTGTAGCTTTGGGGAAAGAGGCTCACATGGTTGTAGACTTTTGGACTGAAGGTAGGAGTTATATATCTCATCTATGATACTCCTATTTATCTCCCTTTTGGATATGTCTAGTGCACCATTTATAAAATCATATAGAGGGAGTCTATTGACAATATCTATAAGGCCTAGTAAAGAGAAAACTATGGCATACCAACTAGATTTGATCCCATGTTGTGTTAGCTACATAGAGTATTTGGATGCTATATATGGGTACCTAAATAAACCAACTAAAGAGTTGGTTGTGTGTTTGTTGGGCCATTTGTTGTAAAATTATATTAGTTTGTTATTTCTGTAGTTAAGCTTTGAAATAAATTAAGATGTACAGGTCATGCATCTCTTTATAAAACACCCCATTATTACCTTACATTAATATTATGAAGTAAAACCTAATTACTTGTGTTAGTTAGTGAGTTAAAATATTTTATTTGAGTCACACATACTTGGAGTGTCAAGGAAATAATGGGTTTGGTTTGAAGATAAGATTATAAAAATATTATATGTAAATGAAAGTTACCCCTGACCAATTTATATATTTATGAAGAGTAAAAATATAATTTAATATTTTCCATATTTTTAATTATAGTTGATTTCCTAACATTGGTACTAAATCAAGCTTATTAGTCGTAAGGAAGCCATGGATGAAGCATGGAGAAGCATAAAGCCACATGGTCCTATGAAGCATGAAGAAGAAACTTTTTATATATTTTTTCTTTGTCTTGATACCAGAAGCTTTCAAATTTAATTACTACATAATAATCCTAGAAAAATATTAATAAATGATTCTTTTGCTAATGTGGATTTATTTTACCCTAATTTAGATTAAGATGAGTTAATTTAATTAATATATAATAATGTAATGTAATTCAGATATTATTTTTAAGTATACATTTGAATGTAAAACATTACAAATTGATTGTACTGATTTGACAAGTGGCATATGCTAAATATAGTAAGTACAATAAAAGGATGAGTACTTAGATTTTTTGGGTGACTATCACTATATTTTGAAAATGAAAATAAAGATAAAACATGCATATGATTTTTTTAGTTCTAGAACTAATTTTTTGTCTTCACAGGGTTGGTACCATTGATCTGGGTCAGTGTTGTTAGTTTATACTAACCTGTGCAAAAGTGAGTAACAATGATTGTATGGTCACGTGCACATGTCTATGCTTACTCTATATTTATGATCTCAAACCTTGATTATGTACACAACTCTAGGAAATAGTATCCTTTTCCTTGAAGCCCTAGGTGTGCTTGTGAGGGTTAGAAACCTATAAATTTTGAGAAAGTGTAATGAGATGAGCTGACCCCTATCACCCTTATTTGATTATTTACAACTACCTACATATTTAATATAATAATGGAAATCAAGCCACATGTATTTCTCCCACCTAATATGATTTTACAATTGTTCTCATTTGTTATATGTATGTATCTAAGCCAACTCCTAGTGATAGATCCATAATTTTTAGAAGAATAGGGTAGATTTTCTTAATGTACAATAGTATATAGATGTGTACTAGTTAGATTCCAAGTCCCTTTTTAATGATAGCTTGATTTGATTATATATGAGTCTAATTGGGTGATTTCTTACACCATTGACACACTTAAAAAATTATATTACCCTAAGGAGATATTTTATTTTAGAAAATAGTTATTTTTATGATTGATTTGGTACTAACCATACTAGGTTAGTATCAACTAATGATACTAACCAAATCTAGTAAAACCAACCTATGTAAAGGCTTATTTAATTGAGAGTATGGATATGTCTATGTAGGATATTAAATAGGTTTAAAACAAAGAGTGAGGATCATGTAAGTGTGTAATAGTAGAACATAAGAGTTGACTCATAATATAGCATGCAAATATGATAGAATGATATATTAGAACCATGTTTGTGTGCTCAAGTAATGCATGGTAAATGTGCATCAAGTTTGTCATTTTCAAGTACTAAATACCATATTTTAATATCTATAATGCCCCACTTTTATTCTAGTAATGGAATTACTAGAGTAAAAGGATAAAATGTACTTGAGTGTGCACAATATAATTTATCTTTGATAATAAGCTCCAATTTTGCAATTCACTCAATAATAAAACCTATAGTCATGTCTATTCAATGTCCATGGATTGAATATTTTACTCTAAAACTAAATTTTTGAAATTTTAAAAGAACAAGGGTTAAAGTATATATGTGTGTTGGTGAAAACTATGTTTCCATTGCAACTTATTAGAGATGACGCTTCCTTATTGAAGTATTGGACAAATTATTGTCTTCTTACTGAAGCACATAAAGAGTTGGGTTGATTATGCCCCGAATTTTTGTAGCTATGTAGGGTCTTAAGTTGGGAAGACAACATGTTCCAACCCTTATGAATGTGGGAAGAAGTACACAATATACTAACCCAAATAATTACAAAGGTAAAGAGAGAACCATTAGGCTAGGTTCACTAAAATAAATAAATCAACCATGATAGATGGATTATAGATTAAATTATATAGTTCAATGCTCAAGTTTTCTCAAATTCACTCCATGTAAATAAAAAATATGATTGAAAGATAATGAACAATTTTCATGCCCCCATCATGAATGTAGGTTTGATTGTATAGTTTTTCTCAATGCTGAATATAATTCATGATTGAAAGATTATGAACAATGATCATGCCCCCATCATGCTTGAAGATATGATAAATATTGAGTGGAATGATAACCATTTTATATTCAAGTGTAAATTATGTTGATGTGTTTGTGTACATGAACTAGTATCATGCATCATGAATATGAAAATGTGTATATATGTGCATGAGCTAGTATAATTCACCCTGAATCTATACCAATTGATATAAAATATTGTACATATATATGCTAAATTTTAAGAATGTGTATCTCAAATCTATATGTATCCAAAAACTTGTAATTAATGTTCATGTAAACTATGTACATACACCCATGCATATGCATCCAAGTATGCATGTGTTTGTGCTCAAGTGTCTGTAAAGTGAGTGAATATGCATGGCATATGCCATTTTAATATATATAAGTGTGAAAATATTTATCATGTGTCTAAACCATATGATATTTGAACCATTCTAGATATCTAAATTTTTTACTCAGATATGATTTTATACTCATGGAGACTTATGTGTCTATGACAAGACCACTATAATACCCATATTGATATTAAGGATGTATCATGTAAGTCACTCATCTCAAAATAATATTTAATTATATCATGTCATGTATAAAGATAACATCAAGTAGTATCATGTGAAAATATGGATAATATGTCAACATAGTAATGTATATGTCGATCAAGGCATGCATGTAACATTTGTAATTTAAGGTAGTGTCATGTATAGATAAATGTATCAATGAAACATGAATTATAAGTATCTCTGAACAATACTACATAGTAAAATTACATGATATGGATCATGACACCACTCAATGTTAGCAATCTCAAAAAACACAAGTGTTAGTGTCACACATACGACCAAGGGCCACACATAAAGGGTATAAATATGTCACAAAAAACAAGGTGAAAGGACACACATAAGGTGGAAAATGTCACAAATAAGGGCCATCAAGGATGTCACATGAAATAAGTCCAAAGTCCACCCATAATATATAATCACAAAGTAACCTATCATGTTATAGAGTAACATCATTAATGGAGCATAGAATAAGCAACTAGTATGCACCATCCATATGTATCAATGTCACATTATAGTATAATGGTGTATTTGAAATCACTTAAAAGTGACACTTGAGTGCTAAGAGTGATACTTGAGACCATCTATCCCTAACTTATCCCTAGACCTATCTTAGAACTTATTTTCACATTTATCCAACCTTTGTGTGTGCCATAGGTGTCCCTAGTTATCCCTAAAGCAATCTTAGAGCCTCATTATTATATCCTATTCCTTCATTCCTAGGGTTATGTTACTTAGACACTAGCACCATAATATGGATAGTAACACCATATGACGCTAGTGTCCCAATATTGGTGTTACTATACTTTCCCTAATTTTTTCAAAAATGGATATATTTTCAAATCTTAGACCTCTTAGGGTTGTCCTAGACCTCTTTTAGCACACGCATAAAAACTATAACACTATATATACATTAATTTTAACCTTCTAACCACTAGATGGAAATTAGATGCAATTTACATATGCAAACTCAAAACAAGTTGTGCACAATTAATGTTATCAATCCCTATTTTTACCTACTTCTGCATCTACTATCTACAATATTCCTCATCTTATATTACTCAGAGTTATAGTCCAAAGAAAATTCAAATCACTCAAGTTAACTACCATACTAGCTTCAATTGCACTTGTACTAGCACTTAAGTGGGGAGAACTACATCAGGGTTGATCCCTATTACTAGTATTGGTATATAGACAAATCTCATCATAGTGGGGTGTTAAGGATGTCCAACCTACCCCACTAACAAACACACTTTTATTCTTGTGTTAACTAGATGCCATAGTATGTAAGATTAGGGTTTGCTCATAAATTTAGTCAAAATAGGTCATATACAGGTTTCAAAACTCATACACGTAAGAACATGCCTTACATATCTAGACACAAGTGCACCTAAAATCTTGGGATAATCCTATACATAGGACATTACCACCGAAATAAGGACATTAGTGCAACGGGGCACTGCTATCTAATTAGGGTGATATTATCTAGGAGGGGCTTTGACACTTGGATCTTATTTGTGACACTCAGACTAGTCTCTACTTTAGTTTTCATCCTCTAGATCATCTGTATTAGTCATTTTCTAGCAAAGTTATTATTTGCATTATTTATTTCTATTTTTATAAAGGTTAAACTAAGTAATTCTATAACAGATCAATGGCTATATTTATTACATATTTACACCCTAATTTACTGTACTCAACTATTTATCAACATAGGATTTACATTTACTAAGTTCTAAAAGGTTAAAACATTTAGTGAACCTGACTTACTTTGAATACTATTCAAACCCTAACCCTAGATGCTACTAGGATTTGTATCATTATTTTTCCTATTTTTATTCACTGTGTTAAGATTTTCATGTTTCATACATTCTATTTTAGCATCCCTATATCAATTTTTTTATTATATTCCATTTAAGAAAGCTATCTCTCTTCCATTAAGAAAAAGTTCTAGGCTGAGTGGCAATCCTATTGAGCATTTTTAGATTCCTTTTATTCGATCTTATACCATGGATAAGGGACTAGTTGTAACTATCATCATTGATCCTTCATACCTTGATTATATGGATTTCAATGATAATGAATTTGAAGATGAACAATATATTAAAGATCAAGATGATACATAAGGTGTAAATCGGGACACTCTCCCCCCACCTAACAATGAAAACCTAATTGTAAATATGGATGAGATTCTATAGAGATTTAGAGATAGACTTAGAGAATAGGCTCATGATCATGCATATATTTTACAATCCATAATGGAAATAAAGAACAAATCAAACAATGGTCAATATTCTACTCCCCTAGATAATAACATTATTACACATACATTGGGTCCAACTCAGCTAGCATAACAACCAATTTTAACTCAACAACCTTCAGTGATAGCTACACCTCTTATGGCTATTTATTCCACTCTAGATGTAAAATACCTTATGTAGGAGGTTCATACTCTACAGGATAAGGTGTTACATCTTGAGAAAGGAGCCATTAGGCCATCACATGACATAGATTCTCATGTTTTCTTACTTACACCTTTAACACATCACATAGTAGCAACTTCTTTGCTATCCAGATTCATAACACCTAAGCTTACATTATATGATGGTAAGGGTGACCTAGAGCACCATCTCTGAGCTTTCCATGCAACATGTTTGGACTACATATCTAATCATTGGCCTCTCATGAAGTTATTTTGAGATAGTTTAAAGGATTATGCCTTATATTAGTTCTATGATCTATCAAATTAGTCTATCACTATATTCACTCCATTAGTAGATATGTTTTTAACACACTTCTTAATAAACATAATTTATAAGATATCATATGCTCAAGTTGCATAATTGAAATAAAAATTAAATGAGCCTATTTTAGAATATGTCTTACAATATAAGACTATATTAGCCAAGTTGACTATCCCCATGGAAAATAAAGAGCTTCAAGACATTTTCAAATAAATCCTACTACCATCATTACATGAAACTATCTTGTTCAAGAAGTTTCCAACCTTCATAGATTTATGCCACATAGTGAAAGAAAGAGAAGTCAAGCTTCTCTCTATGGGCAAACTAAAATATACAAGTGGATCAAAATCAAATACTGAGTTATAGTAAACCTTCATACAAGGTAAGGGCTACTAAAACTAAGATTCAAAGTCCATGGTTAACACACCTTCATATCCATTTCCTCATTTGGTTTTATCAGCCCCTCCATGTAGAGTTTTCACCAACCTTCCAGAATTGATAACTCATGTTTTATTGTAGCTCTTAGAATGTAATGTCATATATGTCCCTCAAATCAAATAGGTTGATACAACATGACCTCCTCCAAATAACTCTGATTCCAATGCATTTTGTGAATATCACAAAGCACCAGGCCATAAAAAAACCAATGCATCAGCTTGAAACATAATATATAAGATTTGATAGAGGCCAACATTATTGATGTGGGCACACCCACATATGCACCCAAAGTTCAACAAATAGAAGCTAAGGTATTGAAAATATTTTCAAATCCATTTCCTAAGAATACAACAAATGAGGTAGGGGTAACTTTAGGTGTTCACTACACATATCAGGCACATCCACCACCATCATCATATCACACTTCTACAAAGGATGCACAACCACTACATGATATCATTGGTGTGTACCATATTACAATTCTATCTAGACCACTCATCACTTTCTAAGAATATGACATTGTTGATGATGATTCATAGTTATATATAATTTTTTTATGATCCTACATAGATCATCATCCTATTCAGAGTGTTATGGTGGGAAATTGGCTAAGTATTAACATGTTCATTATCACACTTATACAAAATTTGGGATATTTAGATCAAGATATATCTTCTATAGACATAGTTATCCATGGTTTTAGTGTCCATGTTTAGATATCCATCAAGGAGATTGTACTTCCACTAAAATTTATACCAGCACATGTGGCCATTAAATTCTTAATGGTATCTAGTGTAGACATATTTGACATGTTATTGGGTATGACATGGATACAACAGTTATGATCCATCCCATCCACCATGCATAGATGCCTTAAATATATACATGTAAATTAGGTGATCATAGTTTAGGGTCTTTCAAATGAGTATCCTCTACCTATCCCATAGGTAATTACATTGTAGTTACCTTTTACAACATAGTTACTAGTCACAACATAGTTACCAATTACAACTCCAAACATAGTTCCTATCAATACACCATAGATTTCAATAGAGACACTAGTGTAGGTGATGTCTACTCCTATAGTGTTTCCAAGTTTGCATACTATGAGATGATAAATTTGAGAAATTGGATTATGATATGAAAATTATTACAAAATTACCCAAATTTACTATCTAATTCATGAATGTAGAGCCATTAGACTATAATGAAAATAAATGAAACATTCATGCCATGATTATAAAAATCTAAATCTAAATGATCCAAACAAGATTCAAGTAAAAAGACTAAAGATTATAGCTATAGGATTTCTTACGATAGACTCATATTATGGATATCATATATAATTGATGACTCGATCATAAGACTAAATTGGTAAAATATTTTAGCATAAAGTCTCATGAAATTTCTAGTTAGTTTAGCAATAGAGAGGTGCCCGATTTAAATAGAGGAAAGAGGGATAATCAATGGAAAAAATTCAAAGTTGGGTGTAGGAAGATCAATGGTGGAAAATTATTCAAGGAATTAAAAATTCCTTGGATGATTCTAGAGGAGGGAATGTTCTAGAGGTAGAAGGCTCTAGAGTCTTTTTAGAAGATTAAAAATAATTAGTAGATGATTAGTTATTAGATTAGGGGGTTCTAGAAAATTTATGGGAGTAAGAGAGGCTACTCATAGGCTAGGGTAGGTTGAAGGGAATTTTAAATTCCAAAATATTAGACAAGTGGGATTAATTAATAGATAATGGGGATTTAGATGAATTAATAAAGAAATGAGAAGGGGTAATATTAGTATAATGAAGAATAATAAAGGGGGATGTCAGATAAATGATTAGAAGGAGATTATTAATTAGATATAATTGGGTGAGATTAGTGATTATTAGATGATATTAAAAATGTTAGTGTCGACTAATAAAAATATTAGTGATGATGAACGAAGTAAGAAAATTTAAGTGCATATATTTTACACCTATTTGAAAGGGCATTATGATTGGATGAAGTAGAATGAGCAATTGTCTTTCAAATAAGAAAGACACTTATGGATTAATGTTAGTAAATGATGTTAGTAGACACATGATAAAGGGTATTATGATTGGATGAAGTATAAGGAGTAATGGTTTTCCAAATAAGAAAGACACTCATGGATGAATGTTAGTAAATGATGTTAGTAGACACATGATTCCCCCTCGAGGGGATATGTAGGGAGGAAGGAGGTGGATGGCCACTCAAAAGAGGAAATTAGGAGTGGGATGTGTGAAGAGATAAGGGGTTAGGATGTTAGATAAGGGATTGATGATGAAGAAAATGAAATTGACATGAGCAGTGAATTATAATTTGATGATGACCCTAGTAAATACATATGCATATGGAGTGGAAATGATAGTGTCATAGTTATAGACATATATTATTGTGGCTAACATGGCCCCTTTTCTCCAAAATGGGAGGCCCCTATGAAAATTTCATGAACTAGAGCTTCAAAGTTCTCCCTTTTTTGTTCTCATCAATGATGCCTTATCAAAACTTTAGAATATACATTACCTTAATTTTCTTCAAGTTATAATAGGCCTTTTTTTTAACATTTATAAAAATAAATAAGTAGTTTTTGTTCTCTTTTAGCATATCATGGTGCTAACATTATAGGTTAATTTTCACAAGGATATGTTACCAGAGTCTAGTTCCCTTCTTTGAACAACAAACTCATTATCCTTGGTGATAAATTGAGTTCTTTATGTTTGATAGGTAAGCTTTAATGAATCATTTTAATTTTGTATTTTTTACTTTATAATTTTTTGAATCTCATAAAACTTGGCCCAATGGGGAGTTACCACATCATCTGGAGTCAGAAAGGCTAGTCCCCTAGACCTGTTAGAGATGTCAGAGCCTAGGAGAGCCCAACCTATGGGGAATTAATGTGTCATTCAAAGTTAGAGAGGCCAGGCCCTTGGACATATCAAAGATGTCAAATCTTGACTTGTTAGAGATGTCAGATCTTGGCCTAGTGGGGAGTTGCCACATCATTTAGAGTCAAAGAGGCTAGTCCCCTATACCTATTAGAGATATCAGAGCTTAAGAGAACCTGACCCAATGGGAATTACCACATCATCTAAAGTTAGATAGACCAATTCCTTAAACCTATCATAAATGTCAAATCTTAGGAGAGACTATCCTAATGAGGAGTTTCCACATCATTCAAAGTCAGAGAGGCTAGTACCTTGGACCTATTAAAGATGTTAGATCTTGGGAGAGCCTAACCCAATGGGGAGTTATCATGCCATTTAACGTTAGAGAGGCAAATCCCCTATATTTTTCAGAGATGTCAGATCCCTATGAGATCTCATCTCAATAAAAATCTACCTCATCATCTAGTGAGAGGATTAACTAGTTACCACTTGTGATGTGGGAAGCTCATAATGAAGTACAAGTGGTTAACAAAGGCCAATTAGGGTGTACCACATGTCCCCAATGACACATCACCTAGTCTATGGGAATAACATGGAGTGAAAATCATTCCTAAGTGTCAAATGTTGATGAAGGGACTAATAAATAGATGACATGTGTTAAAAATCAATATTTGGATGAGGGAACTCTAGGAGATGTGACTACGTGCCTATGATGATTTAGGCATTAATAGAATGGGAAGCTTGACTTGATTGGATAGTTTTAAAAACATCCCATCTGTATTTCTATTTATGAATGGTGGTAGAGGATCATGGGATCCAATTTCAATTCTAAATTTAGAAATAAAGGGAGAAAATCTAGCCACCAACATAATTTTAAATTTATAGAAAGTAAGCTACTAAATACCATTAATACAGGAAGATGTGTGGATACACTTATAAAGCCCAAAGAGATCCCATTAATGGTTACCATTATTACCTTAGAAGAAATATTAGACTTATTACTTTAAAATATACCCAAAAATTATATATCTCACACCTGTGATGCCTAAAGCTTATTAATTTACCCTCTCTCCTACTCTAATGGCCAATACATCCTCCAACCCAAAGGTTGATCTTGAGTACTAATACACCACTTTCCCTACTAGTTTAAATAGGTATAAACACTACAATGTCATAATAAAATTAATTGAGTATCTCCCTAAGGATTCTACCAATGCCAATGACTAACTAATAGAATATGAGGATGCCCTCTAGTACTATAAAATATATAGACTTAATAGAATTGAGGTTAAACTAGAGGCATTTCCATATGCTAACTTACTTGGTGACATCCTCCACAAGGATATTCACATGTAATATGATATTAATTATTGGGTATGTTCACCCACCTCTTAGCACCAATTTTTTTATATATCTGGGGAAGCCTTCAAGGTGTATTAATCCCTCCTAGACTTCTTGTTCTCATATGATGCAGTGGTAATGTTGGTCTAGATGAATGAACACCAGATTTATGATGTCCTCTATGACTAGGATAATAACCCTAACTTCAAGTGGGTCAATAAAGAAAATATCAATGCCTACATAGTTTGCACCTTCCAAAAGGAGGTTTGAGTAGGCATGATCCTTCTAAATTGATTATTTAGGGAGTCAAATTATTAACATGTTAATGAGTTGTGGGTTCCCTTATTGCACATGATCCTAACTCACTATGACATCTCAAACATTGGAGGATTGATCAACTTAAAGTTGGTCTATGCCATTATATATGCCAAAAATGGGGGCAATTTCTACATGATGAGATACCCACTTGGCACCATCTATGGGATGCTCTCATTCAAGCTATCAACCTTTCTAGTGTGAGTCCCTAGTGGGCCAACTATCCACATGGTTTTATTCAACATATATGGACATAAATTATACCAACACATCTAGTATGTCTGCAACTAATTCTACCCAGTGGTGCACCAAATGGTCAATAAAGCTCTAATACCCCAGCTCTCAAAGATAATTTGGGACTCCATCACAACCATTGGGGAATAATAGATGTATAAAGATGATATAGTGATTCAAGTCATGGGATTCCTTAAAGACCCCTTATGCTTTCCATATTATTTGTTTAACCACTTAACATAGTGGGAGATCACCTATCAACTAGTGAATGCCATCTTTGGCTTCTACGTACATCATCAGTAGAAGGTATGTCCTCTACTCCTGATCACCATATGGGGCCACATTTATACAAAATTACCCTTTATACAAAAGATGAAACCTAGGAAAAATTATTTCACCTTAAAAAATGTAAGATTTTATAGTGGGATGCTAAAGGGGTGATCTAGGCCCACTTGGTGGAGTATTCAACTCAGCTCAACTTCAACTATGGACATCAAACCAAGAATGATAATGAGTTATATCTAAATACCATTGATGACTAGGAGTTGATATCTTAGATAATAGGTAAGAATAATATGAAAAGGAAGAAGGATCAGGCAGGCTACTTGGTAACCCTTCCAACTCCTACTCCATCTATAGAGGACCCAACTCCAATAGCTCTAGCCATCTCTTGGATAATCTTGTAGGGTATCCCATTGCCTTTTCCTCCTTGATCTCTAGCCCCAAATCTTGTTCCACTTTCATCAGTGACCCTAGCTCTTGAAAATATGCCTATACTTCCTCTAGTTTATCCTCATGCTATGCCTCTATCTCCCTTGGTTCCTCAAGCTCTTCTTTCTCCAGCATTACTAGTGACTAGGCCCTAGTAGAGATGAGCCTAGATTACATGGTGTTAGGATACCCAAGCACAACAAGCTCAACCATCAATAATGCAACCTATTAAATTTAATACTATCAATATTTTGAGAGTGACCCCAAATGAGACACCCAACAAAAACTCATCTAGGTTATCCCACTCACTCCTCCATCTCCTCCTATTTCCCTTCTACTCCTTGATCCCATCGCATTACAACTCCCTATTATGGTATCCACTAGTTCTCTTTCATATCCCCATTTATTTCTCATTTTTTCCCCTCCATATTTCTCCCAAGTACCTTTGGAATTAGTGCATAAGATCATCCTCACTTTCTCATTCCCTTCCACTCTTCCCATCTCACAACTTGGAGTCCTCCTAGTGCCTCCTTTGGGCATGCCCTCAATACCAAGTGTGACTATAGCCTTAGGTAACCTACTCCATCTAAAATGGACCCTCATAGTCTCCACTTCAATCAACCTAGTTCTCTCCTCCACAGCTCCAAGTCCTCTACCATCAGTCCTTGCATCCCCATCCATCATAGGCAGACCATCCACCATAACACCTAGAGCCAACCTGAAGAAGAGTTCAAATAATAAATATAAAGAAATCCATCCCTTGACTCAAAAATTAAGGCCTTAAATTCTAATTTCACCTCCTTTATAGGTAATAATGACTCCTTTATCCCCAATAGTAGTAACTTGACAATTAGCTCCTAAGCCCCCTCTCTCCCTTACCCAAGGCCCCACTGTCTTTGCCTTCAACCAACCTATCTCATCCTTATTGTTCTATGAACTATTCCTAGGGGCAATCCTACCTTAGGTGAACCTCACTTAAGAATAATGGTGAGCCCAAATGTCCCATGGGCCTCCCCTTTTGTTCTCCCTCCTTTCACCCCTATACCCCCTCTAACTCCACTCATTTCCTCTTTCACTCCTAATTCCTCCATCTCCCCTACACCTCATCCTCTACCCTTCACCACCATATCAACCACACCTCTTACACCCCCAAAAACCCAAGGGATGGTTATAGTGTCACATACAACATTGATGGATGTCTAAGGTGACCTAGATGTGTATTGGAATTTTGATAGAGCCTTTAAGAGCATGAAGATGATACTCACTCAGAAGTTCATCTAAGAGGGGAACCCAATCGTATGGTAGACCCATCATGATATATTTTCCCTCAACAAGGTGAGTACTAATACTGGGGAAGAAAAGATGGCTAAAGACCCACTATCCATCCTCTAAGCTACCCATGACATGTCCATGAAACTCCTTGAGGACATATAGAAATAAGTCCATAATCTTGTGGCCCAAGTGAAGAGTACATTCTTGGTTAGACTAATTGGGCAAGTTAAGGATGCCATCCTACTACTTTTCTCAATACTCAAGAAGGTAGTGGGGACTCAATATGAGACTAATACAATTATATAACATATATAGGCCTAAATGGGGAGAATCATGGAGATTGATGAGAAGTGCCAAAAATTATAGGTAGTGGTTAATAAGGGGATATTACCAAAACTCATATTGATGCCAACCTCAAATTTAGGGTTATACCAAACTTATGCTGGGAACATGAGAGTAGTGATGTAGGAATGGCTATCCTTGGCCTGCACTATAATAGAAACCTTGGAATAGGGTGAGAAGAATATACTAACTTACTTATAAGAGGTCAATATCCCAATGCTATTTTACCCAGATGGCATTCTACTTGACTAAAGGGGAATTTGGAGTCCACTTGGGTCAATTTGATTAGGTTATGAGGGAGAAAGTGGCTAAGGTGAGCTAGGAAAGAGCATGAGTAAGTGATTTGATGGTGATATTCATTACATGAGGTTTTCCCATACTCATTGTATTTGGTTCTAGTGATTTCTACACTTTTCAATCAACCCAAATAATAAATATGGATCCCCCTTATTTGAGTGCTAGACCTGCTAACTTAGTCTAATGCAAACATCAACCAAGTTCTAAGAGTTTAGGACTCGATGGAAGCAAATTTATAGATCTCCCAAAGACTAGTGGCCCAAATAGAGGTGATCTTAAGAGATCCTCCCATGAACTTGGCTAAGTTGGATAAGGAGTTTGACCTTATGTTGGCTGCTCTAGAATCTAAGAGTGCCTAGTCAAATAAGTTAGGAGATGACCCCTCTTATCAACCTATACATGTTTAGAAGTGGTCCCTATAGATTTGTTGTGGTTTTGTTAAGATTTTATTTTTAGTTTAATTTTTAAAATATGGCTGTAACTGTAATGAGTAGACATCATCACCCAGGATGGGACCTCATGATTTTTGAAGGTGAGACCCAATACTTATCTATTTATAGAAGAGTCATATTGTATTTTAGGGGTCAAGCAAAATTTCTCAAAAGTGTTGTTAGATTATTTTCAAGATTTCACCTGCATTTCCCTTTGCACTATAGACTATAACAACAACCTAGATCAATTATTGTAATAGTTTTTCACTCTTTTAAATGAACACAATATCTATTTCTATACAAAGATTTTTTCTATATTTAATTTATTTTATCTTCATGTCTAAATGATCAATAATTCTATGACTAATTGGATTAACACTTTATCACTTTATATATGTCATGATTATGATGTGTTTAGCTATTATATTCTCTATGTGAGTTATTTCATTTCTTTTTTGGTAAGTGTTGATCATTTGTGTGTTTAACTACAAATTTTCATATGGGGTTTATGTGTTTTTGATAATAAACCTATATTACTAATATTTAGTAGGAATTCACATTGAAGATATACACCCGGTTCCCTTAGACTCTCCCCAATGTATGTTCTTGGAGGAAGAATTTTAGTGAAACTTGGTCTACAATGGTATAATTATGATAGGGTCACCTAGTTCAATGACCATTGCATTCATCTCATTTTTGACCCAGAAGCATCCTTTTATACCTTACCCTTACCTCTCTATTATGTTTATTTAGTGTTTTTAAAAATTCTCCTTTTCCTTGTGTTTAAAAAGAACAAGCCCAACACTCAAAGTATTCATAGCTGAATTTAAACTATGTGAAGAATAGTGTATTGAAATTATGATGCTAATAGTGAATCTCTTGGATAATATTCATGAATAATACATTTTTAAGTCTAATACCCATAGCCATGACCTAGGATAATCTTAGACCAGTCCTAAAATAAAGGATGAAAGTTTGTAGTTGTCTCCATCTTCCCCATTTCAAGGAATGTCCAATATCATGAGCATATTATGATAAGAAGAAGATTAGAGTGAACATAAAATAACACTAAAAGGAGGGCCTAATTCATTATTGTTTTAATTTTAGCTCATTTTATGAAGATGTTGAGTTTGATGTACTAGTAACAATGTGCTAACTATTATTTGATTATACAACATTTTAGAGACTAGTTCACCTATTATTAGGGCTAGGTCCTACTAAGGTAGATTGATAATTTCCCCTAGTTTCCAATATATTACCCAAGTCTAATCTACCCAAACCTACATTGATCCTTATTATCTCTTCTTTGTAACTTATCCCAAACATGTAACCCGAAATGGCCTGGTTAGCTGGCTCAGCCATTAACATCCTAGGAATCATCTATGATCTACCTAGGAACCCAAAGAGGAATCTTCCTTATTTCACCCCTAGTGTAGGAAAAACTATAGAGGAACATATAAACTCCTATAACACTACCCTAAAACTCTCAAATGTAGAACATGAGGATGTGGCATATAGGCTATTCCATTTTACTCTAATGGACTATGCTTATGATTACTTCCTAAACCTTTATAAAGACTCTATATCAAGTTGGGACCACTTTAGTTATACATTACTCACCCAATTTGGCTAAGTGATAGACCTTGTAGACACCTAATACTAGCCATAACTATATTTTAACTGAACTTTAGATTGATTCCTACCAACCATTGCAAATTAAGCCTAAGAATCACTAAATGTCCCAAATTTACTTACAAATCATTCATCAAGGATAATAATCATCAAGGCATCCCTAATTGGGGTATCCTATTATATATAATATTAACCTCTCATAGATTCATCCCTAATCATCCTACGACATCATAATAGTCAATTTGGCCTATGGACCAATTAAGTGGGGAAATTGCACACATAAAATCAAATCTTGAAAAGAGCTAAATGGCTAATCAAAATTAATTAACAAGATAAAAAAAATTAAATGCCTAGTTGAATTATCTATTTTAAATTAATGAATTACTAAAAAATAAAATTCAAAAATATGAAATATTCTAGCTTTTCATGATTACCTTTTGCAAGTTGTCAAGCCTATGGAAAATATCTCTTTTTGGAGACCCATGCCTATTCATTGCAAATTATGAGTGTTTGACACCTCTTAACTCTAATGGGGTTATGTTGACTCACTTAGGTTATGTTTGAACCTATTCCATGTTTAAAATACACTTTAACTCACCTTGAGTTGGGGTTAGTTCTTAAGCCTATAAATACAAGCCATTGCCTATTGAAACAAAGAGCTTGAAAATTATAGAGTTATAATGTAGGTTATGTATCAAGATTCATATCAATAATGTTATAATTCAAAAATATTGATCCAAACCACACCAAGCCATATCAATCCAAAATGGTACTAAGGAGAGAGGGAGCCAAACAAACTCCATTATCAAAGACTCTTTGAGCATAAAACTGAGCAAACCACATAATGAATCATTTAGAGCATTTAAGGAAAGTAAGAAATTGTTTATATTTCACATTTTAGTTGTGTTTTCAATTGTATTTTGTTTATTAAGCTCCCCATATGATCTAGGCTTAGAGATGTTAGCATGTTAGTGTGTTCATTTCATTGTTTTATGGACTAATGCAAGACAAACCTCCTCTCTTTTTCAAATTCATATGATCATAAATGGCATGTCTGATGGGATCTAAAGCATCCCATGTAGCTAGGAGACCAAAGTACAACTCATTAAATTTCAAATTAATGCTTGAATATCTTAAAAATTGGAGTTTTATATTTTTTTTTTGTATTTATATTTTTTTGGTCATACATAGTTTACACAGTGACTGATATCAGTTTTCACTAACTAACATTGGTCCTGTACCAAATAGCATCAATCAAGGTATATGGTAGGACACATCTTAGAAATTTAGTTTTCATGTTTCCTTGAAGTTTTTAGTGATTATTATGGATTTTATAAACTTTTATTCTCTTTGTTTAATCATCTTTTTATAGGTTTTGTGGAGTTTTTATGCTAATTTGAGTTAACCAACATTTTTTGAAATATTTTGTTTTACCTTTAGGTTCACAAGTAATTGGCATCAATCTTTATCGACTGATATTGGTTCTTTCCAACTAGGATTAGTTCTTTGGTAATTGACATTAGTCATAACTGACTAATGTTGGTGTCTATGTAAAAAATATAGAGAAACCTGGAGTTATATTCCTAAATCTTATTTTCTCATCCATAAAAGTGCTTCAAAGAAGAAGGAAAATCTCTAACATTTACAAGACCAAGGTGGGAATAGAACATAAATTTGCAAATACTAATTCTTAATCACTTTATTTTAGTTTCCTAAAAAGAATGGCTATGTCTTAAACATTTGGTTTTAAGTGTTTAAAAAGAACCTAGGTGATTTATGTTAAGTTGTTTTGTGAAAATTCTTAAAAGTTTTACAAATTTAAGCCAAAGGGCCAAAAATTTCATCAAAAAACTTCGTTTGGTGCATTAAATTAACACTCACTTAAATTTTAAAGTTTTTGAAAGTGTGTTGTTTTATTCTAGATCATTTATCACTTGTTTGTTTTTTTTGCAGAAAAAAGAGTGTGTGTATGCTCTCCCCCCATCTCCTTTAGGGAACTTGGGTGACCAAAAGCACTTCTTCCTTGCATTTTGTGCCTTTATACAAGGCATGAAAAGAATGTTTTCAAGGCTCTCTCCAAAACCTATATAGTTTGGGTGATCTAAAAGCAACTTATAAAATATTTTCACTTAGTTTTATTTTATGCAACTTGGCTTGTGAAGGGGAGTTCTTATCTTCTTCAAGAGTTATTTAGGGAAGTTTTAACCATGGGTTTCATCTCCCAGTATTATTTCAACCCCACTCTATGATATGGTATATAAATATAGGCACATATACTATGAGATCTAGGGGGTTGAGTGGCTAACCTCTCCTTTCATAATGAAAACCCAAGTCAGGTCTGGTTAACCAGGGGATTCCACTAAGCACTACATGGATGGAATCACTATGCAAAGGAATAGACCCTTACATAGTAAGTTAATCGGTATGAACTTAATTGACATGATGCATCTCTAGTGTTAATCACACTTGGGACCATCTGGATGGTATACAATTTAAGTTTTAGACAAACCCCACTTACCATAGACATATTGTTGATGCAGGGCGAGTACCCTGAAGGTTCATGTTGTCATACAATATCTTAGGAGAAGGGGTGGTAAAAAAAACTATTACTTCATGCACTTTTATTTTTAGATTAACACTTAAAAACCTTCCAAGAGAACTTAAATAGACATATTTCAAAAATATGAATCAACCTTGTCAGTTTAGGGCTTAAGATGTTATACTTATTTATACTTGGTATTTTTCTTTTGGTTACTTGGTATTTTGAGTCTAAACCATTTGTTAGTTTATGCCATGTCAAAATGAGTTTTGTGTCCACATAAATCCATTATTTAAGGAGGTGTTATGCCATACATTTGATGCTACAATTTTACCTTAACATTTTTATCAACAATGTTGTGTGTGTCACTTGATAGAAATGGGTAACATTATACTGCCCAAATCATTTCAAGTTTTGTGCCTTAGAAGTTTTTAAATAAACCATTTGATTACATCTTTAGAGCATGATAACATTATTATGCTGATTGAATCATTTCATAAAATCATTTTGCCTTCTGTCCAAGTTTTCAATTTGAAACTAATCCATGTGTGCCTTTTGGGTCTTTGTCTAGTGTTGTAATACCAATCACCTTTATCTAGCTTGTTTGGTCAAAGAAACCTAGTTTCCTAAGTCAAGTTTTTAATTTACTTCAACAAATTCAAATCCAAATCCAAACATTGATTAATTTCTATTTCTACCTTGTGAAATTTGGGCCTAGACATTGATCTTTCTCTTTTGGGTTGTGTAACTTAGGTTAATTATTTACCTCATTTAAAAACTATTATGTGTGCCTAGATTTAGGAGAAACAACCTATCTCTCCACATGCCTTTTATTTCATGCCTTACACCATTTTATCAAGTTCATGTATAAATTTGAATGCCTAAATTATGCCAAAGTGTTTTAGATTTGTTAGATTAAATATCTCACTTTGTTTTTAAGTCTAGTTTTTGTGCTTGTTTTTCTAAAAGTCCTAGCATATTCCTATTTTGAGCCTAGCATTTGACACCGTGTTTGGCCAAAAGACCCATAAACTTTTGTTTTCTTAGATTAGACTTGTTTTAAATACTTTAAACCTAGAGTTTAGCATTTTGGGTTTCATTCAAATGCTTGAATTTTTTTTTTTGAGACATTTAACATTGGACATTTGAAATTAGGTGGTTTTATACCAAGTTTTATCACATACCATTTTGGAGATACAACTCCCATAGACCAAGTTAGACCAAGTTTGAACCATTTATCCTTTGGACATTTTTTTTCAAAGTTTTTAGAACTCCAACCATTTTTATGGAGCTTTCATCATTGATGTGGATATGTCTCATTACATTTATGGTGGAAATAGATATAATCCAAGTTATGATAGAATAACCACACAAATTGACTTTGTTCAAGATCCATATGCTAAATAAGTAGTTTATGAGATCGATTCTTATCCTCCTTACAATCCTTAATTTAGGAAACAAAGCCAAGATCATCAAGCACAATGTTTGATTGTAATTTATTTTATTCAGTTGATGTACGATCTCTTCCCTCTCACTGATCATGACATCCATTCCTCTACCTATATTATTAACCCTACTTTAGACTGCATGAGCCACCAAGCTCTATAGTTTCTAAGGATTACCATTCTAGGACCTCATCCTTTGGCTTGTGTGAGTAACCAAGCTCTATAACACCCTACCATTTCTATACTAGGACTTCATCCTTTGTCTTATGATAGAAACCAAGATTTTAAACACACTACCATTTCTATTCTAAGACATCATCATTTGGCTTGTGTGAGAAACTAAGCTCCACAATGCCTTACCATTACCATTCCAGGCCTTTACATATATAGTAACTCATTATCTCAATAAAGTTATCCAATCACAACTTGATGGGTCACAATTACCATCCTAGGCCATAAACCAACTTTTTAAAGCCTATCATTATCCAGCCACTGACCATTATTCATCCATTTCCAACTATTCCCTACTTTAAAAAAGCCCTTCTAATTGTTTAGCTCTAACCAAGCCAATCAGTACCTCTCCAATTGAGCCAATCATTTGAGGACCAATATATATTCAAAACTAGTATTTTAAAACTACTTGTAAATGAAGGCTAGTAGAACCAACCAATCCATGATGTTTTTTTTAACCAACCATTTATGATGAGTCAACTTATGGTGAATAAAATTTTGATACCATACCTTTTGTTGAGGAGTCTCACTCTGACAATCTAGTATTTATTGAGTCAATTCTTAATGATTATAATCACCTTTAGTAAATCATTACCTTGATCATATGCCTATTTTCAAAGAGCCTCCCTTTTATAAACTATTCTTTAAGGATTTGTCTCTTGACCTTTTTCCTATTGTTGAGGAGTCTTACTTTGACAAACTAGTCTCTGTGAAGCCCATTATGCCATCACAAGCCATTATTTCTCTAATACTAAACATTCAAAAAAACATAATTGTAGAAACATCCACACTAGATGAAGAATTAGAATTGATATTAGGTTCTATTCTTGATTTGACATCAGATTTAACATCAAAATTAGAATTAATGTTAGTCTCAACATTGGATTTAGAGTCCTTTGAGTCAAAATCAACTTTAGATTCATAATACATTAATGGTTGTTAAAATATTGGTTATACATGCTTTGAAGATCAATTTGAATATATTTGTGATATTTCTATGGTTTTTAAGGATTATTACTTTAGCATTGACATAAGTTCTCCTAGTATCTTCTATGAGGATTGTGCTTCCTCTTCCCATTTTATTACCATTCCACATGCCATTACCACCAACCAACCTAGACATTATATTGACCTTCCACCTCCCACAAGTGTCAATTGGGATTAATAGAATCATACCTTGTTAAAATGCATCTATGGTGACATATAATTTGAAGAATATCAGGGAGGCCAAGACCATATTCATGTAGAAGAAGAATAATCTCCTAGTGAAACATTTTCAAAGGCATTAAGGGAAAATCAAAGTTCAAACTCAACATATTCTAATGAAACCTTTTAGAAGGCACTAGAATAAAATCAAAGTCAAACATCAACATTCCTTAGTGAAACTTTCTTGAAGGTGCTATGGGATAATAAAGACAAATTCATTAGTGAAAAGCTCATCGAGGCACCAATAGTTGAACACAATAGTTATTCACTGTTTGATGAAGAAATTATAAAATATGACATCAATACAAATTCCACCCTACAACATAATTAGATGGTAGCTACTCTTAATCCCAAATAATATAAAAATATGGTGGTCTTATTAAGAACATATTTAAAAGTATTCAGATCTGCCACATCTAAAGTTATGTTGAATCTAGAATCAACAACATTATGTGTGCCTAAAAATATCAATGTTAATTTGTTTTCCAACCATTATACATTACATTATCATCCACCTTTACATTTCCAAATTTATCCTATTAGCCATTATTTATCCACATTTACCATCACTGACCACATTTTCCTATATAGAGGCTACATAGATATCTTGTCTCGATGTTTGAAGGAAATAAAATCAATGGCCAATAAAGATTAAAAAAACATCATTTGTATCCAAATCTGTAATAGGTTCTTAACAAAGTATCTATTTATAAGAGGTATGGGCTAGAAATTTATATGATTGATTATTTTGGTTATGTCATATGCTGATCAAGAAGTGCATCTCAAAATCAACAGAAATAATAGAATCATTCACCTTGGCCAAAAACATTTACTTTTCCAAAAACCATAACTTTTCAATTTTCCATTTACCTTGCCATTTTTATGAACCATTTACCTTGCCACAAACTATACCTTTACCTAACCAAAAACATTTATCTTTTCCATTGTCGTCTACCATTCATATTGTCATTGTTTCATACCCTACCATTTGCCTTCACCTTATCACTTGGGGGTAACCCTCTTACCATTTTATCCAATTATCTTTCCATCACTATCCTAAATAATTCCATATTGTATGCCATCCCTCCATGCTGTCTCTATTAGACCAAAGCATGTTTTTATCCATCCTACCTAACCCTTTTGATCTTGGTTCGTTTGGTTCTTCCCACACCTTCTATGAGGGGATTTTGATCTAGTTTCAATAGTTTTAGAATTCCATGTTTAAATGATAGTCTATGAAAGTAGTGTGATAGTGGATCTAGAAAGTTATCTTTCATTCATGTTTGAATGGTGTTATTGATTATAATAACCTATGGGAAAATTAGTAGTCCACCTTATGCTACTAATTATAACTGCCTATGGGCAAATTAGTACCATAGACCTATGCCATTTTTTCCTAATTATAACCACCTATGGAAAAATTAGGAAAAGCACTTTTACCATGTATTGTTGCATCACCTTGCCATTCTTATTCTCATTTACCTAGCCATTTGCCTCAAATTTTGAATTTATTGTGACCTAGTTGATTCTGACTGCCTTTCATGTTGGTGAAACTACTATGAATTGAGGTCCTAATGGGACTATGTAGGTCATGCTCAATTCACATTGAAGTTAGATTAGTCCCTCTTTTCCACATGCTCTCACCATTTTGGGAGTGGTATATTGTTAATATCTAACAAGTTAAGATACCTCAAAATTCTAAAAACATTCAAAAATTTTAAAATCTAAAAACATTTATCCTATCTAAACCTATTTAGTCATCCTCAATCCACCCTACTAGGGCAAATCCATTATTAAGATGTTTTTTTTAAAATAAAATTTTAGGCTTTTTATGTGTTTATTTACCTAGTTGTTTATTTATTTGCTTGCATATTTGTTTGCTTTCATTGTCATGCCTTAACTCAGTCTATATGCATTTATTACGTGATTCATTGCACATTATTATTGATTCTATCCATATTGATACGTCAACATTATCATCATAGTTTTTATCATTGATGCATTATTTTCAATTATTTATTAGATTGAGAGTCAGTACTTATACATATTTTAGCCAAGTTCTCATAGTGTGTTATATCATGATTCCTATCATCACATGCTACAACAAAAATTAGCTCAGGAAGTCTTAAAAGCAATGGAACCACATAAGTTTCTCCTTGGTAATATTGGCAAATCCTCCTAGCCTTATTGATAAAATCAACCCATTGACCATTATAGTTGTATCAATGTTAATAAGGATGAACATCTATGCATTGGTAGATCAAACTAAATCATTCACATTGATCAATCCCTTTTTCTTCCAATCATCTCTTTCATCACTTTTCACATCATTGTGTGCCTAGTTATTTTTGGCTTCTTCAGTCATTAGACCATCACAACTACATTTTCACCCACCCATATTTAATCTATGCAATAGGTTATATCCTTGAATTATGATTGTTAATTTTCTCTACTAGGGCACAATAAAAAATCATTATTTAATATTGATAATCTTAATTATTACAACTGCATGTGGGTAAATCATTATTTCAAATCATCAGCCCTAATTAGGGCATATGCTTGTGCCACTGATTATAACTACCTTTGGGAAAATTAGTGTCTCAACCTTTGTTACTAATTATAACCACCTTTGGGAAAATTATTACTTTTTTAATGAATTCATGAAATTATTTTATCAATTTAATTAACCTCACCCATGGGTTAATTTTCATTCTTCTTCCTAATTATTTTTGAGGGACCATCCATCAAATATATGCGATAGACACTCCCTTTAGGGGGCATCATTATAGACTTCCCAAACATTGTTTGGAGATTTTTATTCAATCATTTCTTATTTTTGGCATGGTTAGTTATTTGAGAAGAAATTACCATCTTACAACTTAAAACATCTTCCTAAACATGGGAAAACTTTAGACACTTAAAACTAGCCATGACTGGATTTCAATCAAAGTTCAGACTGATTCCTAACAACCATTGTAAATTAAGCCTAGGAATCATTAAACATCCAAAATTTTCTTGTGCATCATTCATCAATGGTCATAATCATGTTGAGGCATCCCTAATTGGAGTATCTTATTGTATTCAATAATAACCTCTCATATATTCATCCCTAATCATCCTACAACATCACAACAGTGAATTTATCCTATGGACTGATTAAGTGGGGTAATTGCATACATAAAATCCAATCTTTAAAAGAGTTAAATGGCTAATCAAAATTAATTAACAAGATAAACCAAATTAAATGCCTAGGTTGCTTATCCATGTATATTTAATGAATTACTAAAAATTAAATTTAAAAATATAAAATACAAAATATCCTAGCTTTTCATGATTACCTTTTTTAAGTTGTCAAGCCTTTGGAAAATATCTCAAAATTTCTCTTTTTGGAGAACCATGCATATTAATTAAAAATCATGAGTGTTTGACACCTTTTAACTCTACTAGGGTTATGTTGACTCACTTAGGTTAGGTTTGAACCCATTCCATGTTTAAACTACACTTTAACTCACCTTGAGTTGGGCTTAGTTCCTAAGCCTATAAATATAAGCCATTGCCTATTGAAAAAAGAATTTGAAAATTGTAGAGTTATAATGTAGGTTTTGTAGTAAGATTAATATCAATAATGTTATAATGCCAAAATATTGAGCTAGGCCATAATAATCCATATCAATCCACAATGGTGCCAAGGAGAGAGGGAGCCACACAAACTTGATTTTCAAAGACTTTGAGCACAAAATTGAGCAAGCCACACAATAAATCATTTAGAGTATTCAAAGAAGGTAAGAGATTGTTTTTATTTTAAATTTTTGTTATGTTTTCAATTATATTTTATTCATTAAGCTCCCCCTATGATCTAGGATTAAATAAGTTAGCATGTTAGTGTGTTCATTTCATTATTTTATGGACTACCATAAGACTAACCTCCTCACTTTATCAAACTCCTATGATCATAGACCCCAAAATCCTATAGTAGTAGTTTGATTATATCAAGAGGGAGCTAAATGAGCCCATTAGAAATTTCAATACTAGGTATAAAAATATGTACAACCAGGTAACTGTGCTTTACCAACCCAATCCTTAACTAACAATTAAAATGTACAAGATTTCCTTGGACCCTTGGATGGACATGATCCTAAGAAGAGACAACTATAATAGACCTATTGTTAGCATATGAAAGGGCCATCAAAGTGGATAGGTAACTTAATTCTTAGGGCTACACTATGACCCCTATTCCCAACATGTTACCACAAATGCCTAGATTTAACTTCTTGCCTAATGTTAACCATAATGTACCTATGCCCCAACCACTCCCTATAATGCATTAGCTCCCATAGGGTCTTCCCACTTTAAACCAACCAATGGGGTTCTTAAACCCAAGGGGTCTAAATTTGATTCCCCAAACTCAACATCAAGTGATGCTAGCTAAAATTAACAACACATATACCATGCCTCAAAATTCCATTAAAAATGAGCTATATTCCATCTAATGAATGGTGTAAAATCTCAATAATAACTTATTAGAGATGTAGAGAAAAATGGGCAACTCTAATGTAGAAATATTTAACAAAAAATTCATGTATCAAAAGATAAATAAGATCTATAAACAACTACACAAACCCCCAAAACCTTTACCCAATAGACTCCTCAATTTTAATATATTTGATATATCCCTACCCAACTAGTGTCAAGTACACAACATAATAGTGCATGGAGAATTGGACTACATAAATTTCACTTCTACTTTCAAAATCTTACAAAAATAAATGGAAGAATATGAGGTAGTTCCCAATCATTGGGAATACTCTAACGAAATTAAATCCCCCAGTCGTGCTGTGGTATTGGAAATATTAGACTTCACTAGCCACTTGAATAAAATGAGCCAAATGATGGTATTAGTGAGATGCATACATTTTATAAATTCCAAAATAGAACTTAGGCCTATAAGAGTAGGCAACAATAATAACCTCTTACTACCTTAACCCCTCCTAAATAATGGTACAACCCCACCAGACCAAACTGCTAGTAATGATCCTCCACTTTTAAGACCTCAATAGCCTAAGGTACCTATGTGAACCCCACCAGTCTAAAGTAAAGGGTGTTACAACATAGTGGAGAATATGAATAAAATTAAGGCTAACATTACCCTTCATGAGATTTCCCAAATCATAGAATAGTGAGACCTTTTGTTAAAATATTTAACTCAAAATCCAACCCTGTGGGCCTAGCTAAAACTAAAAAAAAGACATGCTAATGTGATTATACACAAAAATAAGATGGGGGTTCCCCCATTCCTTGTATGATCATTTTGTATGGAAAAAATTTGTATAACTTCTTAGTAGATTTTGGAGCCTCTACCAATGTGATGCCAGAAGGCATATGTGACAAACTTAGCTTAGCCCTATAAAATTAGGCAAAGTAGTGGTCGAATTGGATAAATCATATGTGAAAGTAATAGGTGAGTTCTTAAATGTCCATATCTAATTGGAATCTAAACCTAGGATTCAACACTTTATAGATATTCAAGTGGTCAATATCCTAGAAGCTTATGGTATGCTCCTTAGTAGAGATTGGTCTAAGGCCCTAATGGATATATGAACATAAACTTATACCATATGTGGTTGCCATGGAGAGGAGTAGCCAACCAAATATGAGTGGACAAAGAACCACACATGAAAAACCTGATCACCAAATACAAAGCTATTAATGAAAATATAAACCTATCTTCCTTAGACCTAGGCATCTACACACTAACTACCAAGTCTCCAAAAAACTAGACCAATCATAACCCAAGTCTGCATGGCTTGTGGTCTATTTATGTAGACAAGTTCACTCCCAATAAGGTAGTGGAGTTGGTGTTTTGTTTGTATATCCCTTAGGGAGGAAAATCCTATCATCCTATAAGATACAATTCCATTGTATGAATAACTTGGCGAAATATGGATCTCTAATGGCAGGATTACAATTTGCATTGAGATATGAGGCAAATGAATGAAGAGTATTAAATGACTCTAAACTACTTATTAACCAGATCAAAACTAAGTTTAAATTCAAACTATCATAATTTAGAAGATATAAACATATAGCTTGGGAATTTATTAAAATTTTAAATGCTTTCAATAT
The DNA here is from genome assembly GCA_037957365.1 of Torreya grandis. Lineage (NCBI taxonomy): Eukaryota > Viridiplantae > Streptophyta > Pinopsida > Cupressales > Taxaceae > Torreya > Torreya grandis. The sequence continues at coordinate 4,188,294 of JARHVA010000653.1, read as the reverse complement.
CATCCCCATTCCCTAAGAGGAAAACTAGTTAGTAAGCTCGATATCTTTAGCTATGATGATCTTAACCCCTCTAGATGACCTTGTGCTATAATAGTTATCTATAAAACTTGTCCCTTATACTTCTATCTTAGATAGTGTGACTAACTTATATGTATTTGAATATGACCAATAAATTATCCATTTCCTTGGTAATGAGGGGATATTTGAGGCTTAGATCATAGATGAGAAGGACAAAGACAACCCTATGACTGAGTTGGATAAGGATGGGATCCTAAAGATTCATGGGAATAGGATTTCAAAAGGGATGATTTCACTCAAAATATAATTTGATGTATTGGAACCAACCTTATAGGATAAAAATCCTAAGTTTGAAGAGCATAAATATTGACTTGTTAATCTTGGCCCTACAGAGAACCCCCAGAAAATTAACATGGGTTTGGACTGGACAAACCATGAATTAGAACAATTACAAAGATTATTGCTAAGGCATAATAATAAAATTAATTAAACCTATAGATAACTTAAGGTCCTTAACCTAAGAGTAATTACTCATACCATCCCCTTGAAACCTAACCATAAACCCTTCAAACAAATGTAGATGCTAATTAACCCAATCTTAGAACCCTTGATTTACAAGGAGGTTCAAAAATTACTCTCTACAAGGATAATTTTCCCTATCTACCACTCCACCTGGGTGGATAACTTGGTCTTAGTACATAATAAGAATGGTGAAATTTTCCTTTGTGTGGACTTTTGGAATTTTAACTGGGCCTCATATAAAGATAATTACCCATTGCCATCACTAGATGAGGTAATACAAATGGTGAGAAATTCCTAGATGATGTTCTTCTTGGATGGATTATTAGGGTATAACCAGGTCCTAGTCAATCTAGGGGATAAAACTAAGACAACTTTCACCACTAAGTGGGACATATTTTCTTACAAGTGGATGCCTTATGGGCTAATCAATGCCAATACAACCTTTCAAAAGGGTAATGGACTTCAAATTTGAGGGCCTGATAGGTAAGTGCATAATAATATATATGGATGACCTAACCATGTTCTCTAAGTATAGGTCAGATCATGTGCACCACCTAGAGAGGGTGTTTGAAATATGTAAAAGGTGTGGCATATCCTTAAACCCAAAAAAGAGCATGTTCCATATCACCAAAGGTAAGCTTCTCAGTCACATTATCATGAAATAAGGTATAGCTATCAACCCCAAAAGGGTGAATATAATTTTAAAACTAAATTTACCTAATATTAAGAAATAACTAAAATATTTATTTATGAAAATCAACTTTGTGTGTAAGTTTATTCTTGGATTTGGTAAGATAGTGAAGCCCTTGAATGCAATGTTAAAATAGGATGCTAAAGTGGAGTGGTGAATGGAATTAAGGAAGGCTTTCCAAGATATCAAAGATGTTATCATGCAAGCCCTGATCCTTATCAACCCAATATATATGTAGGACCTCTATGCTCACCCTTTTGCTTTAGAGCACACCATTATCACCTACCTCATCTAGAGGCTAGAAAGAGAAGAACACCCAAAGGATTTTATGATAACTAATCTTAAGGATGCTGAACTCTAGTATTCAACCCTAGACAAGCATACCTATGACCTGGTGTTGGCTAGATATTTTGTAGTCTTGAAAAAGTACCTAGGGATTCATGGGATTAAATCCCCTTCATTTAATGGTGAAGCTCCCGTATGCTTATGCTTATCTATTCTAACTATTCACGCTTTTAGTTATTCATAGTTTATACAAATCATGCACAAGTTATCTTATTTTTAGATATTAATTTAATCACAAAGTTCATGACCCATAATAGAGTGATTTTGTATCAAGTAAGTATCTAATTCATAAATTATGCAAAGAAGTTCTTAGAAATAAAAGAATGAAAAGAAACTATAATTTGTGAGAAAGAAAGAAACTGTACTTTGTAAAAAGTAGTTTTGTAGATCTTATTATATCCATAGAAATAAATAAACATTCAAGATGTGATAATTATTTTTAGCAAATAATTAAGAAAAAATGGAATTCATTCTCAGATTTAAGGATAACACTAAGTTTACCATTTTAATCCTCACAAATGCACAAAAAAATCTCCTTAGACACAAAGTTCCTTAGAAATCAACTTTCTTCTTATTCACTTTAAACAAAGTTCATATAAAGAACATATAAAAATATAAATGCAAAGTTTTAGATTGCTTATAATTTCTTGTACCATAGTTAAAATTGCTTTCCAAAAATTACCGTTATCTTGGCATGCAAAAATTCACTCATACTTATACTATTTCAGATATCAAAAACAATTAGGAGACAACTCTTTGAATTCCCCATGTGTTATGCTAAATTTTGAAAACCATTGAGAGACATCCTTGTAAAATTTATCTTGTGTGGCATGTAATAACTGGTGACATATATCTCCTCTTAGTTTCAATGTTTTGATCAAATACAACTTCCTTACATATTGCGTAGAGCTCACTCAAGTAATTTGTTTTTAAAAAATGACTTCAAGTAATGGCATGTAGCAAAATTACTTGAGTCTTACATTTTACAAAGAAAATTACTTTTACAAGTAAATACTTTGAGTGACATTACTTAAAAATTAATTACTTAAAACAAAATTACTTCAAATACATTTATGAAGAAAATAGAAGTTGTTGAGAAGAGAAGCAATAATAATCATTCTGAATCATGAACTTCTAATCTACACCTTTCCTTTTACTTGATGTGTTGAGACATCATGAACTAAGTGGATGCATCATCTAACTTGGTGACTGATTGATTTTCTATTTCCAATCTCAGTAGTTCCCTTTCTAGCTTATTGTAATAACCTTTCACCTTCTCAATCTTAGGATCCAGCCTCTTGACCTATTATTGAATTTTTATCAACTCCTTTATTGATTTTTCTATGAATGAAGTTGTGGCCTTTTAAATTAATTGTTTTAATTTCTAATGTAACTATTTATGTGTCCTTGGCATTTATTTTGACCAAACATTAGTGAGATAGAAGATACAATCCTCCAATCTACTTTTACGTTATGAGCATCTTCTTCTAGAGTCTTCATTTCTTCAAGCATTGCTCCAAAATGAACATGTGAAAAGATATGATGTGTTCTTCTTGATTTACTTTTTTTATTGATCCCTCTAGAATACTCTTTTATTCAATAAAAATCTTTTCACTTAAGGCATTTATTCATTGAAGGATTCCCTGTTGTAATTCATATATTCCATTTTCACTTTCAATCTCTTTCATCATTATTTTTAGTTGTGCTAATTTATTCTCAATATCAGCTAAAGTTCTTGGGACCTTAGGAAACCATTTTTGTGTAGTTTGTAACATTTTTTCTATCCATTCATCAACTACTTTGGCCTTGTCACTAGTTTCCTCTACCTTAGTTATTATTTTCTGATCAATAATATCTCCTAAAAGTAAGGTTGTTGAGTAGTAAATCTTGCCACTTTGAAAATTATTTCAAGTAACTTAGAAATTTATTCCTTTAACTTAGCTTTATCAACCTTTTCTTCATCAATATTTTGAAAAATAGTATTAATAAGGGTCTATGTATCCTACTTCAGGCCATCTATAGTGAATTCTCCAAAGGATACCTTTGTAATTACTATGTCTTCTTTAGTAATTTCACCTTTATGATTACCTTGTGGAGGAATTGATATTTCTATAAATTTATGACCTGAAGGCTCAATTATCAACTTTGAAGTCACTCTAGCACTCTTGGGATTTTTACCCTTCTGATCAAGACTTTTCAAAAGCTACAAGTCTATCTCCTCCAAGTTAATTTTTTTTTTGATTCGAGAGCTGTTTTCAATGCAAACCATGTAGAAAAATTAGTACCAATGAAAGTGGCTAAATGTATTACCATTTGTTATTGATCATATCTCACCACTATCTCTTGAGAAGGAACTTATTTTGTATCTGGAATACCTTGAACAATATTGGAAACTATTTGTTCATCTTTTTATTTCTCTACATCCTTTTCTTTCTCTACCTCTTTCTCTTCTTTAGTGGTTATACCCTTACATTCAACTATTACTTCTTGATGTGATGCCTCTTGAGATGAGATTACTTCTCTATTTGTTACCCACTTTGGATCTTTTTGGGTATGAATAGGAGGAATGGTGGGATGATCATTAGAAGGAGGTGGAGGAGGAGTAATAGGTGGAGAAGATGGGGTTGGAGGAGGAGGAACATCAGTATCCTTTTGAATAGGTTTTGAAGGAGGCTTAAAGCTAGGAGTTTTTAGAGGTGGCATGAGTGTGGATGGATCTATCTCTTTCACTACTGGCTTTATGTTCTTCATGGGTAATGAAGATGAAGATGTGATGGGTGTGGTAGAATTAAGAGTGTCTATGGAAGATACTAGAGGAGATGTAGGGGTAATTGGCTAAATTGGATCCTTTTCCTTTACTAGGAAGTATGTGTCATCAATGTTCTTTAGTTTCAATTTTTTTTGGCTCTTAACTACCTTATCCTTGTGTCATTTTCCTCTTATAACTTACTTGGCCAATTTTTGTCATTACTGGCTCCTTCATGTAGTAGCCATTACCAAGAAGCCATGTTGAAGTCATAGTGAGAACTAATAAAGTTATCTCAACAATAGTATTTACTTGATTCATCTTGAAGTCAATTTATAAAAGCAAAGTATTTTCTCCTCCCATTATATGATAAAAATTATGACATACTTTCCCATCATCTTCCATATCTTCAGGAACTATAGCCAAATCAAAAGAATGAATCTGGTCAATAATCATCCTATTGTTATCTCTTTTTATCACTTCAAATTCATCTCTAAAATTAATCCAAAAGTATTCAAGTGTAGGGATATGCATATATTCCAGAAAAACTATGTTTTATGCTATGCCTCTACAATCAAAATTTGATCTAGCCTCAAAATGTGATTGATTGTAGTTATGATACATTTATATTTATACATTTTTGGCCTTATAAATACTTGAAAAATGATAATGGACAATAATAATAAGAAAAATAACTGAAGAATGATGTAATTTTGATTGAAGATCATGTAATTTCACTAGATACCTACACAAATCCATAAGAATCCATTTATCACTAGGGTAATTTGGAAATTTTACTAATGTCCCCTATGAAACCACCAACTCTGATATATGTGAAATTAAAGAATTGAATAAAAATACACCCAAAATGAGAAACTACCTCCCAAGCTACATTAAATACTCTCTTAGCTTTTAAAAATACATTCAATTTATAAATGTCTCCATAAAAGAATGCATCATTTAACCTCTTATAATGCTTAAAGTATTCAAAAAGAGTCAATTGAGGGTAATATTCATAGATGGGCTCTGTTGCCAACATCCCTCTTTTAGTCAACCTAGAAAAGGCTCCTTTAGATGCTATTGCATATACTAAATATGAAGTCATTTTGAAGTCAAGAGTCTAAAATACATTACTCAACTGCTAATCAATATTGTCACTTATCATTCTTGACCATTCAATTATAAAATAACTCATATTGACATCAATAACCCTTATGTAAGCATACATCCAGGTGGAAAATTATTTGGATTTTTTTCTCTACATTGATTCTACACAATAACTAGGTGATGTCATCCACTTATTGGACCAAGTTAGATCTCACTATTTGCTTTGGAAACCTTTAGGGCTATTTTGATTTCTTCAGATAAGTAGTATTCATTATCTTGATTCAATCTACTATCTTATTCTTCCATTGATTTTTAGTTTTTTCCATTGATACGTTGAGTACTTTAGGTCTTATTGGGATCTTTAAATAGTAGTCAAAATACTAAACATCTAATATAATCACCACATTTCTTATAGTACTTTAACTACCTTAGTGAGAGAATCATAATATTTAGCACATTTTATGATAAATTTAGGAAGTTGTGTAGAGCTTGGAAAAGTTGTAGCTTACAAGATTCCACTATTTTTCATTACTTGTATGAGTGGTGTATTGACTGTAGCTTTATAAATTTCTAATAAATCATTTATGAAAATATGTCCCATGTCAGTATCACTAATTCTAGATAGTTTGGATGCAATGCAAGACTCAATGGGATATCCCTTGTGTTCATACTTCATCTTTGCTTCCTTTCTTCTCAACTCTATTTTCTTTTGTCTTCACTTTCTTACTTGGCCTTGGAACTTATTTAAGTGCAAGTTTGATAATTTATTAAATTAGAGTTGGTTCTTCTTCTACTCTTGACATTTGTTGTGACTAACAATTGAAAGACTTGGTAAATACTTTTGAAAACTCAGTAATTATTCCTACTTGTTTAGAAAAGGTTGAACAACTGAGTTAAGTTATTATCTTGAGTAACAATCCTAAGCAAGCTTTAGGTATTAGGAAATTTTAGTAGTAGTAAACATTTAAAACTCTGGGAAAATCATTCTAAGTAGCAGAGTTTTGTAATTATGGGAAGGTCTGGGTATTTCTCAAGTCTTCAAGGTTAGAAAATCCAAATAAGTGTAAACATTTATACTTTTGGGTTTATTTGGGCAAGTTACTGGGTTTCTTTGGGAAAGTTACTTGGATTGGGAATCCTGATAAATTATAAGAAAAAGGTAATCATAACTCTAAGTAAGTAATAAGTTATTCAAAACTTGAGTAAGCAATGACCCTCAAGAACTTTGGGTTTCTTAAGACCAGTTACTTGGGTTGGAAAACTTGATGAAGTAGAAAGTTGTTTAAAATCTAGATAGATGATCTAGGTCAAATGCTAGGGATTTAAAAAAAAATTCAATGTTTTGGGATTTTGTTTGATATTTTCACATGCCAAGCATTTATAAATAATTTATAAGTTTTAACAACATCTATGTATGCAAAAAATGATAAAAAATTGTGAGAAAAATAAGAAATGACATAAAATCTTTCAAAATGGTACATGAAATTTACCAAAGAAAAAATGAGATAAACACCCAAAACAGGATCATGAAAATAAATGGGAAATAATTTAAATACCTTGAATAAATATGGGTTGTGAATATTTTGCATTAAAATCACTCAAAAATCTCAAATGATGTCACTCAATATTCACAGGGGCAAAAACTAGGTTAAAAAACTCAAAATATAGGTGGGAAATGAGGTGGAATTTTTTAATATTTATATTAACACATGAATTAATGAAAACTAAGTGACACATGAGATGAAGGCCACAAAAGCGCTTTATGACTATCAGGTTTCTTGGATTACTTTTCTTAATTTGGTCTTTGAAGTCAAGTACCTCTAAAACCCTAATTTGGTCTAAGCTTAAGAATACTTTATAATTGTGAACCCTTATTGATTTTAATTATGAATTTAATCAATTGAAGTAAATTCAAAACCCTGAGTTGTTTTAAATAGTGCTTTGTGGGTTTACAAAACTAATTTACTCAGCTTTTATGAGAAGTAAGGTCATTTCACAATTTTGATTTGAATTAGATGGTGTAACTCAGGTTTGTGAAGACAACTTACTTCACATTTGAATAGTAAAGAAACTTAAAGAACTTGAGTTGGCCTAACAATGAATCCAAACACTTAGTTTTTTGAATTTCTTGGAAAGATGGATAAATGGGTTTCATGATGATGACCTAGGCAAACATTTTCTAATCTTTTGGAGTAATTTGAAGCAATTGGTAATGAAAGCAATTACAATGAAAAATACTAAAGTATAAGTCTTATTTATGGGACTAAGTTTTAACAAGGCTAATTAAATCACATAAAACAATAGATAAAAATTTCAATAGGGGTAACCCAAAATTTCCTAGTGTGAAAATTTGGGGACACCTGCTGGCTCCTACTGAGGACATCTTTGTTCTTATCAGAAAGAATGAAACAAGGATGAGATCCTAGTATCTATGGTTTTGAGTCTTGTCTATTAGGTATGGATTCATGTAAAACTCAATAAAAAAAACTTTAAATCAAATAAATATAAAAATAAAAACAATTATACAAAAGAAAAATTGAGGTCTTATTTATATACATATAGGTATTATCCTGCTACTCAGTTTTTATAAAGATTCAAGTGCTGCCCATTGTAAAGTAGCGGTAGTTCAATTCCATCCTGATAAGCTAGGATGAAGCTATATTTTATATTAACTTTATTTATTGTGAAATGTCCTTTCCATACTGAATCAAATTTGTCATGTATCCCTTGGCTCATTTTGCTTATCCCATAGCAGGACCAAGTCACCAACTTCAAACTTTATTTCTTTGGCCTTTTAAAAAAAAAAATTATTTACTTTGATCTGATGATTAGTTAAATTGTTATAAGCTTGAGTACAAACTTCTTATAGCTCAGATAAAAACATAATTCTCTTATCAAGTGAATCTTGATAAGTTACATCTTCAATGGCCTTGAACAGTTGCAAAATAAGCAACTCTATGGTGATGGGTATTTCAACATCTATAACATATAAAAACTGAAATGGTGACATGCCAATGGATTTTTTTGGAGTGATTCTATTAGCCCATAATACATCAAATAGCTTCTCATTCTAGGTACATTGATTATCATCCACTAGTTTATGAATGATAGTCATCAAGTTCTTGTTACTTGATTCAGCTTGGCCATTCCCTTGAGGATAGTAATTTGAAGACTGAACTAATTCTATCCCATATAAATAATAGAAATGTGTTAGTTTAGCTAAATAAAAATTAGTTACTTTAGCTGTTACTATCTTGTGAGGAACACCACACCTCACTACAATATTTTCCTTGATAAAATCACATACATCTTTAGAAGTGGCTTGCTTGATAGGAATGGATTCTAACCAATTGATAAAGTAATCAGTGGAAATCAAAACATAAAAATGGCCAAAAATTGAAGAGGGATTCAACATGCCAATAAAATCTATGCCCCACTAGCATAATGGTTCATTGATTATGACTAGTTTAAAAGGCAATGCTGGAAACTTTAAACATCCCACAAAATGTTGACATGCTTAACATTTAGAAACTCAATCCAAAGTATCCTAGAAAAGAGTGGGAAAATAGTAACTTTTTCATAAGATTTTATGTGTTGTAACTCATGTTGAAAAATAACCTCCACATGCTCTATCATGGAACTATTTTAGTAATCTCTTTTTCTATTCTTTATCCACATAATGGAGGAAGACACCATCATTTCCTATTTTATACAAACCATTATCCCAAAGGACAATATCCTTTGACTTTAGCTTGATGGTCCATTTTTCCTTATTTATAAGATGAACTAGACATTCTCTATACGTTATGAAGAAAACAATCTTACTGTACCATTCATCAACAAGTTCAACAAAAAGAACCATCAGCAAATTTTCATCTGATTCATCTTGAAACAAAGATACCATCATATCTATGTCATTTGGCTTACTTTATATCATTAGTTGGCACAAGCCTCTTCCTCTCACTAGATTTGTTAGTTTTATATTCAAATTAAACTCTTAAACCTTAGCTACCCAGTGGCCTCTCAACAATCCTATCTTTTGTTGTGTTAAAATATATTTAATTGTAGTGTCAGGTACATATACTATACTATGTGAAGACAAGATATAGTCCCTGAAGGATTTTTATGCTTTGACTATAGAAAAGGCATGTTTTTCCATCTGTGTATACTTTAGTTCATAAGTTTTCAATGGTTGGCTCATGAAAGCTATGAAAGATTCAATATCTTTGTCATTCTTTTGCAAAAGTATGGCTAACATGGTATGTTTAGAAGAATAACAATTGAAAACAAATTATTTACTAAAATCTGGAGAAACTAACAATGGAGTTTGAGCTATGACTAATTTAATATTTTCAAATGACATCTTACTTTCAACATTTCACTTGAAATCTTGCTTCTTCTTCATCATGTCAAAAATGTGGTGAGTTAACTCATCAAAGTTAGGAATGAACCTTATGAGGAAGTTAACCTTACCAAAGAATGAATGTACCCCTTTCTTAGATGTAGGCAAATGTATATTTTGAATTACTTTCACCATTTCTAGATCAATCTTTGTTTCTTCCTTTGAGATTATGTGACCAAGAAGTTTCCCTTCAGTCATGACAATTATTGATTTCTTAGAATTCAATGAAATCCCATGTTTCTTGCACTGGATGAGAACTTCTTTTAAATCAACCATATGATTACCTCTCTTCTTGGAAAATACTATTAATTCATCAAGATATACAACTATGATCTTGCTCTTTAGGTGTACAAATGCTAGATCCATCACTCATTAAAAATTCATTCCAACATTAACAAGCCCAAAGAGAATTTTTTGATAGGAAAATGTCCCCCATGATGTTGTGAAAGCCATCTTATATTTATATTATTCTGCCACTTTTATTTGATTATATCCTAAACATCCATCTAACATGGACAACATTTTTGAGCTTGTAACTACTTGCAAGGTATGATTCATGATGGGCAATGGATAATTATCCTTTAAAGAAGCTTGATTGAGATTATGGAAATCAACACATAAATGTATTTCTCTATTCTTATTTATTATTGGGACAATATTAGCTAACCATTCAAAATGATGAATGGGATAAATGATTTTAGCATCAAGTAGATTCTATATTTCAGCAAAGATAGTACCTGAGATTGTTAGGTTATGATGGTGAAGCTTTTGCCTGAAAGGTTTTACCTCTGGCTGAAGTGGGATGTAATGTTGTACTTTTTTTGGTTGAAAGGTCTTCAGGTCTTTGTAGGACCAAACAAACACATCGATATATTTCTTAAGAATATTAATGAATGCTTCTTTTCTTTCTTGGGAATAACACTTTCCAATGTTAACCATCTTGGGCTCTTCCTTAGTACCTAAATTAACCTAGTGTACTTCTAGATAACTCTCACCATACTCTTTTTTTCTTCAAAAACTAATCATGATTATCAAAAATTTCTTTTAAAGAATCTAACCCTTTAGGAATTTTTTTCACTTCAATTGGATCACATATTCATTATCATCATGTTCAGGGTCAGTATTACCTTTTTTTGTCTAACGTGGAAGTGAACTACTTCCTTCAAAATATAATTCTTCCAAATTATCTTGTTGCTCAAGAAAATTAGCTATCTACTTGTCATCATTAAAGACCTACCAATGATTGACATTGTCTGGAACCTTTAGACAGAAAACCATCTCTACTCTATAGTCACCCTATTGAAAAAGTGTAGGCTACTAATTTGGCTTGATTAGAGTTGAAATAATCACAAGAGAATCAGCTCTAAAGTTCTAATCATGAGGAACACAATTGATTGAAAAGGCTCCAAAATCAAGTGTTGCACTCAAAACTCAATCATGATAGATTTTAGAATTTATTGACTCTTAACAAACCAGATCTAAGAGGATAATGATTCTAAAATAAATAGGTGGATTTTATAATAGAATACACTCCTTATGGACACCAGGTTACACTTAAAATAATAGCTCCATAAGATATTAGATTATTTAAGTTGATTAAGGATTGACCAATTATTTAGAAATTCCCTATATACATTCACCCTTGGATTGGTATCAAAACCTAAATGGATAAGACTAAATAAGTAATGATTATTCTCAAAATCCCTAGAAAATAATAAGGAAAACACGAAAAATTTAAATTGTGAGTCTACCTTGAAAGGGATATATTAGTAGTCTCTACGATATGCTTTCCAACATGACTAGTAGTGAAACAAGGTCATGATCAAAATCAGAGGCATATCTATCAGGGCTATGGATGATCATATGAAATTATCGAAATAACCTAGTCATCCCCCCAAGTCATCGAGCTAAAAACACCCTGGAGGAAGTTTGATAACTAGTCCAACTTTGATTGCTCAAAGGTAATCTAAGAATTAATCAGAATGAAAATCACTTCTCACACATGTTAGTGGTCATCTATAGGTGGAATATTGGTATTCCACTCACTATTACAAGGATTTAGTGCCTCATATTTTTTATGGATGATAAAATACCCACATATAATATTTTTTATGAGAAAGGAAATAAGAAGAAATTGGTTAGGTTTTAAGTGCTTTTCAACACTTTGCCCATAAAAGTTGCCATTTCACCCCTTTTTATTTGAAATGGGGAATCCCTCTAAAAATTTCATGAATCAAAGCTTCAAAGTGCTCCCTTTTTATTCTCATTGGTGATGCCTATTCAAAACTTCAAAATATACATCTCCTTGATTTTCTTCAATTAGTAAGAGAATTTTTTTAACCTTTCTAAAAAGAACTAGGTAGTGTTTTTTCTCTTTGAGCATATCATGGTGCTAATGTTGTAGGTTTATTTTCATAAAGATATGTTCTTGGATTCTAGTTCCCTTCCCATAGTAACAAACTCATTATCCTCCATAGAAAATCAAGTTCTCTATGTCTGACAGGTAAGATTTAAAGAATCATTTTCTTTTTATCTTGCATACTTCCTTGTTTTATGAATCTCATAGAGTCTGAACTAATGGGGAGTTTCAATGTCATTTAGAGTCAGAGAGGCTAGTCCCAAAGACCTTTTAGAGATTTAAGATCCTAATAAAGCCTAACCTAATGGGGAGTTATTGCATCATTCAAAGTTAGAGAGGTCAATCCCTTAGACCTATCAGAGATGTCAGATCTAGGGAGAGCCCAACCCAATGGGGAGTTTCTACGTCAATTAGAGTTAGAGAGGCCAATCCCTAGACTTTTTAGAGATGCCATAACTTAAGAGAGCCTAGATTAATGGGGATTTATCATGTTATTCAGAGTTAGAGAGGCTAGTCCCTTAGACCTATCATAAATGTTAAAGCTCAATAAAACTTGACCCAATGAGGAGTTGCCACATCATCTAGAGTTAGAGAGGTTATTCCTATAGACTTGTCAGAGATTTTAGAGTTTTGGAGAGCCCAAACTAATGGGGAATTGTTGTGTCATTCAGATTTAGAGAGGCTAGACCCCTAGACCTATTACAGATGTTAGAGGAGAGCTAGACCCAATGGGGAGTTGCTACATCATTTGGAGTTAGAGAGGCCAATCCCCTATGCCTATTAGAGATGTTAGAACCTAGGAGAGCCTAACCTAATGAAAATATTCCACATCATCTAATGTAAGGATGAACTAGTTTCCATTTATGACCCAGGAAGCTTAGAATAAAATATGAGTGGTTAACAAAGGCCAATTAGGGAATGCCTCATGTCCCCAGGTAACACATCACCTAGTTTATGGGAATGACATGGAGTATATATCATGCTTAGGTTTCAATCAATAATGAAAGGACCAATAGACATATGGCACATGTTAGAAATCAAGAGTTGGATGAGGGTCCTATAGGAGATGTGACTATGTGTTTACCATGCACTGGGTATTAATGGGTATTAATTGATAGTTTTGAAAACATCCCATCTCCATTTATATTTTTGGCTGGTGGTAAAGGATCATGGGATCCAAATTCAATTCCATATTTATAAATAAAGGGAGAAAATCTAACCACCAACCTAATTTCAAATTCACAATAATTGAGCTACCAAATGCCATTAATGTAGGGAGATGTGTATGTACACTTATAAATCCCAAAGAAAGCCCATTAATGGTTACCATTGTTGCCTTAGAATAAATATCAAAATTATTACTTTAAAAGATACACAAAACACCTATATCCAATGCCTTTAATGCCTAAAGCTTCCTCATTTCTCCTCTATCCTACTCTAATGGCCATTACATCCTCTAACTTGAAGGCCGATCCTGAGTATCGATACACCTCTTTCCATACTAGTTTAACCAGGTAAAAAAACTATAATGGTATATTGAAATTAATTGAGTAGGTCCCTAAAGATTCTACTAACACTAATGATCAGCTGGTAAAATATGAGGATGCCCTCTGGTACTATAAAATTTGTGGACTTCATAGAGTCATGGCCAAACTAGAGGCATTTCCTTATATCAACCTATAAGGTGACATCATCCAAAGGCTATCAACATGAAAGATGATGTTAATTATTGGGAATCTAGGTTGTACCCTTCATGAGGAGATATTATTCATGTCTACCTCAAATCTAGACCAACATTAGAATGAACTATAGACTGTGGGCTGCCTAATATGCAAGTCAAACCTCTAGATTTTATGGGCTAGCTCCCATAATTTGTCAATTCAACTCTTTATAATACCTAATATTATCACAATACAAAAGGAAAAAATCTGAAAATTGATGAAATAACCTATTCTAAGTGGTGATGTACCAATTGATTAGAGATCCACTCTTGATCATATCATTTGAAACCATAAATGAACCCGATGGAGACTAAAACTTATCAAAATTATTGATGGTGTCTTAAGCATGAATTTTTCATATGGAGGTTGAGTAGGATTCTATAACTTGAAGGACAAAGGTCTAGACCTGTAAAAGATACTATTGACTTATGACACTTCAAGAACACTCTTACTTGCTAATGCTTCATACAACCTACAATGGACTAGTAACCTGAAGTTAGGTGTATGAAAGGACCTATATATGATAACACAATTTATACAATCTACAAATAAAACCTCCATGAAGCACACTATCATTCAACAAGAAATCTGTAAATGTTTTCTATTGATTCAAATGAGTATAAGGTAATTTTGGTAGAGTTTTACTGCACCCAATTGAGGGATGCCAAAGTAAGAACTCAATGATTGCTTAAATATAAAGTTTGAAGGATAAGAGAGAAGATTATAAGTGTGGGAGAGGCCATGAATGAGGATAAGGTGGTGTATGTCAGTTATAATAAGCCTATTATTCATCCTCAAGCATTGACATACCTTTAATGAGTCCACTTTGGTATTGAGATCAAGCATGAAATTTGTAACTCCCAAATTTGAATTTATTTAGGCCTTAACCATGATTAAAATATCCTAAGATTCAATCCAGTAGTAGTTATAGAATTCAAATGGAGTGTGAATAAACCTCTAAGAGGCATTAAATAACCTCCCTTCAATATCTATGCAGAATAATACTTAAAACTACCTCTAATATGTCATAATAGCCTTCATTTTGGGATATTCTAGCCTAGATGATAGTTACAAATTCTTGAAGATGGTCCATGAATGATATCAAAACATTATTTGCATACTAGACTCTTCTACTTGTAAGATAAGTAGACCTATTTGCTTGTCCTTCAATTTTATGCTTGTATCCATTGCTTGAATGATCAAACATCTAAACTAGGATCCAAATACATATGAGAAGACTTAGATAATTATAAAATGAAACCTAATTCATTGGAATTGAAATATCTCAAGTGTTCTTCAACTTCAAACACATTATCCTTGATTGACTAGGCCACTTGAACTACTTCACAGATTGGCTGTTTAAGATGAGATGACAGAGCTATATGTAGGGAATTTCATGCATCATTTTAACATTGAAGGAGTATAATAATCTTTGAATTTACCTCTCCCATGATTTATAACTATTGGTTAGGTCTTGTAACCCATATTAAGCCCAAAACCCTACAAAATTGAATTTTGAAGAACTAACCATACAAATTTCATACCATTAGGTGTCATGAGCATGAGCCCCTATGAGATATAAACATTATCTAAGTAATAGATAAGAAATTATGGAGAATTTGAATAATTTTTTCATTAAATCTCTCTAGTTAGGTCACTATTAGTGTTTAAGGGAGGTTTAGGAGTGTTTATGGGTCTTAGGTATGGTTTATAGAGATTAGAGCTTGGATCTCTGAACCACTTACACCAAATTCAATTCAATGAACCTCCCCACCTTCTCCACTCCCCATGCATAGAATACAAGCTATGATGAGATTTTTAAGATGCTATTCTTGGGAGAGACATGCCTTTGAAATAGGATCTAGATATCAACAAGCAAGATGACTAACTGTATGGATTTTATTGGATTCCAAATTAGCCAAAGGGATTTTAAATAGTGTGATATCCTTCCCCAAGAATATTTAAAGCACTCTAACTTCTTAAACTATAATCTACTTCACCTAATGATGGTAAAATCATAGTGGAGGTTGTGGATTGGTCTATCTATAGACTTTAATCATGAACCTTGACCTAAATAATAGGGTTGTGAGCCACTCTTACATGATATATAACTTGAACATTACCTAAGAGAACTTAGGAAATAACGTCATTAGCTTGATTACATCATTTGACTCCCTTATGGTGTATATGATCATGAATTCCATACCTATACCTTTATGATTTCTAAAAAAATCATGGAGGTCACCTTGATAACTACTTAAGGGCTTGATCAGATGATCTAGGACTCATTATCCCTCTCCAACTTCATTATGCACATAGACAATCCCAATCTCTTTGCTTTTGAGCTCAGATTATCACTTTCAGGCCTATTTTGTATAGTTTGACCCTTGCACATACCAACCAATAGGTCATTATGATGGCAAAAGGACCTTAAGAGACCTTAAAGGTTGTTTTATGGTCAAATTATCTCATCTAGATGGGTTTTGAGGCCAAATTACACCACCGAGTCACTTTTGGGGTTTGTACAGGGTTTTAGAAATCCACCATCTTAGTGATAGTACATAAAGTATATATGTCCAAACTAGGAATTAATTCCATAAATTTATAGGGAACTAACCTCATCATATTACATGAATGGGCTAGGTTCCCATTTAGAGGGTGCTTAGAGATATGAATGTCATAAGGTTGCATTAGGGTTATTTATAGGCAATTATGAGTGCTTATTTTTTTAAGGTTCATTAATTGAAGTTAGCCCCTAACTACCAACCAATAGTTCATGAATTTTTGGTCCATATGGATAATTAAACTTACCTAGGATGTTTTGACCTAAACATGTATGTGGTGGAGTGGGTGAACATTTGAAGATGGTCTTTGAATTGCTTGTGTGTAGGCTGACTCACTTGAGCTGGGTTTGAAGACACTTTGATCAACTTTATCACCTTTTGGCAATTGAAACCTTCATAAGAAGTCCTAATAATATTCATACACCTAATATTGGCCATTTAACTTGTTATAATAACTTGAAGGAACCTTAAGATGACACATGGGTCTATAAGTAGACTTATATACTTGACTGCATTGGCTTATTTCTAAGGCTTTTGACTATAGATATGGGTGTTAGACATTTGGAGGAGGTCTATGAACCCTTAACCATCATACCTAATTTAATAAAAAAACTTATGGGGGTACCAAACTACTTGAAAACCCTTCATGACATAAATATATCCTTTCAACCCATAGATATTTATCACATATAGGGTTTGGTCTAAGATAAAATAGTGAGTATACCCATTATTTATCTATCCTAAGTGAATATATGAATACATTAAATGGGTCATGATGACCATTCATACTAGTTTTGAGGGATTGGTCATGTCTATAAGGTCCTTAAATCACCTTTTTGGCATAGATTGGCAGTTAACTACTTGTTGATTATGTGACTAGGCATGGAAGTTCTGAGTATTGCCTTTAACATTATCTCTTGAGGTATTTGGAATCATGGAGGTGTTCATCATGCTCTCAAAACCATTATCATGCTCAGATTATGGTTTTCCAATGATTTTTCCCTTTTATATTATTGTCACCAAATATTATACCCTAAAAGAGGGTGTTCAAGCCTCTTCAAGATTTGGGCAACATGGGAATACTTCCAGGTATATGGGTGTACCTATAGTGGAAGTAAACCTCAATATTTAAGGGATAGCTCCTTGAATATATATTGCAATGCTTATCACCTAAAATAGTGCTTGATTGTGGTAATAGAGTTAAAATTTTTCATGAAATGAACTTATTCTAAGGGGCGATACATCAAAGATGTTTTCCACATGACCATTATACTCCTATCACAATGAAACAAGGTAAACAAACTAGTTTCATAGACCTAAAGGATTCAAAAATGAGTGTTTCAATATAGAGGTGAGATTTATGAAACAACCCAAAATAAATAAATAGAGGTTAGAATTCATACTCTAAGAACAATTGCACACTTGAAAGGGGCCTAAAACACTTGACTACTCTCTATATGACCTATTATAATAAGAACTCTTGCATAAACATGAGAGGATAAGGGAAGAAAGGATAAAATATTATCACTTTGAATCACCATAAATCAATTTTAAAACTTAGATAATTGTGTATGAACTCAAAAATATACTTGAATTAATGTTCAAAGGAAAAATACAATGTCATTCTAGTAGGTCTTTGCCATACATGGTGTAGTATTTTTTTACAAGAGCCAAAACGGCTACTACTTACAGAATCAGAGAGAGAGAAGAAGAGAGTGATGTCTAAGGGTCAATAAGACATGTGTAATGTAATAAAATGAGATATAAATTTGGGATAATGAGTGTGAGATAGACCTTGTAAGGTCTGATAGGATAAATGGCCCTCAAAGGCATGAAAACTCCTGAAATGTGGCATAAAACTCTTCTTTCTTGCTTAGAAAATAGATTTCATAATTTGGACCTTTTGGATTATCCCATAACTATATATGGATATATATAATTATTTAATTGAGAGGGAGGGGTTATATACATGATTCACCATGCATTGGTTTCATCCCTAATCATCAATATTCTTCTACACATGAGTTATCATTGCCTACAGTCCAAGTAACTCCTCTTTCACTCACCCCTCACACTTGGATTGAAGGTTGGCTTCAGTTTTCCATGAAAATTTATAAAAATTAGTGAATGAAACATGTAAATACCTTATATAAACTTATATTCCTTAGGTAGACCTTAAAAACCCTCCCACTTAAAGTTATCACCCTTCTCACTATCTTACTCACTTTGCTAGTTTTTACTGGCTAAGATGGAGGTACTTGTAGAAGCACTTAGGAGATTTTATGATGTAATAAATGGACATGAGGGGTTATCTAAAATCCTAATCCTTCTCCTAAAGTTGGTTTTATACTTTGAAACCCCCTAGAACCTATAAAACACTGAAAAAAGTCAACAAAGCCTCATTTCCCCCTTGTACGTACAAGTAAGGAACACCTAAAGTGAGTGGGAAGGATATATGAAGAGTCATATATAATATTGAACCATATCATAAGCCATTAATTTCCATTTTTATATATTTCTTTCTTCATTTCCTCCATCGGATCATGAATTAGGGTTTTGGAGGGTTTTAAGCTCTTTCCACCCTTAGGCTTTATTCATGAAGATGTGGCATTAGAGTTGGAAAAAAAAATTCAAAAAATTAATTTTCAAGAACCTCATCATCATACCTTAACTCTTTATATTCCCATGTAGAGTGTCAAAAAGGATGAGAGCATTTCAAATTGTCTACTTGAGTTCTCCATTCCATTCTTTATAGGCTTGAATTGGTCTTAAGTGAAAAGTGGATTTCCTATGATTAAATTTGAATATTTAAAACTTAGACACACATCACTCCTCCTTAAAAACATTATAAAACTTAGTGGAATGTTTTCATAAGACTAGAAGTGAAACTGACCCCCAACTTGGGCTTTAGGTCTATTCTAGGCCATGTAGGCCTGCTTGCACCTTATAAGTTTTGAACCATCCTATTGTGTTACTATCTTCTATACCTATATTTACATGTTTTTTCACTTATATAAAATATATCCACACTTTATTACAAGGTATAATCACCCTCAAACCTACCTTCTCATCATTTCCCTTCAAAACCTACAGGTTTGCATACAAAGGTATTGCCCTCTGTATGAGATAAAACAAATGGAACTTACTTTATTTAATAAAACAAAGTGAATATGGGAGAGGATTATAAAAGTAACATAAATGATTTGTGTTGAGTTTAAAATATTGAACATACCATTATACACTTTAAATTCATTAAAAACTAAGACAAACTCCTAAGGAAGCTTACTGCATGTAAGGTTCAAAATACGAACTATGGGTGCTTATTTTGAGGCCCTTATTTGCACTGTTTCCATATGTTAATAACCTCTTGATACCACCATGATCATGATGAGGGTGATATAAATCCATTCATCACTTCAACCCCCACATACCTATTCATAAACCTTAATTGGTCAAGACCTAGAAAAAAATACATAAGAACTTGTTGAAGCTTATAAGGTTAGTAGATAGTCATTTGACTTAATCCTCCTCATATTAAAGCTATGCCAACATCAAAGACCCAAATTATTTTTCTCTTTTCACACCATAGTCTTCTATAGTTGACTGAGTGCAATTTCTAACTATGTTTTCCATTTGAAAGGGCACTTATAGGTGTGCTTGTATGATTTATACCTAGAAAATAATGCACAAGACCTTGTTGAAGCTTCTAAAGTCTTTAGATAGTCATTTTAATTCATCCTCCTCATATTAAAGCCATGAAAACATCAAGGACCCCACTTCATTTTCTCTTTACCCACCACAGTCAACTATAATTAACTATGAAGGGGGCCTATAGGTGTTGATTAGCCTTGAAACCTGTGTCATGTGATTTATGATCTACCTAGGAGTCTTGGAACATTTGTGAGCTTGTATGTGCCTCCATTTGGTTCTCCACATCTAGGTTTGTATGATGAGGCTGTGTATACCTACATCCAACTATAGGTAGCCTTTTTAGACCAAAGCACACCTATAGATATGCTTATTAGGCCAAAACCTAGTGTTTCACCTTCATTAGTGTTCTTTGAAGCATTAAAGTTATTTTTAACTATTTAGGAAAAATAAAACATGGATACATAATCTAACTCTACAAATTTGGGGTTGGAAGGGTATTTGGAGTTCAAACCTGTAGATATCACTGTCAAGCCTCTTTGAATAAATGTGCATCTTAGAATAATTAAAAAACTACTTTACACTAACCATCTACCCTCCTACTTTTATAGAGTCATTATTTTATGATAAGAATATAATATGGACACATTTGTATTGATACACACTCAATATAAAATCTCCATACATCAACCCCAAAAGTGCTAGGTGCTCTATTTTTATGTTTTAGGGATTTGGTCCCTAAAATATAGTCATCGTCTAAGGATACAATCTTTTAGATCTATTTAACAATATAACATTTCAAACATGTCTACCATGATATCTACAACATCTTAGAACCTAAAGGATAGTTTCAAAAATGTTTCAAAACTTCCATATGACACCTCTAACTATTTATCAATATCATGTATAGGTGGACATTTTCATATATAGGCAGTGGGCATGCATATAGGTAGTGTGTAAGATATATATACTTATAATAAATTATAGAACCTCAAAATATCTCTAAATTCATTATTCACACTTTGGAGTATATGAAATAGGTAACAAGGCTCCCATTCCAACATTTACAATCTTCTATAGGTGCTTGTATAGTTGCAGACCAGGTAGTGAGTGTGATCATAGTAATGTACATGAAACATGACCTTATAACCAATTTGATGCTCCCCTAAGATGTTTAAGTGAAGGATTATAAAATTTTAGAGTTTGAGACAAGTTTAAACATCCAATTTCAATGTGATTTTCCTCTTGAGATCACCTATAGGTGCACATTCATGGTTGACTGTGTGTATATGTTGTATTTGACTACCACCATAATCTTTCTTGTGTTATTTGGAGGGTTTAATCTGATTTATCATATAAAAAGAAGTTATTAAACTCTTTAAAACTTCATTTATCCCCTATAAACATGATCAAATCTCCAAACACTATGACTATAACTGGAACAAGTAGAAAGCTGACTGTGACACAATGTGACTGTGTTTGAACCAAAGCATGAAATTTTAAGACCAATCATGAATAAAATGATTTATATGACATGATATATATGGATAACATCATATCACATATATATTAAACCATTAAATATAACCAAACCTTCTACAAGTAGTGAACTTAGCTGTAACTTCACTTGGAACATCAAATTGAAACCTTGAACTCTTTAGATGATAAAATCATTACCCAACATGAAAATAAGAATGGTAATCATGAGAATATATATTAAAAATAATTTTGAAGCAAAACCACCAAATTAGCTATACAAACTGGTTCAAACAAGAGAAAAACCTACAGGGTGTGGGAAACTATAGGTAGAAAAACATAGTCAACTTATTAGAGATGGTTCATAAAGTATAGGCCACCATTATTTTCAATCCAAGCATGAAATTTAATTTTAATAGGTTTAATATCACCCCCCAAAGTAATTTGATCAAAAACTTCTCCTATTGACTGTACCAACCAAAAACCTGTCGATCAGTTTCATGTGCATAATGGAGCAATGGAAGAGCATAATAGTTTTTGAATATTTTTTATAATTTAAAAGAATTTAAATAATTAAAATGAGTTTTAGGGAGTGGAATATACATTAAAAAATATTCTCCCATGTTATATTCTCTCTCATACGCTGTATACCTTTTGAAACTCCTTATTTTGTAGTTATTTTCTTGGTTTTGAGTTATAACCTGCAAGATTTTAGTTAAAATCTGACATATATGATAGTTGACTGACATATTAGATGTTTATGGGGAGTTATGAATGCATGGACACCTTTAATAATGTACCACTTACATTTAATGTTCATTTATGACCCCTAAGTGACTCAAAATGACATAAGGACTAATTAGACCATGACCAAGGCTTAAATGAAATTAAATTACATAAAATAACCTATGAATCACCATATAACATTATATTATACCCCCATATAAGTTTTTTTACTATAGGGGGTTGACCCATTTTGACTTGTGATAACAAATGGCCAACATTCTTGGTGATTTCCCAATGGTGGTAGGCTTGCTATTCTAAGACCAATTGCCTAATCCTATCCATTAGGATATGGAGTCACATGTACATATTTTGACACATAAATTTCATTTAAAACCACACAAAACACAAATTAAAGGCACACAAGATAAGACACACTCAAAATAAACACACGTGATTCATAAGCACTTATGGAACACACACACATAAACCAAACTAACTAACTCAAAGACAAACTAACCTGAAGGAAACACTTGATCCTAGATCAAAGGGGAAGTTTTAAAACCCTATTTATTCATTAAATGAAGGTTTTAATGAGGCATGTAACCTTTTAAACTTTGGCATTGATGCCTCCATCTTCTTCATGATGTTTGCCAACTTCATTGACATGATGTTTAATGGAAACTAAGCAGCTCCAACTAGATCAACTATGGAAATGAACTATTATTGAATCTAAATATCCTAAATTTTTTCATATGACTCCGAAAATATAACTTCTAAAGGTGGTTCAATAAGACATACCTTCTTAGTTTCCATGGTGCTCAAAACAAGGTTAGGTTTTTTTTCATTTACAAGTCCTTCAAGCTCATCAAGAAGCTCTAAATAGTCCACCCAATCTTGTTCATTATCCTCCATGTAAAAATATTTCTCCACATTCTCATGTACTTGGTCCTTAATGTGCAAGTTTGAATATATGACATTCCTCTCAACCTTGCTCTCCTCCATGATAGAATGTACTTGATGTTTGGAAGCATCAAGCTTCCCCTTACCATGTTCCAACATCTCTGAATGTGGTTTTACCTCAGATGGGGCTCTTGAC
The DNA here is from genome assembly GCA_037957365.1 of Torreya grandis. NCBI lineage: Eukaryota > Viridiplantae > Streptophyta > Pinopsida > Cupressales > Taxaceae > Torreya > Torreya grandis. The sequence continues at coordinate 4,164,873 of JARHVA010000653.1, read as the reverse complement.
TATTCTTTAGGTACAATAAAATTTACCTTGGACTCATAAGAATATTTTATGACTATAGACCCATGGAAAATAGATCAACATACACTTTCATGCTTGATGGGACATTCAAGATCATGTTTATTAGACTCATCCACAAACTTAACATCAGATATGTAATCTTTTGGAGAAGGAGGAATCTTACCTAACCTATGAAATTCCTTGTATATGGCATTTAACCTTTTTAATAATTCATCTTCCTTATTAATGTTATCTTCAAGAGCTATTTCACCATGGACAACATGTAATAGGTCTTTATCAGGTACTTCATCTTTCATGTTTTCATCAAATTATTTACCGATAGCTACAATAGGATCTTCAATGTGTTTCTCTTTAGTCAAGAAGGTAGAGTTGTACTTGTGTTAATCAAGGGGATTCCCTATGGTGATTTATTATTCATAATCACTCATGACATCCTTTTGATCAACTATAGCTTGATCTCTTTTCTCCTCACTTTCTTCCTTTAAGATGGGTTCTTTTTCAAGAAGGGATGAGGTGGGAGGTTGATGGATAGGTTCATGAGATGGAGATGGGAAATGGGGTGTGGTGGAGGGATTGTGAGTGGTTTTAGGAAAGATGAATACACTATTAAGCTCATGGGGAAGTGATATTTTGGGATTATTATAAGGGAAGACACTTACATCAATAGAATTTGCACCTTGCCAATAGCTTGCTTGAGGCTCTTTAGTAGAAACATATTAATTTTTATGTCCTTTGTCCTCCCACATCTTTAGCCTATCTATTGATCATTGAAGGCACTTATTTTCCAAGTCCATTTTATCTTTTATCTCTCATTTAGTTAATTATATATCTTCAAACATCTCTAACCTCTACATATAACTTTGGGTAACACCTCTTAACCATTCCATGAGATGACTAGGGAGCACATCATACTCATCATCCCATGTTCTCATATCATTTTCATTAACTAGTAACTATGGTATGGATGCCAACAAAGACTTGATATAAGATGGAAATAATGGAGGGAGAGGGTAATTATGGGGATAAATACCAACTTTATCTTGTTGTATCCTAGTCTATAAGAATTCACATCTTGCCTCTTGGTATCTTGATTTAGACTCATATGAATCCTCTTGAGGTTGATAGGCATCATGGTATGGCTGGTAAGACTCATATAGGGTTGATAAGAAGGCATTTATTGATAGGATTCTTGGTAGCCTTCCTCATAGGTCTATTCAATAACATGGTGTCTATATGGAGTGGGAAATGGAGGACCATAGGGCTGCCATGGCTCATAGGATTGGTAGGCATTTTGATAGGATGATTGAGGAGTAAAATGTGGTTCATAACAAGACTAATAGGGAGGTTCATGATGGGGGTATTCACCATAGCTATTCATAACAACCTCATATGTCAAATAAGATGAAAAAATTGATCAAAACCCTCAACTAAATATATGTGGGCTGCTTACAAATAGAAGTTTTAATTCAAAGTCTCCATTGGTGCTAACTTGATTGTTTCCAAAAGCTAATTAGAGGGAAAACACAACAATAATCTTCCCACTCTCTTGGAATTTTTCCCACTAGGCATGCCAAAATTTTTATCACCAAATATTACACCCTAGAAGAGGGTGTTCAAGCCTCTTCCATATTTGGGCAACATAGGAATACTTATATCTTTGTGGTTGTACCTATGGTGGAAGTAAGCCTCTATATTTAAGGGTTAGCTCCCTGAATATATATTTCAATGATTATCACCTAAACTAGTGATTGTTTATGAGAAAATAGTTAGAATTTTGCATGAAATGAACTTACTCTAAGGGGGTGATACACCAATATGTTTTTCACATGACCATTATACTCGTATCATAATGAAATAAGGCAAACAAACTATTTTCATAGTCCTAAAGGATTCCATCATGAGTGTTTCAATATAGAGGTAAGATGTGTAAAATAACCCAAGGTAATTAAACCAAAGGGTATAATGAAAAATATAAGAATAATTTCACACTTTAAAGGGGCCTAACACACTTTAATACACTCTATATTACTTGTTAGAATAGGAACTATTGCATAAACATGAGAGGATAAGGGAAGAAAGGATAAAAGATCACCACCTTGAATCACCATACATCACTTTTCACACTTATACAATTTTTCATGAAATCAAAAATAGACTTGAATTAATGTTAAAAGGTAAAATACAATTTCATTCTAATAGGTCTTCACCATACATGGTGTGGTATTTTTTTATAAGATCCAAAATGGTTGTTACTTATAGACTTGGACAGAGAGAAGAGAATGAAATCTAAGGGTTATTAAGACATGTTTCATGCTGAGAAAAGGAGTTATAAATTCAAGATAATGAGTGTGAGACAAACCATGCAATTTATGATAGGACAAATGGACCTCAAAGGCATGAAAACCCCTAAAATGTGCTATAGAACTCATCTTTCTTGCTAAAAAAACTACCTTCATCATTTGGCCCTTTTGGAATGTCCCATAACTAGATAGGGATAGATCTCATGATTGAACTAAGAGGGATGGGTTGTAGACATACTTATCCATGCATTAGTTGCATCCTTAATCATGAATATTCTTATGCACATGAGTTACCACTACCTGTAGTCCAAGTAACTCCACTTTCACTCACCCCTCACACTTGGCCTCAAGGTTGGATTCAATTTTACATGAAAATATATACACAAGAGTGAATGACACACGTTAAGACCTTACATAACCTTATATTCCTTAGGTACCTTAAAAACCCTCCCACTTGAAGTTCTCACCCTTGTCACTATCTTTCTCACTTTGATAGTTTTGTTTAGCTAAGATGGAGGTACTTTCAAAATAACTTATAATATTTTTTGATGCAATAAATGGAAATAAGGAGTTATCTCAAGTCCAATCTTTCTTCTAAAGTTGGTTGCATTCTTTGCAACCCCCTAAAACATAAAAAACATAAAAAATAATCAAGAATACCTCATTTCCTCCTTTTTCATATAAGTAGGTAACACCTCAAGTGAGTGAGAAGGATCTATGGAGAGTCATATAAAATATTCAGCCATCTCCCAAGCCATTCATTGCCATTTGGATAGTTCTCTTTCTTCATTTCCTCCATTGGGTCATGAATCAGGGTTTTTGGAGGGTTTTAGGCTCTTTCCACCCTTAGTCTTTTTGTTCATAAATATGTGACATTGGAGTTGTAGATAAATTCCATAAAATAAATTTTAAAGACCCTCCTCATCATCCCTCAATTCTTTAGATTCCCATGTAGAGTGTCAAAAAATATGTGAGCATTTCAAATTATCTACTCAAGTTCTCCATTCCATTTCCTATAGGCCTAAATTGGTCTTCAGAAAAAAGTGGATTCCCTATGATTTTATTTTAATTATATATTATACACACTTTTTTCCTCTTTAAAAACATGATCAAAATCATTGGAATGTTTTCCTAAGACTTGAAGTGAAATTTATCCCCCACTTGGGCTTTATGTCTATTCTAGGCCATGTAGATCTACTTACACCTTGTAAGTTTTGATCCATCCTAATGTGTTACTATCTTTTATTCCTATATTTCCATGTTTTTTCACATATATCACATCTTTACACACTTTATTACAAGGTTTCATCACCATTAAACCTGCCTTCTCATCATTTCCATTCAAAACCTGTAGGTTTGTAAACAAAGGGATTGCCCTTTGTTTGAGACAAAATAAAGGGCACTTCCTTTGTTTCTTTAGACAAAGTAAATATGGGAGAGGATTTTAAAAGTTGCATATATCATCTATGTTGAGTTTAATCTCTTTAACATACCATTAGACCCTTTAAATGCATGAAAAACTAAGACAAACTCCTAGGAAAGCTTAATACATATAAGGTTTAGAATATGAACCATGGGTGCTTATTTTGAGGTCCTTATCTACATGGTTTCCATATGGTAAGTGAATATTGATACCAATATGATAATGATGAGGTTTCTCTCAATCCATTCATCACTCCAACCTCCCACATACCTCTTCATACACCTTAATTGGTCAAGTTTGAGTGTAATTTTTGACTGTGTTTTCTATTTGAAAGGGCACTTATAAATGTGTTTGCATGATTTAGATCTATAAAAAAACACACAAGACATTTTAAAATATTATAAGGTAATTATACAGTCATTTTACTTCATCCTCTTCATATTCAATTCATTCCAACATCAAGGATCCCACTTATTTTGCTCTTTGCCCACCATAGTTAGCTATAGTTGACTATGTAGAGGGCCTGTAGGTGTTAATTAGCCTTGAAACCTGTGTCATGTGATCCATGATCCACCTAGGAGTATTATAATTTTTTGAACTTGTATCTACCTTTGATCATTGGTTTTCCATGTCTAGGTTTGTATGATGAGGCTGTGTATACCTGTATCTAGCTATAGGTGGCCTTTTTGGACCAAGAAACACTTGTAGATATGCCTATTAGGCCAAAACCTAGTGTTTCACCTTCATTGGTGTTATTTGAAGCATTGAAGTTATTTCCAAATATTTAGGACCACTCAAACATGGAGACATACTCTAACATAATAATTTTATGGTGTGAAGATCATTTGGAGTTCTAAACCTGTAGATATCACTATCAAGCCTCAGTGAACAAAAGTGCATCTTGGAGCCCTTAAAAAATAATTTACACTAACCATCCACTGTCCTAATTTTATAGAGTTATTATTCTATGACAGGAACATAATATGGAAACCTTTATATTTATCAACACTCAATATGACATCTCCATACATCAACCCCAAAAGTGCGAGGTGATTTATTTTTGTGTTTTAGGGATTTAGTCCCTAAACATAGTCATCATCCAAGGATACAACCTTTTAGGTATGTTTTCCAATATATCATTTCAAACATGTATGCCATTATCTCTATAACATCTTAGCACCTAAAGGAGGGTTTCAAAACATGTTTGAACACTTCCATATGACACCTCTAACTCTCTGTCAGTATCACTTGTAGGTGGACATTTTCATATGCAGGTAGTGGGCATGAATATAGGCTGTGTAAGATATATATACTTGTAATCAATTTTATAACCTCAAAATATCTCCAAATGCATTCTTCACATTTTAAAGGATTTGAAATAGACACCAAGTCTCCCATTCCAACATTTTCAATTTTTTGGAGGTGATGGTACATTTGTAGACTAGGTAGTGAGTGTGATCATAGGAATGTGCATGAAACATGACCTTATAACCAATTTGATGCCTGATTAAGATGTTTAAGTGAAGGATTATAAAATTATAGAGTTTGAGACAAGTTAAAACATCAAATTTCAATGTGATTTTACTCTTGAGAGCACATGTAGGTGCACATTCATGGCTAACTATGTGTATTTATTACATATGACTACCACCACAATATTTCTTGTGCTATTTAGAGGGTTTAATATAAATTATCATACACCAAGAAGATGTTAAGCTATTGGAGACTTGATTTCTCCCCCATGAATGTGATCAAAGCTCCAAACACTATGACTAAAACTAGAACAAGTATAAAACTATCTGTGACATAATGTGACTATGTGTTTGAACCAAAGCATGAAATTGTAAGACTAATAATGAATAAAATGATTGATATGACATGAGATAATTGGAGAAAATCATATCACATCTACATGAAACCCTTGCAGAGCACCAAACCTTCTTTAAGTAGTGAACTTGACTGCAACTTCACCTAGAACATTAACTTGAAACTTTGAACTATTTGGCCCATGAAATCATTTCTAAATATGAAAATAAACATGGGAAGAATAATAAGAGAGAGTAAAAATCATATGGGAGCAAAATAACCACTTGAGTTGTATAGACTGGTTTAAACAAGAAAAAAACCTATAGGGTGTGGCAAACCATAGGCAAAAAAACAAAATCAAATTGTTAGAGATGGATCATAAAGTATAAGTGACAATTCTCTACACTCAAAGCATGAAATTGAAGTTGAAAAAGTGTAATATCTAAAACATCTCCTACTGGTCATGCCAACCAAAAACCTATTGACTAGTTTCATGTGTATAATGGAGTGATGGAAGAGTATAATGGTTTTTGAATATTTTTGACACTTCTAAAACATGTCAAACATGAAAATGAGTCTAAATAAGTTTAATATACTTTATAAAATATTATACCATGTGAAATTATCTTTCATATGTTGTACACCTCTTTAAACTCATTGTTTTGTAATTGTCGTCTTGGTTTTTAGTTATAACTTGCAAGTTTTCAGTTAGAATCTAACATGTCTGATAATGGAATGACATATCAGATGTGGAGGGGGAGTTAGGAATGCATGGACACCTTGAAAAATATACCACTTAAATTTATGCTCATTTATGACCCCTAAGTGACTCAAAATGACATAAGGACTAATTAGACCATGACCAAGGCTAAAATGACATTAAATTACATCAAATTATCTATGATTTACCCTATAACATTATATTAGACTGCTATATAAGTTTTTGGCTATAGGGGAATTGACTCATTTTAAATTTTGGTCCATAGTGATACGTAATCTTCCCTAGGATCTTTGGCCTTGAGCATGCATGTGGTGGAATGGGTGAGCATTTGAAGATGGTCTTCAAATTTCTTGTGTGTAGGTTAACTAACTCAAGTAGGGTTTAAAGACACTTTGATCATATTTATCACCTCTTGGCACTTGATTTTTTTTTAAAAATTCTTAATCATCTTCATACATTTCATATTATCCATTCAAATTGTTATAATATCTTGAAGGAATCTCAAGATGGCACTAGGGTCTAAAATCAGGGTTATATACTTGATTGTGTTGGACTATCTCCAAGGCTCTTGAATGTAGGTCTAGGTTTTAGACATTTTGAGGAGGTTTGGGAACCCTTAACCAAAATACCTCATTTAAAAAAAAACTTCTAGGGATCCCAAACTACTTGTAGACCCTTCATGGCATGAATACACCCTTTCAACCCACATATAACTATCACAAAAAGGGCTTGGCCTGAGACAAAATAGTGAGTATACCCACTATTTTAATATCCCAATTGAATACATGAGTGAATTTAATGGGTCATGATGAAAATTAATTCTAATTTTTAGGGATTGGTCATGCCTATAAGGGTCTCAAATCACCGTTTTGGCTTAGACTGGTAGTTAATTGCCTATTGACTGTGTGACTAGGCATGGAAGTTTTGAGTATGGACTTTAACATTCTCTATTGAGGTATTTAGAATAATGGAGGTGTAAATCATGCATGTAATACAATTATCATGATCATATGATGTTTTTACAATGCTTATTCCCTTGTATACCTTACCCTCTACTCAAACTTAGGTCTCATGTTTGCATATGCCTATGTGGTTCTAAGCCTATTTAGGTGTCACTCTACCATCTCAATGGTAATGGACACAAAGTTTGCATTCTGATCAAATATCATGAAATTTTACCTCTACTTTATAGACCTTTCATTTTATCCTAGGCAAGATTAATGCAATGATATAGATTAGTGATGTCACATGTATCCTCTTATCAGTGTGATTGTCTACAAGAGCTTAATTATCAAGCTTGTATGAGAAGAAGGTGGTATTAAATCATTTGAAAACTAATATGTGGGGATATCAAATCATAATTTAATTATTTTAGATGAACATCACTAGATACTAAAATCAATACTCATGCCTTTGGATAGTCTACATAGTGTCCTTTTGGGACTCTGCTACAATAAATCTAAAAGGTTTGGCTGTAGGTGTGCGTTTGCATTCTTATTTCACTATATGAGCATATGGGTCCAATATCTTATGGTTTAATTATTTTTGATGGTTTTAAAGGAGTATTATGGTATATGCTATGGTTTTTATTTGGAGTTAAGAGTGGATGAATGGAAGAGGGTGGCAATGGAGAGATATATAGAGTGTGGTATATGAACATAGGGGTAACATAGTGTAAATGGTATTAACAACATAGTGAAATAACAAGAGTATGAAAATTACATGGAATGGAGGGAAATAACCTCTCTAAGACCAACCACATAAAACTTTTAGACCTTTATACACATACTTAAGTAAACATATAACTTTGGAGGTAGAGAAGAAACATACACAACCCTATTATAAAACCTCAGAAACTTAGAAAAACATTAACTTTTGCAAAAGATCTTAAACTTTGCTAAAAGGGATTGTGTGGGTTAGTAGGCAAGGGAGATGAAAAAATAGGCATATGAGGTCCCCATAAAAGCTAATAAAGTTACTTTGAAGGCTATGATGACTCTCCACCATGACTCCAACACCTTATTACATGTTTTGAGTTGCATCTAAGGTTCTATAGATGCCATTGAGCCACATACAATAAATTTTTCATATAGTGGTGTTAAAATATGCCCAAGTCCTCCTTAATTAGGATATTTTGAGGTGAAAAAAGGTCATTAAACCTCCAACCTAAGCAAGAATGCATTATAAACCTTACAACACTTTTGAAAACTCTTCAACCCAGTTAACAACTTCTAATGAATACATCAAACCTCTACCCATTGCACATACTTGTTTATAGATCACACATAGGATATAGTCATGAATTTATTATAGTAATATGAGATCACATGTGTGATTAAGTGATGAAATGCTATATTAGGATCCTTCAAGACCCAAGGAAACAACATCCATGATTAGTTTGGGTAAATAAGGCAAGAATCCCTGACAACCATTTAGCCTAACTTGGCCTATGAAAATGAAGAAAACATACAAATCCATTAACATATTAAGGAATGTACATAAATATCATGAGACTAATCTCTAGACACATGCCCATGTATGGAAGTTACTTGAGTGAAGTTTCTCTAGTTATGAGTTTGGGCCCCCATTCTTTCTCCTCTATATAGTATAAGCATTAACCTGAGGAGCTATCTAAGTTTTAAAATGGGATCGATGGAGAGATGGGATGGTTTTGAGCTCCATGGCATTGAAAAACACTAATTTATTATCCATTTAACCTTGTTAACCTCCCTATACAAAATCATGACTCTGTATGAGCTAGTTCATACTATATAGATTTGTACTATTTAAGAAACCTATGCAACCTACCATTTTATCTACAATTCTTCTTTTTTAAAACCTAAATCATCATTATCAGGTGCTATAGATGGAGAATATATGTCATATGACACTTTGAACCTGATGGCATGAATTCAAGGAGTTGAAAAGTCACTATTTATCATGTGTGGGGCCCATTTGGGGGGAATTAGGCATTGACCATGATGGTAATGGATTAAATAAGGTATGAAATGGTCTATTTATGTATTTATGACGTAGATGAGGTATATTAGAAGTGTGTGGGGTGACTTAGTGATCTATCAAGGTCAGGTTGAGTCTCATTATGGCCAAAAAATGTTGACTTTGCACACATATATGACTTTTAAAAGGTATGTCAACTGAATTATTATATAAAAACATATAAAAGACCCTTATGAACTATGGGAAAAATTAAATTCACATTAAGACACCTTTCATGATGTTCCTTGAAGTCTTGAAAATGAACATACATCATGTTATCAGACATAACTGATGTGTTTATGATTCTCTATCAAACTACCTCCTTAGTCCACCTTCAACTTGGCATATCTAACATGTTTGATACCCATAAAAGTGATAAAAGACCATACATGCATGTTTGATCATCATGTTAACACTTGAATCAAGTGATAAGAGAGGTATAAAGACTGACAAGGCAAAGTTGTAGCATGACAAGAGCATTGACTATTTGAACAACTCTTAAAAACTCATGATATGAATGATAACCATGATGCTAATTATGAATCAAGATTCAAATAATTAGGTTGACCCTTTTATAGGTTTGGGACTAGAAATTGGTAAATTTTTTTGGTGACTCAATTGCCTTGATGAGCCTACTAGTCAAAGAACTCATAAATTTTTGAACTTGCTCTTAATGGCTTTAGTATATGGGACATGACTGTACATGAAATCCAACTTGTACCTTGCATAATTTTAAAAAATGATACATAACTAAGAAATCAATAAGAACAAGAAAGATGAAAGACAACTACTAAACAACAAAACTAAGTAATAAACATAAGACATGTGCAAAAACACTTAGAGAGAAAAGATAACTCTATCTACCTATGTATAAGAGGAACATGATGAAGACTCATATTAGAACTTGTGGAAGATCCCATTGATAGTGATGGGGAGTTCCTCACCATTCAATATATAAATTTGAAAGGCATTTATTTCTTATAACTGATGATGATGTAAGGTTCAATCTAAAGGCTATCAAATTTGGAGTGTTTTCCTAGCTTTGCATGATCCTCATCCCATTTAAGGACTAATTATCCTTATTAGAATCTCTTAGGTGAATCCCTTTTGTCAAATGACTTGTTGATTTGATGCTAATTATACCACATGGTATGTATTACACTATCCCTTATCTCCTCTAACTACCTTAACTCATTCATTCTCACTTACAATGCATCATCTTCCAAGAGCTCAAGTTGATGAGCAAGCTCTAAGTTAAGCAGTTCAAGGGAAATAGGAAGTCTTGCCTCTCTAACATAGACAAGGAAGAATGGAGAGTGTCTAATATATCTCTTAAGTGTAATTGTATCTACCCATAAGGTATTTCTCAACCTTATATTCCACTCTCTTTGGTTATCTTCCATGGTTCTTTTGATGATCCTTATCAAATTCTTGTTTATGGACTCTACTAGTCCATTGATCTATGGGTAATAGTTGGAGGATGAATTGAGGTAGATTCTATGGCTAAGATCCCACTCACATAACTTAGTAATAATAAATGCCAAGGTATTATTAGAGATTATGGTTGAAGGCACACTAAATTTGGTTACAAGATTATCATAGAACTCCAAGATTGAGTTCTCATTGGCCTCCTTAAATGCATCTACCTCCACCCACCTTGTGAAGTATTCAGTGGTTGTGATGACCCAATTATGTCTAGGACTATAAGGGGGATGGATTATTCCTATAAAATATAAGCCCCACTACATGAAGGGCTATTCATCTTGGATTGGTTACAAAGGAAGGGAAACTAGATTCTATTTGCTGGTAAACAAGGCACACTTTGAACACTTTATTACCTAAGTATGTGAATACTTAAACAATATAGGCCAAAATTATCTAGCTCTAATGATTTTGGAGGCTATGGTATGGGTAGCAAAGTGCCCACTAATAGGGCCATCATATAATTGTTTAAGCAACTTGTCAACTTGGATTGATTCAAAACATCTCAAAAGCATGCCTCCTACATCTTTCTTGAATAACACTCCATATATCAAGACATACGGTATGGTATGTAATCTAAAGTGCCTTCTTTTGGTCCTATCCAAGCCCAAAGGACATTATCTTATTTGAAGGAACTTGCCCACATCATTGGTCTAGCTAATGTGACTAGTACTTACAACTGCCTACTAACTATCATGGACTACCAACACTTTATCTTTGTTTTCCTTTACCTCTGCTATAAGATGCTCACATAAACCTCTACTTATGATTAGCTTTGTCACTCTCACCTCAATGTCATATTACATGAACTTTGTTACCCACCCAACTCTCTTCTCACTTAGATCTCTGTTGACTATGAATTCTTTGATTCTTGGGTGTACTACCATAACTATGACTTTATTATTATACACCATGTGCCTAAACTTTTTTAATCATCTCATGACAACAATCACATGATTTTCCATAAAGGTATATTATTTTTATAAAACTATGGTTTAGTTCCTAAACAATAAAGGGGATGGAATAAGGGGTAAAATATAATCAAAGTGTGATAAAATATAGATTTTAATCTTAATTTTATCAAATCAATTACATAGGAGAAGGAAATGACTTATCTGGAAAAATAGACTGAGATGACTATTACAGAAGTTAAGAACTATTATGTAAGACTAGGAAGATGTAATAAACCTTAATATATATTTTTTTAGTGAAAGGATAAGAGTGCCAAAAAGTGGACACTTTGGTGTTTAGCATTGTAGTCCAGTTCTAGTGCTTTTGTCCAAATCAATTTTTAGTTCTAGATTCTAGTACAGTCTAGTTCCTAGGTCTTATAGGTATCTTTATTTTTTCTTGATCACTTGTATGTCCCATTATATAAATTGGTTTCTTCCAAAACCTTGGGTCTACCTACACACATGAAATAATAAATACATCAAAAGTAAAAGGGGGAAAAATTGGGTTAGGTGAAGTATGATCGCATGATCTATAACCCCTATTGTCTTGATCATTGCCTAAATTAACCCTCAAAATAGGGTTTAATATTAAATGTAGTTCCCCCTTAGGGAACGTGCATAATAAACACACATGATAGTTGAAATAATGACTTTCACCTAGGCCATTCCTTGATCAAGAATGCAAATCTATGTGTGATGCAAAATGGTGAGCTATACTATTGACTAATTTTAATTATTTAATATGCCAAAGTAGTAAGTGCTAGATATAAAATGCCTTATGTAGTCATTTATATAGGAGAATATTTATTTTATATTTGGAAGCTTTATTCACATTAGCCAACATTAAAAATTTAAGAAAAACTTAAGCAAGGGGATAAGAAGGGTTTGGAACCTATTAAACAAATAACCCTGACAGTTGGGGGTCAAGATTCAAGTGGATAGGAGCACCAAAGATGGGACACCCTAGGGTCCAATGGTATAGTCCAATTTTAGTGCTCTTATCCTATAGGCTTGGGACCTAGGGGAATAGGATTGGCATGGGGAATACTGCCTAACTAAAGTGGAATGACTGATCAATAGGTCCCAAATGATTCATAATGAACAAAAATGTGACCAAAGCAAGAAACATGACCAATACAAGAAAAATAAAAGACATGGCTAGTAAGAATAAGGCTCGTATTCTCTAATTAATGTCTCTTATAAAGAGGACTATGAAAAGACATGATATGTGTGATTAATTGATTAATTTAGGGTGTACATTTTATCCCCTTTTATTCTAGTGATGTAATGAAATGAAATAATAGAGTAAAAAAAGAAGAAAATGCGTACCTAAACCTACTTGTATGGAGATGAATGTGCTACAAGGATCCAACTCACTTCCCATCTAGGGAAGTGGATGGAGAGATGAATAGTGATTTGAGAGAGAAGGAATCCATGGAGTGGATGCCCCCTATATTGAATCTAAATGCAAAATCTATGTAACATGGAGAAGGAGGGCAATGCTTGCCTTTTATGCTAAATTTGACTAAAAATGAGGAATGTTCAGAGACCCAAAACTAATGTCTTTCCTATGTCCCACATAAACTCATGTAATCTAGAATGTGTGTATAAAAATATGTATGCTATGAAGAGCAAAATATATCATGCTCCCACTCCAAATATTTGAATTGGAACTGATAAGTACTCAAAGGCCCAAAACCAATGTCTATCTTATATCTTGTATAAACTCATGTAGTCTAGATCTAGGTAGTATAATGGACCAACCACTATAGATGATCATGTAGTCTAACCTAGTGACAACCTAGGTACATCTAGGTATAATTTGAAACTATGGTCAATTTGTAAAAAGAGAATGACATGTCTTTCCATTCTATTTGTATAATCTTGGATGATGAAGAACATGAACATCTGTGCCATACCCCCAAATTTGGTATGTGAGTGATGCATCTGTATAATATAGTAATCTATATAACCACATGTGATATGAAATATCTTGTCATGCCTTATATGCAAAACTAGAGATCAAAACATTATGCTTTACACTATGTCTATAATCTGCTATGTAATTTTGTAATTATGTCATGCTATATGAAGCTGTATGTTTGAGATGTGTATAATGTACATACCCCCAAATCTGGTACCTAAGTCTATATATATACCTAAAAATCATTTTGAATCTATATAATATAAACCATTGTATTTGAATAGTCCATGTATTTGTAAACTAAAGGTATATCCCTCTAAATGTCTTGAGTAATGTTGAGTGACCCACATAATCTGAATCACTATATATCTTGACCAATCTAAGATGAATATGATAATCTAAATGTTGGATGTGTAAGAACCATGGTGTATCCACTTATGAGAGTGGATGGGTATGCTAGGTAAGTGTCAAAATAAGAATACTATGAATGATGCCCCCTTTTGGAGAGAGGGATGAAATCTATGATAGAAGAGGTCGAGCCAAAATTGATGACTAGTAGCATAGCAAGAAAAATAAGGTTGGTATGTTGTGAATAGATTAAAAGGTTGTTGGATTGAGTAGATTAAGTTGTTGAAAGTGGAACATGTTTTTCTTGGTGATAATCAAGGTGTGTGTCTGAGTATTAGAGAAATATATATATATATATATTCATTCCATAGTAGGTAGATGAGGTAGAAAGAGAGTGAAGTTTGAGTGATGTTGAAGGTATCATTGTCATGATTCTATGGAAATAAATGGTTTGAAAAATGGAGTTATGGGAAGAATAATATCTTACTTTAAATGAAAAATTTGGTTAATATAGGAAAATTGGATTGATTCTTGATTCATTTTTTCATTAACTAGGTTGAGATTTTAAGCTCTAGAGTGAGAAAAATGCTGAGGAGATGAGCACTTACTATGACTAGGTTGAGCAACTAGCAACCCAAGTTTAGGCCGGCGGTGATGTGACCTTAGTAAGTAACCTAAATACATGGTTTTCATCTATTTAAGGCCTATTTTGGTGTTTTTGAGATCTTTAAAGTGGTATAGGATTTTTTTTCTACTTTTAGTGCTCCTATCTAGGATTTAGTGCTCCTATCTAAGGTTTAGTGCTCCTGTCCAAGTTTCAACACTCTTGTTCAACATTACTATCCTTTCTATAGTGCTATTGTCCAATAGGTAGATTTTTTCTATGATTATGCTTTACTTTTTAGTATTGTTTTTTCTTAGATTTATATTTGGTCCTGTTGATTTATGGACTTGCTATTTCTAGTGTTTTTTAGGGTAAGGTGTAGATTAGAGAGTTCCATAGGGGCCAAGTGATAGAGATATTGAGACTGCTACAATTATTTGATGAGGAGAGAGATATCATGGATAGGGTAGGGTTAGATTATGTGTGTAACCTAGGTATAGTTTAGTGGGAATAATATCTAATGAATACCTTATGTGAGAGGTGAAATGCAAATACATGCACTTTATAACTTCTTATAAGGGAGATTACTATGACTCTGGAGGATGTGTATCATATACTACATTTATCAATTAGTAAGCAATGTGTGATAGTGTAAGATGACATTGGTGATGATGTGATTGATCATGCATCTTTATACTTTACTAGTGTGCCCTTAGGTATACATCAGATAGGTAGTGATAGTGATGTGCTACTATCCATTATTGTGAAGTCTAGTGTTTTGTACTTGTGTAAGTGGTTGGCTATGTTATTGGTATATTTTATTATTATGGATGGGAGTGGAATATCTATTGCATATAGGATGCATAGGATTGTGCACAATATAGATGTATATGGCACTATATTTTCATGGGGGAGGACTATGCCAACCCACTTCTATAGGGATCTCTATAGGTTTACATAGGAGTCATTCAATGGTGGGGTGAGTGTGGTAACCTTATTGCATTATTGGGCCTATGATCACATAGCAGTCATGCAACTAATTAGATTACTAAGGGTAGAGTGGGCTCCCTCATAGTCATTTTTAGAGTGGTGAATGAACACAATAGCTATTTGGTCCCATGGGATGGACCATTATAGGTGGTTTTTATATGAATTGGTGGCTGGTGATACATATGAAGGGTTTATAGAGGATTTCTTAGGTGGGTAGAGGATGGAATAAAACTATGATAAATGAGAGTTATCTATTGGATACATGATCATTGGGTTGGAGTATATAAGCACTTTTAGTATGAGTGTATTACTAGATAGTTTAGGGTACTATAGGATGTGCCCCCAGTAATATTGGTGTGGGTGAGGAGTGATTGAGCATCTACAAGGGTGGGAGCTCATGCGAGGCCTATTAAGGTTGAACTTGCACCATTACCTTTATATGTGAGGGATGTAGCTATAGATATTCTTGATATGGATGACATTGGATGTATAAATATGTATACCACATGGTGGGCTAGGCATCAATGGCCTATATTGTACCTTATTGATGGAGGCGATGCTCTAGAGTATGAGGATCCTAAATTGATCTAGATGATGGGAGGTAAGTAGTGATTACATTTTAAATATGTATAAATTTGTGCTTTTTAGTTTTATTTCAAGGTATATAGCTAATGTAGTTTCATACTTTATACATAGGTGAAGCAAGAGGTGCTTAAGTTAGAGCACAAGCTAGGGTAGGAGGTGGAGATGATGAGTATTAGGAGACAATAATTAAGTCAATAATCTGAGAGCTTACACAATATGTACCTAATACTATAGTAGAGGAGGAGTTGATAGAGTGAGGAATGGTCATGGCTAATATTCATTCCCATCTATTTGACAAAGATGCTATAGCAATAGCTACACATGTTAGGGTAGCAAGAGAGAGAGAGAGATGAGCTGAGAGCTAAGCTAAATAGGCATAGGATACCCCCACTAGATTTTGGATCTATTAACATGAAGATCATGGATGAGTATATAAATATTTAGAGGTGATATGCAGACATGCATGAGGAGCATAGTTAGCTATTGGAGTGAAATTCATCACAAGAGGCATGTAATAACTTGAGGAGGTGTGGGGTCATTGAGTGCTAGGGTAGATTATGGGACTAGCACTGGTGGAGAGAGTGAGATTGAGAGTGAGGGATTGATGCTAAGTCATGACTTATTGTACTAGATACTAATGTATATGTATTGAAAAATTCATTATATATATATATGGATATTTTTTTGATGTTCACTCATGCATATTATGTTATAGAATTTGTAGTATATTGGTATATTTGTTTGTAAATGGTTGATTAAAAATAGCTGATTTGGCATTGATGTTGAGGTTGCATATGTTTGGTAAAATAGTATTTGTGATATGATTTGATTGTTGTTGGTAGGATTAAGTGTGATGCTCATTTTAATTTTGAATCATATGTGATTAAAAGACTTTGTTATTGTGTGATTGGTAAATTGATCTGATAAGTTGAATTAGTTTAATATTGGTAGAATATGATATTAGTAAGATAAAATTTTTGATAATTTGGTTTTTCTAGTGATGGTTATTTGGAACTAGGAATGTTAGTTGTTATTAAAATGGGCTGTAAGATATCACTCTATGTGTATTAACCCCATAGATGCTATATCACTATCTAAACCCTGATGGCCAACTGAACAAGTGACCATACTACTCATGATATGTAGGAACATGCCTTGTATCTGATGCTATTTATGGTGCACTAACTATAGCTGTACATGGAGACTTTGTAAGATGCAAACTTAATGGATGCACAACTAAAACTGTGTTATGAAGGAGGCTAATCTATCTACAATCATAGTGGATTACTATGTGAAATAACACCTTATGTAATTTGTTGTGATGCATATGACCAAACAATACATCAATATAAAACTATAACTTATGATGGGTGCTTATCTAATATCAATTTTAGTGGGTTGTTACATGAAATAGGTCCTTAAAAACTTGGTTGTAGTGAATATATATCTAGAGCCATACTCTATAATGTGGGTTTATCTAATATTAACTATAGAGGGTTGTTATGTGAGATAGGACCCTAAAAATTCTATTATAGTGCCTATGACTATGTTGGATATGTATATGGAACTGCACTATCTATTCCATCGACTATACTACTATATGTAGGCTGATCTCACTTTACTAGTCTCTAAAACCTTTGAGTAGGTGGGATAAGAGATCTCCTATGAGGCTTTGTCCTAGAAACCACATTACTCTCATGATGAGTAACTCATGACCCATGTGAAGGAATGTCCTAGGATGACTCAGTCATGGAGGAATGAGGTCTAGGAATCTATGACAAAAGATATCTTAGTACCCTCAATGTGAATGCTATGATACAATTATTGACACATCGGTTAATGTAATCCCTAAGTCATAACAACCATTATCTTTGTGTCCATAGATATGATGATAGTTACAAAATGGAAAATGTGGTTGTCTATGTAAGAGATGTGGATCTCATCATTGAGTAGAAGGTAGTGTGATTAACCTCCTATCTAGTAGTGTTGATAGTATGACATATGGGCTATCCTGCTCTAAATCAAATTGTAGTGGTGCCTTACTACTATTCTCTATAGTGAATACTATAGGTGGTGCTCTATAAACTATCTCTCTATTCTAAACTAGTTGAATTTCTAACTGTGGTCTCCTATCTTGTTTAGAACATGGTGGATGCAATGTGTTGGGAGCTGTAGATGGAGGTAATACTATGAAATCCAAAGGAAGCCAATCAACTAAATCTACCTCAATCAATCCCAATTTATTCTCTAAGGCTAAAATTATATAACATAAGTGCCTAAAAGAGGACTCTATCTAATATAATATATGCTCTAAGAGGGGTTGGAAAATCCCCTTAATAAAGATATGCTAAATCTCTAGATCTGTTGGTTTATAGATCAATCATAAAATGTGAGTCTTGAATCGTAAGATATAATCACTAAATGGATCTAGAAAATTATGATGTAATGCAAAAAGTTTATCATATGTAACATGAGGGCCCATGTTTACTATGTAATATCTGAGAAATGCCTCTTCTATGTCATCATATGTATGCAAGGAGCTAACAGGGAGGAGATGAAAGAACCAATTTTGTGCATTACCCACTAATGTCTACTAGAATAACTTAAATAGAATCAAAAGACTTGTATGAGATGGCAAAGCCTTCTGAAAGGCCTATAGGTATATGAATGGATTTCCAATTCCATCAAATTGAGGAAATGATGGTATTTGGAAATGCTTTTGAAATGAAGCTTTCAAAAATGTCTTCGAAAGAGGGTTACCATGCAAGTCATTAGCATCCATCCAAGAATTATAAGCCTTGTTTTCCAAAGTAAGGAGGTGTACTTGGTATTGTAATTCACCAACTACATGCATTAAATAAATAATCTTTTAGGATGGTATAATAGTATCTTGAAGTGGTTCATTTAAACATTGAATTTGATCATTTATTTTAGCCATGAGAATGCTACATTTAGCAATTAGATCATAGAAAGGTGGTGTGCTCACTCAAACCTTTGGAGGAATGGTAACTTAGACCTTAGTAGAGGGATGTGGCCTACCATTCTCTTTGGGTGAAGAGTGAGGGATAGGTGCTACTATAGTAGTGGGTGGCTTGGGAGATTCATTGATATCTTTAGTATTTAGTGAATCACATTCTAATTAAATATAATGTGTGATGTTATCATTAACATGTGCATCATTTGAAATAGAATCATGCATAGAAGTAGAAACAAAATTTTATAATGCAATATGTTTGAGAGGAGTGAGAGAAAAGTTAGAATCATGAGATGCATTTTCTTCTTCACGATGTGCATAATAGTCATCATTGTTAGGTTGTGGAGCTAAAAGCTTCACTGTATGCAAACATGGAGGAGGTTGCTGAGTTCCAGGGATACCGATGTTAGCAGTGCAACTAATGTCGATCAGAGGTGAACAGAAGGGCATCCAACATCAATAGGAGTCGGTCAACGTCGGTCACCTCCAGGTAGACAAGGACCAACATCGGTCTCTTGTGTAATTCCATAACTATTTGTTACACGAACAATTAGTTTGTTGAACCGATTGTTTGCATGTAAAGGATATTTTTGGTCTTGAGTTACATGTCTAATTATTGTAAATTAGAATTCAAAGTTATTGTTTAGTATGGGATCTCTTTATAGACCCATTGGCATGTATTGTAATCATGAGCAAGAAGAGGAAGGCAAGGTAGATCCTTCCAATTGTAAGAATAGGTTGATATGTAGGTGGTAACAAGATTAGGGAGAAGTTATACATGGTAAGTAAGATCATTTGAGTTGCAGGTTGTTGCAGGTTCATGGGAGATCTACTTGAAGTACTTTTGAGTACTTGGTACTGGCAGGGTTATTATTGACTGGTTGGAGGTGAACACCAACTCTGTGTTTGAGTTGTGTGTTGGGACCATTTTTGGTAGGAGAGTGAACTCTTGAGGGAAAGAGATCTGTACATTTGAGAGGTGTGGAAGATTGTGGCATCTTCATTGTATTTCCTTCTGGCATGAGTATTAATACAAGATTGTGTATTGTCTCTCATATTCTGTGCTATTTTTGCATTCTAGTTACTTGCTAATTCTGGTTTAATTATGTGATTAGTTGCTTATACAAGGTAATCATATTGTGCTCTTATTGAGGAGTTGGATCCTGAAAAGTGGTATCAAAGCATGTTTGTTGTTCTAGATTCTTGACAAGTGGTATCAGAGCATGTTTGTTGTTCTAGGTGCCTTACAATCATTATTCCATGCATTATCATAATCAGGTTTTTGTTCATACTCACTCTCATTTTCATATTCATTTTCATGTTCACCATCATACTCATTATCTATTTCATTATCACTAGGGAGAGAGGTAAGATAAGATGTTAATTATTTTCTAATATGCAATAATTTTCATATGAAATTAGAACATTATGTGCATCTATGTTGTATTAGAATGGAGTGTATGCATTATTTTCATTTACATTATGAGAAGTAAGAGAAAGAGAGTTATCATTTAGACATTCTTTTGATAAATTAGAGTTAAGAACATGAGATGGATCATTTGAACTATGTATTGGAATTTTGATTGTATTTTATTTATATTATTGTAATTTTAACATACAAGTAGTAAAAGAGAGAAAGAGACTAGGATCATATGCAAGCAAATTATCACCAATGAGAGGTTCACTTGGAATTGCACAACTAATTTTTACATTTGATGTATTGTGCATAGGGGAATGAGGTGAAAAGTAACTTTCCCATTTATCAAAATTATTTTCTTTAGATGATGGAAGAAAAGAGATAGGTTTGAGAAAAGAAGGTAGATCTAATTTTTATTCACTATCACTTTCATGTGGATCATCATATTACTCATTAAAAAAATAGTAATTGTATTAATTGTAACTAAAATAATTTTCCACATTTTTGGCTAATGTGCAATTTTACAAATTTGTCTATTCATTGTCATAATTATGAGAAAAATTTAGAAATTTTATTGCTTTTACCAAAGAGAATATGTAAAAGTAATATTAAGAAAGTAAATGCAAAAATAAATACTAAAATAGAGATTTTAATATTATTTTTGACATTCCATACAATTTGTAAAAATTCCAAAATTTTTATCTAAAAATTGTAAGGGAGGAAGGCTTGGGGTTTGATGACCTAGTTTGGAAATATATGGGGTTTTGGGTTGGAGTTTTATAATTTTTGAAATTATTTCAATAATTTAAATTCTAAAAATAAATTTAAATAAAATAAATATACAAAAATTTATACAAAAATAAAATTTTTGAAATTAACTTTTTGCACAAAAATATGAAGGAAAAACCCTAAGGGTACCTAGGGTTTGAGATTTTTGTTCAAAGTAAGTCGGGTTCACCAAATGTTTTATTATTTTTGGGAAACTATGGCTTAGTTCCTAAAAAATAAAGGGGCTATAATAAGGGGTAAAATATAATAAAAATGTGATAAGATATATATTTTATGTCAATTTGATAAAATCAATTACATATGAGAAGGAAATGACTTATCTAGAAAAATAGGTTGAGACGATTGTTACATAAGCTAAAAAATATTATGCAAGACTAGGAAGATGTAAAAAACCTAAATCTAGGTTTCATTCAGTGAAAGGATAGGAACATTGAAAAGTGGACACTTTGGTGTTCGGTGCCATAGTCCATTTTTGGCACTATTGTCCAAATCAATTTCTAGTTCTGGATTTTGGTGTCGTCTAGTCTTGTGTCCTGTAGGTATCTTTATTTTTTCTTGATCACATGTATGTCCCACTATATAACCTATTTTATTATAAAACCCTAGGTATACCTACACACATGAAATAACAAATACATCAAAAGAAAAAGAAAAAAAACTAGGTTAGGGGAAGTATGATCATACAATCTAAAACCCCTGCTATTCTGACCACTACCTACATTAACCCTCAAGATAGGGTCTTAGATAAAATGTAGTTCTCCCTTAGAGAACATGTACAATCAACGTGCATGATAGATTTAAGTATGACTTTCACCTAGGCCCTTCCTTGATCAAGCATGTAAATCTGTGTGTGATGTAGAATATTGAGCTATACTATTGATTGATTTTAATTATTTACTATGACAAAGTATTAAGTGATAGATATAAAATGCCTTGTGTAGTCCTTTATATAGGAGACTCTTCATTTTGAATTTGGGAGCTTTATTCACATTATCCAACATTAAAAAGATAAATAAAACTTCAGGGAGGGGATAATAAGGGTTTAGAACCTATTAAATGAAGAAACCTAACTATTAAGGGTCAAAATGCAAGTGGACAAGAGCAAAAAAAATAGGACACCCTAGGCTTTGGTGCTATAGTCCAATTCTGGTGCTCCTATCCTACAAGCTCAAAACTTGGGGGAATAGGATTGACATGGGGAACACTACCTGGCTGAGGTGGAATGACTGGTCAAAATGTCTCAGATGACTGGTAATGAACACAAAGGTGACCAAAGCAAGAAAAAAGATGAAGATAAGCAAAATAAAAGATATGGCTAGTGTGAACAAGGCTCATATTCTCCAGTTAGAGTCTCTTGTAAATAGGACTATGAAATGACATGATATGTATGGTTTCTTGATTAATTTAGAGTGTATACATATATCTTTCCTCATATCCTTTCAAGGCTTGACTAAAGAAGGAAATTGGTTTTTATAAGCCTTCATCATTCTACTATATAAGCATAACAAAGATTACATTTGATGTAGAGAATGCATATAAGAAAAACTCTTTGTCAAAGTCAAGGTTAAAAAGTGTAAGGGCATAAGAGATGGCCTATTTGATGGCCTCTAATATCCTCTTTCCCTCCTTGATCCATGTGAACTCCTTGTGCTTCCTAAGCATGTGAGTAAAAGGCTTAACCAATTCTATAAAACCTAGGATAAACCTCCTTATGAGGTTAATCTTTCCTAAGAATCTCTACAAACCTTTTTTGTGCTTGGGAAATGGTAAGGCACAAAGACTAATTCAACCCTCTTAAGGTCTATATAAATACCATTCTTTGAAACCACATGACCTAACAATTTGCCCTCATGAACAACAAAGATGTATTTTTTGGGATTCAAGGACACTCCAAACTACCTACACCTATTAAAGACTAACTTAAAATGTGCCATGTGGTCTGCTAGATCCTTTTAGAACACATTAATGTCATCAAGATATATGGTCACCATCTCATCGATTAAACCCTTAAAGGTAAAATACATTTCCCTTTGGAAAATTTCCCCTATATTAGATAGTCCAAATGGCATTTTCATGTATACATAAGTGCCCCACTTTGTAGTGAAGGCAATCTTATGTCTATCCTAGAGGGAAGTGGGTAATGGTCCCTTAAATACACCTTATTAAGGTCACTAAAATTCAAAACATAGGTGTATCTACCTATTATTATTCCTCATAGGCATAAGGTTTTCTACCCATGAGGAGTATTTAATGGGGAATATGTTCTTAGATTCAATTAATTTGAATAACTCTCTTCTCATGAGATGTTCCACCCTAGGGTTAACTAGCCTTTGCTTTTGCCTTACTAGTTTTGCATTATTTTCCAATTATATGATATGTTGGGAAAGCTTAGGGTCAAATCCTTTCAAACCATGGTATTACCATACAAACACAACTACATATTCTTGGCACCAAGAAATAAAGGCAACTCTCTCTTTTGTTGTGTTTACTTTTCACAACTTAAGTGTTTGTCCTTAAAGATGACTATCTTCTCATAATGTTCTTCTTTAGTTGAGATAATAACCTTACCTCCTCTCATTTAATCATCTTCATTGAAGATGATTTCTAATGTCACTTATCCTTTGGGCAACTTGTCTATCCTTAGATGCACTATTTGATCATCAAACTGATGCTGTAACTTACCTTGATTCTTTTGATAAAATTATACCTCTTGCATGAGAAAACAAACTTTTTATTTATCACTATCATAGACCTACCAACTCACCTCATTATCAAGTATAAATGGCATGCATATTACCTTGATTTGTGATTGTCTTTGAGTGCCTTTGACTCCATCTACAATATCATATTGGGCTTCAATGGCTGTAAGTCTATATACATGGTGATTAGACTCCCTTGGTATAGAAAGGATGTCAAATGATAATAATTCCTCCAAGAGGTCCCATACTCAGTGGTTTTAGGCCTTAAAAATATTATTATTAACTACATTTACACCCCTCACTTACTTCACTACAAGCTCACTACAACCTTTCACTTACAGATGTTTGATGTTTCTCCTTCTTGCTTCTTGTAGCTCATGTATAAGGGATTTATACTCTACTATGTTTGAATTAAAATTGAATTATAACCTCAATATTGAGCAGTAATTATAATTTGAAGAGGAAAAAAGTATTACTATAGCTCCACTTCCATTCTTTGACCTTGATCCATCAAAGAACAAGGTACATATGCCATCATGCTCTTGAATTGAGCTTGTGAGACTAGGAACAATAGCTCCTTCTTCATGCATGTAGTATACTCCTAGGTCTACCTCCTCAATGGTATTATAGGGGTCAAATACATGGTTATTAATTGATCATTCATCAAGGAACAAATCTGAGATGCCTTTAATATGATCCTTGGGTTATTGCTCACTGACAATCTCATCTTCATATAGTATAGTGTAATTTACATTAGAGAGATTGTGCATATAGGTTATAAATGGAACCTAGAAATAGGTTTAAGCCTAATAGTGACCCTTGTTCCATATTTGGTCCTAAAAACCATGTATAACCAGTCAGATGAAAGGTATCCCCCAATCTTTGTAGAGAAATCCCTAGATGGGCATAGGGAAAAGTATGGAGGTAGATCAACAACCATGAAATATTGTGAGATAGTGAAATTGGGTTAGGTTTCTAACCCAATTTTGAGATCCTTTAAGACATCTACTATATTTTTGGGGGACCCATCTAATTACAATACTCCTTTCTCATTGGGCTAATATTTGAGCTCTAGTTTATCAGCTATTGCCTTTGGCATGACTAGGGTTGAGGCACCACTATTTATCATGTAATTATGGACAAGAAAATATCCTATTATGACTGACAAGTATAATGGAGGTGGCTTATAAACTTTGGGAGCTTGGACTTCACTAGGGTGACTATCATTAGTGTAAAATGCACTCACCTTATCAACTTTCTTGTTCATGAGAGAGAGAGAGAGCTTGGAGAGCTCTTGTTGGAAAATGTCTTTATGCCCCAAAATAATTAGAGCATACCACATAAGAATGATAACATTAGATCTCTTCATGTATTCCATAATGTTGAATGGAGAATTGACACTCTGGGGCTGCAATCTGGAAGTGGGGACATCACTTGTGACTTGAGTAACTTATAGAATGAATGGAATCTTTTGCTACTACCCATGTGCTTGAGATGTATAATACTTTGAAGAGGTATTTTTGAATATATTTTGAGTGGTAGGCTATTAATTCACTTTAGGGTGTGTTGGTGAGGCCTTAGAATACCCCAAGTAATCACCAACTATTCTCCTTTTAGCCTTATGTGGGCTACAACTAAATCATCTAGGTTTGATGCATTTTGACCCAAGTTTGTTTCCACATGTTCTCTCACATGTAGAATTTTAAAAAGGTGGTGTCAGTAGGTGATTTTATCACATTTCCTTGTTGTTAGTTTAGAACTTCTATTAGTGTCATGGAAAACATGTCACCATGAGGCATTGGAGGACCTTGTGGTGGAGGAGGCATGGTGTTATGAGCTTGGAATGTAGGATCCTATTGTAAAAAATAATTATGATATGTTTTACCACTTTTAGAGATAACCATCTCACTTTATTTCCCCCATGGAGTATACCATTGAACCTATTGTGAAATATTTTTTTGTGTTGGCACCAATGCCCTTGAGCTAATTGCAACATTGGGGTTATAGTTGTTGTAAGGTCTAGCCTATGTGACCTAATCTTGGGATTGATAGTTGGGTGGATAATGGGGTATATTATAAGGATAATATGGGTATGGATCCTAATAAGGGGATTGATATGGTCTGTAAGAGGTATGCTACTACCTCTCTAAGGCTACCAACTTGTTGTTTTGGTCTTTAAGTAGACCTTCAATCTTTCCAAGCCTATCTAGTTGGATACCATCAGATTGTTCTTGATTATTCAAAGTAGGAAATAGAGTAATGGTGGGGTAAATAGGTTGGAGTTCAATAAATTGGGGCATGATGGGTTTAAGATTCAATTTTCCTACTTCTATCAAGAAATTTTAAAACTTGATGGATATTTCATATGCCTCTAATAATGTGGTCCTAATCATGGACTGTATCATTATAACAACATAAAAATTTAAGGAAATTAGGTAATATAAAAAGGCATAATTTGGTGTAGGCTTGATAATGATAAATATCCTATCCCAAGTCTTTTGAAATCTATAGTTAAAATCAACCATAGATTCCTGAGGTGCCCTCTTAATTGAGGTAAGTTGCTCAACTAGTGACACATGGTCACTTTTATCTTCAAAGTGTTTACAAAGGCACTCACAAAATTAATAAAAAGTGTTTATATAGGTAGGAGTAAGACATATATACCACTAAAGAACTTTCCCTCTCAAGGAAGTTGTTAAGATTCTCATGGCTATATTTTATTGGGTGATGTTGTGTACTGGACATAGGTTTGTTATATCAGCTATATATTCCATAGGAGTGGTGTAGTTTTACCTTGTGAATTATGGAATTTTTTTCAAGGTATCAATTTGGATATAATAAAATTAGTTTAGGTTTAAAGGTATGCCACTATTGAAGGGTATAAATTATTGTAATCTAGGCGTTACCATTGGGATTGGTGGACTTATAGTAGGCTGTGTATGGATAGAATTGGTAGAATTAGGAGACTTGGGAGAATTTGGGAGTGTGGGATTTATATTAAATATATGGTACCTATTTCTCCTTACTATTTACAATGATAATTAAATAAACTCAATATGATTACCTTTTGAAGCTGACCTAGTGAAAACTTGGTGCATGAAACTACCTTCCAATCTGGCACTAATTCTCTTTAGCATTCAAGATGTCCTTAAATATTATCAAGATTGTCAAAGTATGTATTTGAGGCACTTAATAGATGGTCCCAATGGGCATTCCATAACTATTAGGAATTTAGGTTTCACCCTTATTGAAGAGAAGATTGTTCATGTCTACCTTAAACAAAAACCAACATTAGATGACCTATAGTCTATGGGCTACCTAATATGTAGGTCAAACCTCTATATTTTATGGTCTATCTCCCATAATTTTTAAATTAAACTATTTATAATACCTAATATTATCACAATGAAAAAGGAAAAGAGATGAAAACTGATGAAGGAACCTATTTTAAGTGGTGACGCACCAATTGATTAGAGATCCACTCTTGATCATATATTTTAAAACCACAAATGAACCTAATGGAGAATAAAAATTATCATAATTATTGATGGTGTCATAATCATGAATGTTTCATATATAGGTTAAGTAGGATTTTGTAACATGAAGGACAAATGTCTATACTTATATAATATACTATTGACTTATGACACTTCAAGAGCACTCCTACTTGTTAACACTTCATACAACCTACTGTGGACTAGTAACTTAAATTTAGGTGTATAAAAAGAAATAAAAATGATAACACAATGCATCCATTATGAAAATAAAACTTCCATGAATCACACTATCATTCAACAAGAAATATACAAATGTCTTCTATTGATTCAAATGAGTACCAGGTAATTTTGGCAGCTTTTTTACACCTAGCTAAGGGATGCCAAAGTAAGAGATTACTGATTGATTAAATAAAAAAGTTTTATGGATAAGAGAGAAGATTCCATTCATAGAAGAGGACATGAATGAGGATAAGATGGCATATGGAAATTACAATAGGCCTATTCTTTATCCTCAAGCATTAACATATCTTTAATGAGTCCACTTTGGCATTAAGATTAGACATGATCGTTATAACTCAAATTTTTTAATATATTCAAGCCTTAACCATGATTAAAGTATCCTAATATTCCCTAAAATTGTAAGTACATAACACAAATGGAGTGTGAATAAGTCTCCAAGAGGTGTTGGGTAGCCTCCCTTCAAAGTATATGCAGAATGGTCCTTGAAATTGCCTCTAACCTATGATAATAGTCCTCATTTTGGGATATGATCAGATAGGTGATAGTTAATAATGGTTGATTATTGTCCATAAAAACTACCATGCCATTCTTTTCCTTCTATACTCTTCTAGTTGCAAGATAAGTAGAGTTATTTGCTTTTCTTTTAATTTATGCTCATATCCATTGCTTGAATGATCAAACATATAAACTAAGATCCTAAAGCATCTAAGAAGACTTAGATCATTCTTATATGAACCCTCATGCATTATAATATATATCTCTCAAGTGTTATTCACTTGAAAACACATTAACCCTACATGACTAAGCCACTTGAGCTAGTTCATAAACTGACTTTATAAGATGAGATGGCAAAACTATGTGTAGGTACTTTCATGTATCATTTTGACATTGGAAGAGTAGAATAAGCTCTAAATTTACCTCTCCCATGATTTATAATGCTTGGTTAGGCCCTAAAACCCATGTTATGCCAAAAACCCTATAAAATTGTATTTTTAGGAAGTGATTGTATAGTTTTTGTACCATAAGGTGTCATGAGCATGAGCCCCTTTGAGTTAGTAACATGATACAAGTGTTAGATAAACAATTATAGAGCATTTGAATGCATTTTTAATTAAATCTCTCTAGTTGGGTCACTATTAGGGTTTAAGGGAGGTTTATGAGTGTTTGGGGGTCTTAAGTATGGTTCATAGAGATCAAAGCTTGGATCTCTGAACTACTTGCACCAAATTCAAGTCAATAGACCTCCCCACCTTATCCAAAACATTCAACTCCCTATGCATAATATAAAAGCTATGATGAACATTTGAAGATATTCTTAATGTAGAGACATGCCTTCTAAGTAGGATCTAGATATCTACATGCAATATGACTAACTGTAGGGCTTTTATTAGATTCCAAATTAGCCAAAGGGATTCTAAACACTGTGATAACCATCCCCAAGAATATTTTAAGCACTCTAACTCCTCAAACTGCACTCAACTTCACCTTATGATGTTAAAATCATAGTATAGGTTATGGATTAGTCTATTTTTAGACTTGAATCATGAACCTTGACCTAAATACTATGGATATAATCCACTCTTTCATCATATATAACTTGAACACTACCTAAGAGACCTTAGGAAGTAACATCATTAACTTTATTGCATCATTTGACTCCTTTTGGGTGCATACAATCATGAATTCCAATACCCATACCTTTTTACTTATGAAATGAGTCATGTAGGTCACCTTGATGACTTTTGGATTGATTGATCATATGCTTTAGGAATAATTCTCCCTCTCCAGCTTCATTGTGCACACAAACAATTCCAATCTCTTTGCTTTTGAGCTCAAAATATCACTTCTAAGCCCATTCCATATAGTTTGACCCTTGCACATGCCAACCAATGGGTCAATATGATGGTGAGAGGACCTTAGGAAAACTTAAAGATCATTTCATGGTTAAATTATCTCATTTAGATGGGTTTTGAGGCCAAAATCCACCATCAGGTCACTTCTAGGGTTTATACAAGGTTTGGCACATCCACCATCTTAGTGATGGTTTATAGAGTATGGATGTCCAAACTAGGAAAAAATTCCATGAATTTATAGGGTAATAACCTCCTCATCTTCCATGAATGAGATAGGTTCTTATGCAGAGGGTGCTTAGAGATATGAATGTTAGAAGGTGGCATTAGGGTTGTTTGTAAGTAGTTATAAGTAGTTATTTTATTAAGGTTTGTTTATAAATGTTAACCCCTAACTACCAACCAATCCTTCATGAATTTTTTGGTCTATAGGGAGACATAAAATTCCTTAGGAGTTTTTGCCCTGAGCATGCATGTGGTGGAGTGGGTGATCATTTGAAGATGGTCTTCAAATTACCAATGTGTAGGTTGGCTAGCTCGAGCAGGGTTTGAAGACACTTTGATCAACTCTATTTCCTATTAGAACTTGAGATCTTATTAACAAGTATTAATCATATTTTCACACCTTATATTGGCTATTCAACTTGTTATAGTATCCTGAAGGAACCTCAAGATAGTGCTAAGGTCTATAATTAGGATTATATACTTGACTGTATTAGCCTATCTCCAAGGCTATTAATTGTAACTCTAGGTGTTAAACCTTTAGAGGAGGTATTAAAACTGTAGAGTAAAAAACTACTCTACATTTCATCCTATTTTTTTAGTCACGTGCCATGAATTTTTGTCTTTGCATACTTTGGTCTGAGATGGAAGAGTTTTGAAACAGAGCATGGACTCTATTTTCCTTTTGATTCATTTTTGTCTAAGTGTCGGGGTAAAGTGGAAGCTGACAAGTATCATCCTCTGAGGCATCCTTTCTCAAGTGGAATGCCAAGTGTCATCATATGAGGCACCTTTCATATTTTCTATGAGTTGGTCATAATGTGCCATGTATCTCATAGTGACTTAGCAGAACGCGCCAAGTGTCATCATCCGTGGTTTCATATCGGCACCCGCGTCTCATCTCTTTTTAAGAAAAAGGTTTTAACAAGCTAAGTATCAAGATCAAGCAGAAAGTGCCAAGTGGCAGTTATGGAAGATCTCTATTTTGCTTTTCTAAAAGAGATAGAAGATACCATGTAGCCCAATGAAAGAGAGTGGAAGTCACCACATGTCGCGATCCGTATTATCTTCATTTTATCACTAATATAGCAAAGACCATGGTGGGTCTTAAGTGTTGTTTCTTAAGAAAGCGGAAGCTGCCACGTGTCACTATCCATGTAAATATGAAGTGAGACCCATTTATTTCTATGGTATAAATAGAGTAAAGTAGAGACCACCACGTGTCATCTTCCACAGGTTTCTAAAAGGGTAGCTAAAAGTAGCGTAGATCACCACGTAATCCCAGATAAGTAAAGTGGACATTGCCATGTGTCCTTTAATAAAAGTAGCAGAGATTGACACCTATCCCTGTGTCCCTTTTAAAGTTACTCAGGTAAGAAATGCTGTGGGTCTTATTTTCTTTCAAGTTATTAAAGTTTTGAGGATGTGGATTGTGATAAGTGTCAAAGGCAAAACATTCCTGAGCAAAGACACAAAAGAGTATAAGTTATGTGGAAAGTGTCACGTGTCTTCAATAGGTGTTGCAGAACATGCCAAGTGTCATTTTCCAGTGTCTCCTAAGTAATAGGAAGATTTTAAAAGAATTGGCTAAGTGTTAATCTAGTGTTTAAGAGAAGGGAACATCCTAAAATCTATTTCAACTAATGAACTGCCAGAAGATGAAGTGTTTTAGAAACTATAAAATATCTTCTGTTAGACATTACCAGTGGGGTTAGATTTCAGTTGGGCCGTTATATTGGGAACAAGCAAACAATTTGAAGTGAATCTAAGGCTATAAATAAGGGTGTAGAGATCACTAGAAGGATCATCATCAATTATCAGAAAGAATTTTGAGAGAGAATTATTGTAAAGAGTTTAGACTTTTTAGAGTTGTGATTAGTAATATCATTTGCTTTTGTTCTATCTTCTTAAGTTGGAAAGTTTATGTAACTGTGTGTGTTTTCATGCCTCTTATGTGACTAGAGAATTAATGAGAAGATTGAATCCTATGCCTTTGTTGATATTTTTTGTGTCATTTGCAAAAGTAGTCTAGGCTGTAGACTTTCTAGAGCTATGATTAGGAATGTCATTTTCTTTTGTCTCATTTTCCTGAGTTGAAAGTTTATATAACTGTATGTGTTTCTATGCCTCTTATATGACTAGAAAGTTTAAATAAGAAGATTGAACCCTTTTTTTTTTTGACATTTTATATATCACTGCAAAAGTAGTCTATGCTGTGAGCCTCTATTTCTATTATTTCCATCTTTTACATTGATCATGCACTTTTTTGCTCTTAAATGTAAATGAATCCTACATATAGTCTCACTATGCTCAGGATTAAGGTTGAATTACATTCAGGCGCATCACCATAGATTAGATTTCCTTTCTTGCATCTGTGTTTTTGATTAAAATTCCTATCCCTTTTCCCAGTATATGCTTGATTTAAAGAAGAACCAACTTCTCAAAAATTTGGAGGTTGTTTCAAGATGCAAGTCCCATATCTTGAAACTTCCCATTGTTGTTGATTAAAATCAAGCATAATTTTAAATCATCAATAGTTTTTGGCACACCTAGTGGGACCAATATTGAAGTTTCTTTCAAGACTGTATGAACTAGAGAGCTACGAGGAGTCATAGCTATGGACCAGTAACCAGGTCACAATTTGCTACAAATCCAGGTATTCTTTTACCACTTTTGGTAACAAGTCCAAGAAGAAGAGCCAACTAGTTTGTACCAATACCTAGAGCAAATATGGGAGCGCCTATACCCCCAAGAAATTATGCAATCTGAAACACTGGTAGTCCATTAATTCTTCCAATACCCCTAGCCACTTGGGACCCTATCCCAGTGAATGCCCTAAAAGCTCTGCCCAAATTTAGTGGGCAAGACTTTAAAACACTTGAGAAACATTTTCAAGATATATTAGATGTCTGTGTTATACATGTTGTCACATAGCAAAATGTGGCCATAAGATTATTAGCAACTTATTTTAAAGGGAAGGCTCTAGAATGGTATCAGTATTTGACCCTAAATACCATATCTACATGGGATCAACTCAGAGATATTTTCTGTAAAAGATTTGAAGAGAAGGGTGATAAGTCTTCTTTGTTACAATAATTAATTACCATTCAAAGAGGACCACAAGAAGCCATGACTGACTTCAATTCTAGATTTCAAAAGACTTAGGAAAGAATCCCTGTTACAGCTAGACCATTACTAGGTATGGCCATATTGTTTTATCTTAAGGCTTTGAATTCAGATATATCTATTATGATTCAGTCACTTGGAGGACACACTTTGCCAGAGGCTTATGAATATGCAGTCAGAGATGAGAACAATTTAATAGATGCTGGAAAGTTACCCCCAAGGCCTCCCATGCCCATGTTTCTAAAAACTTCCTTGCCATTACCTCAAGAAGTCCCTAAATCTATAGCCCCACCTGTGTCTATGTACACCTATCCTCAACCATCTGCTAAAGAAATCGTCCCTACTCAGCCATCTGAGCTAGATGATATCAAGAATATCCTAAAGACATTTTCTAATGAGCTGATCAATATAAAAAGATAGCAGAATACTTTACCTAAGCCTCCATATCAAGGCTATCAAGGAAATAGATTTTCATCTCAGCCAAACCAATACTAGGGTCCTCCAAGACAAACTAACCATCAACCAACAAACCAATTGGTTGCAGTCCCAACACCTTCATAGACTATTCCTCCCAATTCAAATAGGGAGATTATTCCAAGGCAAAATAACTATGTAGATAACACTAATGCCTGGTGTTTCCCTTGAAATAATGCTCATACACCTAGAGTTTGTCCTATGGGTAATTTACAACAAAAGGTGGTAGAGCAGAGAAGAATGGATGGTCAATTTGTAAGTTCTAGTGATAATCAAGCCTATCAGTCTTTTGGTATGCAGAATTCAGTCCTAATGGCTCAGATGCAAGGGATGTCCTTACAATAGGAGGAAGAAATAGCCCTAGAACATGCTTTGTTCTCATGGGTTGAAGATGAAGAATCAGTTTTCTTGAACAAAGCATCTACCTCCAAAAAACTAGTGGTGCAATCTGATTATTACACTAGATCAAAGAGAAGGATGGTGGAACAGCTTGAGGTTATAAACATTTAAGTCATGGAGAATCCTTCATTTCAAGGACAAAGAAACATGGCTGTCAGTCAAGAAGTGCCTCAACCGGTGCAAAATCAAGGGACTCCTGCCCAAATTCAGGAAAAAACAAGATATCCTTATTTTCAAAGAGCTCAAACTTTGGGACCAATAAATGTGGTGGATCAATTGAAGAAGACTCTAGCACAAGTATCAATATGGGATATATTGGCTATTCGTAAACATAAGACACTACTACAAGAAGCTCTACAAGGCCAAGCAGTGCCTAAGGGTACTGTTATTAAAGACAGACCTGCTAAAAAAGAAAAGCTCAAAGATACAGTTCATCTGCAAAAACAGCCCTAGTGAATAATACAACAGAGGTCAGAAAATCTAAATTAAATCCCTTATATTTAACTTTGATAGTGGGTAAGAAATTGATGCATAATATAATGATTGATTCAGGGGCTAGTACTATAGTAATGCCCAAGCAGATAGCTAATGCTTTAGAAATTAAGTATGAACCACTCACTAAAGGAGTCATATAGCTAGATGGCAAAGCAGTACAAACCATAGGGAGAATCAAACAACTCCAATTACAATTATATGCTTGTCCCAATATAATTGTAAATCAAGATGTAGTAGTGATAGATATACCTCATATTTTTAGCTTGTGTTTATCAAGAGACTTTACAGCCAAAATAGGGGGATATATGTCCCTTGATTGGTCTCATCTCATCTTAAGAACCAAATACGATTCAAAGATGAAGATATTGTCTAAAACATTATATAAAGATCACATCACTAATGAGCCCACTACAAAGTTAGAGGCAGCCCATGTTATGATGAATAAAGAAGAAAGGGTTTTTGTCGAAGAGCTAGGTGAATGGACTAAATATAATCATGAAGAAGAAAATGATCATTTATTAGCTATGATGCAAAGTGACCCATGATGAAAATGATTAGACTCACTTGAATGCAGGCAAATCAATGTGGCATACATAGAGGGCAATTCACCAAAGCTATATCCAATTCAATCACTTGTATGGCAATATAAGCTGGCTTGTCATGAAAGGGACTTTAGAAATTCTAATTTTGATCTAGGAGGGAGATAAAGATGCTTCATTAATGTAGTTAGGTAGTTTCCCCTTTTCATATTTCTTTGTTTTCCTACTTTGTTTTCCCACTTTTGTTTTAAATAAGTGTTTTTTGAACACGTAGTCAGTAGCTTACAATTTTCAATTTTTTCAAAAATATCCAATACATTGAATGTCTCCCAAATCTTTAGAAATCCCCAAGGTACCTTGCGTTGTTACTTGCATAACGTGTCTATCTCACTGTTCCATAAAGATTGAGTAGGATCTGCTAATATTTATCTGAGTTTAATGCCATTTTGAGACTTGATAGGTCAATAAATACCTCTTAGCAAGAGTTAAAGTTTACAAGTTCTCAAACATTCTTACATCTATGTGAAAATATCCTATTACTTGCATTTTTTTGTGCTTAGTAAACTTGCTTCAGTGAAAGTATTTCCATTTTGCAAAAGTTCATACAAGCTATCATAGAGAAGATATAGAGATGGAGGGGGCACAATCTTCACAACAAGGAGCTGGGATGTATGAAGCCCTGGATAAGTTTCTCTCAAGTAAATCATATTCTTCAGCTCTCGCATAGCCATTGAAGACCTATCCATAGACCAAGTTTCCTGAAGCTGGTCAAGTAAGTGGCACAATGAAAATAAAAGATTATGTGGATGGCATCATGGACCTAATTCTGTAGAGAGCTAGTAGTAAAACTCTTAGAGAAGGGGCACATCAAAGGTGTCTACAGAGGGCCAGGGTAGGGCAATATGAAACATTCACCATGAGGATATGGACCTCACAACTGGCTCAATTCATTGTCCTAGCTATGCATCCATGCCTCGACCTAGTCAAATTATGTGTAGACTTGTTCCATGCACCTTCATGCACCATTCAATGAGGTCCATTCATGATGCAAATCACACTGCAATCTATTAGGGATATGTTAGCCCTACATCATGATAGTACAACTACATTTCATACTATTGCTAAAATGCAAAGAACATGGGCAAACATCAACACTCAGTTAAGGTTCTTGAGATTTGAATTACAAATGGGTGAGATGACACTATGGTGCCCACACTCCCTACACTAAGAGCCCAATTCACATAGGCTAGCCAAGATGCATTGTCTATGATGGCTTTCATATTTGGCATGAAAGATGATATGGTAGTTTATGTAGAACAAATGGCTATTCTCTTCAGGCTAAAGACCATTGATAAAACCCGGGAGTATCGGCTCAACCTTTCTGAACAAATTGCTTTCTCAATGGTAGAACAACTGGCCCATTTCAAATCAAAAGGAGTGTTCAGGTATTCTTCCTATTTATTACACCTCATGCTTTTTCAAAACTCTGACCTCTTTGCCCACCATATGTATCTTAATATGTATGACCCAGATTTTGATCTCCAAAGGACCATCCCTTTATCTGCATAGACACACATTTTGTCAAAGACTAGTGACCCATATGAATTCTGGGAATTATTTTTTACCCCAATTTTTTGCCACCTTAGCCCCAAACTAGTTATGAATAGATTATTCCCAAGTGTTTCAAATCTTTTGGCCGGTTGCCCCATTCCTTGTGATTTCTATTTTGGATCCCACCATACCATTATAAGAGTCCATGGTTTTTGTAAGGAACCAATATTGCTACCTAAGATTTTGAATCTTAGGTTAGCATTCTTAGAGGTCACCAGGCAGGTATCCATAGTTGACAATGAATTTGGTTATGGGAAGAGAAAAAGGAAAATGTATGATCTTCCATGGATGACAACAATCATGGTTTTGGAAACCAGAGACATAGAAGTTGTGTTGCTCAGAAAGCTAGCCTTTTTGGGTTTCCTTCTAGTAGAAGACAAATGGGTTTATGACCCAAATGGTTTCATAGCCTCTTGGGTAAGGACTCATAGGGTTGTAACTAGAATTGCACATGAAGGCCACCCCTTTTGGGAGAATAGAAGAAATCCTAGGGAAGACACTCCTGGATTTTATGTTGAGTTAATAGACTTTCCCCTTCCACAAAATAGGCCATGGGAAACATTCTATGTCAAACAAAGGGATTATGATCCTAAAGTTAGAATGACATCTAGCTTAAGAAGAATTTAAAGAATAAAGATTGGGATGCTAAAAAAATAGAGGCCTATTGGAAATATAGGCAGGATATTTGTCAAACCACCCATTCTTTCAAAAACATAGACACAGATGAAAGATGGGAAGAACTATGGGATGAGTGCCATCTCTCCCCTATATCTAGCCCAGAGACAAGTAATTTGCTGACACTGAGTTTAGAGCAAGAAGCTAGGGCCAGGTCAAGTCAAGAGTCACAAGCCTCAGAGTAAACTATAGCTACAGTAACTATATCAATCTGGCCTCAATCTCTCCGTGCCATAGAAATGTAGAAAAGTGTGGTGCCTTCATCATCACAAGCTTCCCCATCAGCCCCAATTATAGATATTCCTAGTTCTCCACAAGAAATAGATGTGGAAGGAAAAAAGATGTAGCAAGAAGAAGAGACACTCAAGAAATGAAAGAGGGTGCTATTTCAGTTCAGTTTAGAAGAGGAGATAGACACCACATAGTGCCAATTATAGGGTACTATAACTGCTCCTCAGGTAAGTATTATTCCACCCTCTCCTTCTCAGTCTATTTCTTCTTCTATTGGCATGATGATTTCATCTAGCCAGATGACATCCCCTACCACTTCTGCCATTCCCATTTCTCACTTCATCCCATCTGTGCCACCTCAGGCTTTAACATTACCTCATTTCTCCCCTTCTATTCCCAAGAAACTTTCCCCTTAGATTACCCATAGCCAACAATTGGCTATTCAATATGGTTTACCACAAGGACATCCTTTTGTAGGTGGGCTCATTGCCTCTTTTTCTACCTTTTAGACCCAAGCAGATGCTGCTAGGAAGGTAAGGGAAGCCCAAAGAGAGAAAAATAAGATCAAGGAAAATAAAGCATTGGCTACACCCCATCTATGGTCACAATTTGACCCCATCCAGCAGTAATTGATGGTGACCCATTTATCCCCAAATGTAATAAAGCCAATGGAGTAGATGCAGCCAGAAGATTACACGATGAATGCGGTGGCCATCAAAATGTCCCTCTTTAGGACATAGGACAAAATTGAGTTACTGACTGAGTCCACTTCTGCAGTTACTAAAGACTACCTAAAGATATCAAGAAGGCTATAAAAGATGGAAGCTGAGCTAGCCAAGGAAAAAGCAAATTATAACAGTTTGACCTCAAAAATTAATAGAAAAGACAATGAAATAGAGAATCTAAATAAATAGTTGCAAAATACTATTTCTCTTTAGACTCACTAGGCAGTTTAGGCCCAAAATGATTCTTTAAAGGCTGGGCTCACACAGGTAAAGGATGCAGTGATGACCCTTAGGCATGAAAAAGTAGCATTGCAAGAAAAGAGTGAGGAACACCTATTATAGGTTACCTAATTGCAATAAAAGTTGCAAAGTGAACAAAATAATACTATGGTCATATAGGCCCAATTTCAAGTAGAGCAATAGAGAACCGCACAATTGACACTAGAGTTGGCCAATAGGCTAAGGAATGTCAGAGTATTAAGTCTGGTAAAGGAGCTATATGAATCCATGTGGAAGAGAATCTCTTCAAAGATTATTCAACTTAGGCCATCTCTCACCTTCCTGCTAAATGCATATAAATTATACAAAAAGGTGGAGAGTTTAGTTGTAAACACTCTGGATATAGTCTCTAGGAGAGTAATAGACTCACAAATGTTGCTATAAAAACTTTATGATGTAATGGATGCAATGTTGTCAGTAAAAAGAATTAGTGATATAATGGTTACTACCAAGTGATTAAATGAGGTTCTCAGTTGCAATTCCACAGTCACCAGTTGCAAAGAGCTTCTAGATGTCATGAAGGAAGGAATCAATGAAATGAAACAACATGTTGAAGATCTAGTACAATTAGGTTTTCCTTCTCCATTTCCTGATGACAACACTGTGCTGATGGTAGAAGAAATTGAACCTTTGCTATTGGCCAAATAGAATGATCAAACAATTTTCTAGGATCTAAGGGATGATTCATCAGTCCCTGAAGTAAAAGCTGTCTTGGTTCCTATTTCCTAGCTTGAATTCAAATTGAAGGCTACGGTTCAAATTTTACAACATTTTTCACACAAGGATATTATTAACCTTGATTTATCCTTTAATGAGTTGTAGAGTAAGCAAGGGTTATCTGATGATGAGTGGTTAGCCTACCAGACAGCATTGTTGAAGCTATGATTTTGAAATTTTGATCTAGTGGGAGTTGTGGTTTCCTTTTGAGTAGGCTTGAAAGTCCTTGGGGTCACTAATAAATATAGAGTAAAAAAATACTCCACATTTCATCCTATTTTTTTTAGTCACATTCCACAAATTTTTGTCTTTGCATATTTTGGTCCAAGATGGTAGAGTTTTGAAAAAGAGCATGGACTCTATTTTTCTTTTGATTCATTTTTGTCTAAGTGTCAGGGTAAAGTGGAAGCTAACAAGTGTCATCCTCTAAGGCATCCTTTCTCAAGTGGAAATGCCAAGTGTCATCATATGAGGCACCTTTCATATTTTCTATGAGTTGGTCAGAATGTGCCATGTATCTCATAGTGACTTAGTAAAATGTGCCAAGTGTCATCATCCTTGGTTTCATATTGGCACTTGCGTCTCATCTCTTTTCAAGCAAAATGTTTTAACAAGCTAAGTATCAGGATCAAGTGGAAAGCGCTAAGTGGCAGTTGTGGAAGGTCTCAATTTTTCTTTTCTAAAAGTGATGAAAGATACCATGTACCCCAATGAAAGAGAGTGGAAGTCACCACGTGTCGTGATCCGTATTATCTTCATTTTCTCACTAATATAACAAAGACCGTGGTGGGTCTTAAGTGTTGTTTCTTAAGTAAGCAGAAGCTACCAAGTGTCACTATCTGTGTAAATATGAAGTGAGACCCATTTGTTTTTATGGTATAAGCATAGTAAAGTGGAGACCACCACGTGTCATCTTCTGTAAGTTTCTAAATGGGTAGCTAAAAGTAGCGGAGATCACCATGTAATCTTAGATAAGTAAAGCAGAGATTGCCATGTGTCCTTTAATAAAAGTAGTAGAGATTTACACCTGTCCCTATGTCCCTTTTAAAGTTACTCAGGTAAGAAATACTGTGGATTTTATTTTCTTTCAACTTATTGAATTTTTTAGGATGTAGATTGTGACAAGTGTCAAAGGTAGAACATTCTTGAGCAAAGACACAAAAGAGTATAAGTTATGTGGAAAGTGTCACGTGTCTTCAATAGGTGTTGCAGAACATGCCAAGTGTCATTTTCCAGTGTCTCCTAAGTAATAGGAAGATTTTAAAAGAATTGGCTAAGTGTTAATCTAGTGTTTAAGAGAAGGGAACATCCTAAAATCTATTTCAACTAATGAACTACCAGAAGATGAAGTGTTTCGAAACTATAAAATATCTTCTGTTAGACATTGCCAGTGGGGTTAGATTTTAGTTGGGCCATTAGATTGGGAACAAGCAAACAATTTGAAGTGAATCTAAGGTTATAAATAAGGGTGTAGAGATCACCAAAAGGATCATCATCAATTATCAGAAAGAATTTTGAGAGAGAATTATTGTAAAGAGTTTAGACTTTCTAGAGCTGTGACTAGTAATATCATTTGCTTTTATTCTATCTTCTTAAGTTGGAAGGTTTATGTAACTGTGCATGTTTTTGTGCCTCTTATGTGACTGGAGAATTAATGAGAAGATTGAATCCTATGACTTTGTTGATATTTTCTATGTCATTTGCAAAAGTAGTCTAGGCTGTAGACTTTTTAGAGCTGTGATTAGGAATGTCTTTTGCTTTTGTCTCATTTTCTTGAGTTGAAAAGTTTATATAACTGTACGTGTTTTTGCACCTCTTATATGACTAGAAAATTCAAATAAGAAGATTGAACCCTATGCCTTTGTTGACATTTTTTGTATCACTGCAAAAGTAGTCTATGCTGTGAGCCTCTGTTTCTATTGTTTCCATCTTTTACTTGATCATGTACTTATTTGCTCTTAAATGTAAATGAATCCTACATATAGTCTCACTGTGCTCAGGATTAAGGTCAAATTAAATTTAGGCACATCACCATAGATTATATTTCCTTTCTTTCATCTATGTTTTTGATTAAAATTCCTATCCCTTTTCTCAGTATATACTTGATTTATTGAAGAATGAGCTTCTCAAAAATTTGGAGGTTGTTTCAAGACGCAAGTCCCATATCTTGAAACTTCCCATTATTGAATAAAATCAAGTACAATTTTAAATCATCAAAAAAAACTATTAAATATCATAAATAATTTAATAAAAACCTTATACGGTTCCAAAACTAACTATATACCCTTCATGGCATGAATGCACCCTTTCAACCCACATATAACTATCACAGACAGGGCTTGGTCTAAGATAAAGTAATGAGTATACACACTATTTTTATATCAAAATACATGAGTGAATTTAATGGGTAATGATTACCATTCATACTAATTTTTAGTGATTTTTAATGTTTATAAGGTCCTAAAATCACCTTTTTGGCTCAGACTAGTAGTTAACTCCCTATCAATTGTATGACTAGGTATGCAAGTTTCGAGTATGGCCTTCAACATTTTATCTTAAGGTATTTAGAATCATGGAGGTGTCCATATCAATCTAAATACCATTATAATTATTAAATGATGGTTTTATAATTATTTTTCCCTTGTATACCTCACCCTCTACTTAGACTTAGGTCTCATGTCTGCATATGCCTGTGTCGTTCTAACCCTGTTTAGGTGTGACTCTGCCTTCTTAGTGGTAATGGATATCAAGTTTGAATTCTCATATGATAGTATGAATTTTTCCCTCTCTTTTATGGACCTTTAATTTTATCCCAATAAATATGAAGACATGATATAGATCAGTGATGTCACATGTATCCTCTTGTTAGTATGACTATCTACAATAGCTTAGTTATCAAGCCTATATGAGAAGAAGGTGGTCTGTAATCATTTAAAACTCCTATGTGGGGAGATCACATCATTATTTGATTCTTTAAGATGCACATCCCCTGATACTCACATAAATCCTCATGAATTTGGATAGTCTACATAGTGTCTTTTGGGGAGCCTGCTATAATAAGCCTAAAAGGGTTTGCTGTAGGTGCATGTTTGCATTCTCAATTCACTATATGACCATATGGTTCAAAAATATTGTAGTTTTAGTGTTTTTTATGGTTCTAAAGGAGTATGGTGGTCTATATTATGGTCCATACTTGGAGTGAAGAGTGGATAAATGGAGGAGGGTAGTAGTGGAGAGATATATAGAGTGTGGTGTATGAGAATAGGGGTAACATAGTGTAAATGGTAGTAACAACATAGTGAAATAATAGGAGTATGAAAATGACATGGAATTGAGAGAAATAACCTCTATAAGACCAACCAAATGGGCCTTGATGAACTTTATACACATAAATAAGTAACAATGTAACTTTGGAGGTAGAGAAGAAGGATACACAACCCTAAATTGAAACCTCAAAAACTCAAAAAAACCTTAACTTCTGCAAAAGACCTTAAACTTTGCTAAAAGGAAATATGTGGGTTTGTAGATAAGAAAGATGGCTAGCAAGGCCTATGAGGTCCCTATGAAAGATGGGAAAGTTATTTTGAAGGCTATGATGACACTCCACCATGACTCCAACACCTTATTATATGTTTTGAGTTGCACCTGAGGCTTTGTAGATGCCATTGAGCCACATACAGTGACTTTGTCATATAGTGGTATTTTTATTTGAAAAATTCCTTTTTCCTTAGGATATTTTGAGGTGACAAAGGATCATTATACCTTCAACCTAAGTAGGAAGGCATTGGAAACCTAAAAACACTTCTAAAAAATCTTCAACCCAATTAACAACTTCTAATGAATACATCAAACCTCTACCCATTGCACATAATTATCTATAAATCACACATAAGAGATATTCATGAAGGTCTTATGGTCATATGAGCTGACACGTGTGAGTCAAGTGATAAAATTCTATAGAAGGATCCTTTAAGACCCAAGTAAACAATATCCATGATTATTTTGAGTAGACAAGGCAAGAATCCCTAAAAACCATACAACCTAACTTGGCCTATGAAGTTGAGGACATCATAAAAATACTTTAAATTTTTAAGGAATGTTCATAAAGTTCATGAGATCAATCTATAGATAAATGCCCATGTGTGGAATTTTCCTTAGTGTAGTTTCTTTGGTTATGAGATTGGGCTTCCATTCTCTCTTCTCTATATGGTACAAACATTAACTTGAGGGTCTATTTAAATTTTCCAATGGGATTTAAGGGAGAGATGGGACAATTTTGAGCTCCCATGTCACTAAAAAACACTACTTTCTTCTCCATTTGACCTTGATGATCTTCCTCTACAAAATCATGACTCCATCTAAACTAGTCAATACTGTATAGATCCATACTACTTAAGAAACCTTTACAACTTACCATTTTATATATAATTCTTCTTATTTTAGACATAAAACATCATTAGTAAGTGTTTTGGAGGGAAAATAGATGTCATATGACACTTTTAACTTGATGGTACAAATTAAGGGAGTTGAAAAGTCATTATTTAACACACATGGGGCCCATTTGAGGGGAATTAGGCATTAAACATGATGATAATAGATTCAATAAAGTATGAAATGGTCTAGTGATGAATTTATAAGGTTGATGAGGTCTATTATATGCATGTGGTGTGACTTAGCGGTCTATCAAGGCCAGATTGAGTCTCATTATAGCTAAAAACATTGAACTTACACACACATATGACTTTTAAAAGGTATAACAACTAAATTATTATATCAAAACATATAAAAGACACTTATGACCTATGAGAAACCTTAAATGAACCTTAAGATACCTTTAATGATGTTCCTTTTAATTTTTAAAATGAGCATACCTCATGTTATCAAGCAGAACCAATGTGTTTATGAGTCTCTATCAAACTACCTCCTCAGTCCACCTTCAACTCGCATCTAACACATGTTGGAGTCCCATCAAAGTGATCAAGGACCATAAAATCATGTTTGATCATCATGAAAACACTTGATTCAAGATGGACGGGAGGTATAAATATTGACAAGACAAAGTTTTAGCATGCCAAGACCATGGATTATTTGAACAACCCTCACAAACTCATGCCATGAATGACAACTATGGTGCTAATGATGAATTAGGATTCAAGGCATTATGTTGACCCCTTTATAGGTATGGTATTATAAAGTGGTAAAAAATATGTTCACCCACCTCTTGAAACCAAATTTATATTATATTTAAGCATTCTTTTAAGGCATATTACTCCCTCATAAACTTCCTATTCTCATATGATGCATCAACAATGTCAGTCTGGATGAACAACCACTAGATCTATGATATCATCCATGACTAGGCTAAAAACCCCCACTCTAAGTGGGTAAATAAATAAAATACTAATTCCTAAACTATCTTCACATTTTGAGAGGAGGTTCACATAGGTATGATCCTACTGAACTAGTTTTTTAAGGAGTCAGATTGTCAGCGTGTCCACAAGTTATGGGTGCCCTTGCTACACATGATCTTGGATCACTCTAGCATCCCATGTTGAGGTATGTTCCTACTGGTGTGTTTTTGTAATTAAGATTATCATTTATTTTAAAGGTGGTTAAAGGTCATTGATGTCCTAGAGGTGATCATGTGAAGTGGCATGATAAGTATTCATGATAACTCAAGCATGGTCTAGTAGATTCTTGAGTTCTGTATGGAGTATTAGCATAGTGTTATGGTGTAACAAGATGAAAAATCTATTAATAATGTGTGAATAGTAGTTTTAGATAATATTCAAAGGTTTTTTAACATGTGATTATATTTGAAATTACATCTACAATGGCAACAAGGTTAGGTATT
The DNA here is from genome assembly GCA_037957365.1 of Torreya grandis. NCBI lineage: Eukaryota > Viridiplantae > Streptophyta > Pinopsida > Cupressales > Taxaceae > Torreya > Torreya grandis. The sequence goes on along the minus strand of JARHVA010000653.1, from coordinate 4,119,909 downwards.
GAGGCTTAACTCTTATATGAGAGACCTATTATGATGGAACATACTTAGTAACATATTGAGATAATCAACATGAGAATTGTGTGAATAATTATGGTATATTTTGAGCTTTTTATGATTTAATTTGAAATAATTATGATGTTTTGAATACAATTTAAGAAGTTTCCAAGTACATTCAATATCCAAGTGTGACTAGTAATTTAAGGTCTAAATGTGCATGGGGACATAGTATGGCCTAATGAAGGGTCAAGATGAGTTAACAAGGTTTTTAAGAACATATGATAATGGATTAAGGTTTTAAATGGTGTGTTAAGGGTGTTTACCAAGTCTAAGGTCATGGATTAAAGGTGAAAGTAATAAAGCATGTTTTGAGGTCTCCTGTGCATGTAAAATGAAGAAAATAGAGCCCAAGAAGGAACTTTAGATGCTCATTGGCATGTGTGATAGTTGTATGGGAAGATTATACTTTTTTAAGATATGTAAAATGGTCTTAATAAGGTTTTAAAAGAATTATTTTGTCATTTAAGGGGCAATACTATATGAACAAATGTTAAGAATGTAAACTAGTCCAAAACCCTCTCAAAACCCTCACAGTGACCTAATTGGAGAGATATTACTATAAATGGACCTGAATGGATTTTTAATTCAATTTTTATGTTTTTATAATGTATAATACTCCTCCAATAATCTATAGGAAGTAGTGGTGTGTTAGGGTAGTAAGCAAAACCTATAGAAAAACCCTTATTTCTAAAAAATATGATGCTATAGGCAGGGTTGACTATGTCAATGCATGAAAGTGGATGGATGTTGAAGATAAATAATATTTATTATTTTATATGATGGTATTTTGACAATTTATATCCTCTATTTTAACCATTTTTGTCAATCAAGCTGACATATCACTAAACTAGCTAAGAGTGAAAGAGAATGAGAAAAACTAATCAAAGTGAGAACACATTTAGGGATTGGTTTCAAATGATTGGGGATGAATCCAATTATTTTTTATATTTGTTTAATAACTATACATAATTTTACCTTAGTTTATAAATTTTAAATATGCTCACATATAGGCAAAATAGTGCTCTCGAGATGGCTTGTCTGAGTCGAGATGGACAATGAAAGAATAAGTTTTAGAGTTTGATTTATTTGTTCTATATATTATATTATAAATATATAAATTTGTGTTTTAATTTTTTATTATTATTTTAAAATATAATCAAAATTATTTTAAATATCTTGGTTATGTCCCTACATGTGGTCTAAGTCATGTTTACCATGACTAGTTCTTGAGACAGAATGACTGTTCTAGGTAAGAATAATGAAGTGAAGTGTTTTAGACTCCATAATTGAAGTTGATATATCATATGTATATGATTTTTTGTTTTAATACCTAAATAAATATTCATGTTTGATATAATAAGGAAATATAGTTTAATATGTTGAAACTTGAAAGCCGAAATGGCTTGTCAAATTGTGTGAGGACTGTGAGAGAGTAGCTTGACAAATTGGTTTATAAAGCCAATGGTTGTCACTAGAGATTTATATATATAAATTTAATAATTATTTATAAGACTAAATAAAAATATTCATTTTAATTATAAGTCACTAAAGTGTCCTTTCAAGTACTAAATATGAAATTCTACATGACTGTGTTTTGGAGCAGAATGATCATTCTGTGTAGCCATCTTAAGAGGTGAGTTTGAGGTGTTTTGCCAAGATTTTAAGGATATATTGAATATGAGAATGCTATATAAGTATAAAATTTTAATTTTAATGTTTTTATATTCATTATAAATGTCTTTATAGTTTTTTAGAGTCAAAATTTCTTGACTGTATTTTGGATCCTGTGTGCAGTTTTGAGTGAGCTTGTGAAAGTTGTTTGTTTGAGGACCTATGCACTATTTTATGATGTATAATGGACATAGTGATGTTTTTTAGGTCATTAAATATTTATTAATTTTATTTTTTCATATTTTTGTTTTTTAAATTTGATTATATACTTTTATTTTTTGAGATAGACTTTTAGGCAGTGAGAAGGCTTAATGGCAAGTAGCCCTAATAACATGGTTCAAGTGGTGAATTGGATGTACAAGTGTTTTGGAAATAAATTAATGTCATCATGGGTATATTTTAATTTTTTTTGATTTTTTAAAATCATTTGTGTAGTTTAAAGGTGTTCCAAGTGACTCAAGTGTAAGGTGTGCTTAAGACAGACATAATTGCATTAGGTTTCCTTTAGGCCTAATGGAGGTTTTGGCCCTTAAGGGGTATGACCGACATATGGAGTGATTTTTTTATTATTTTAAATGTGTATTATGACCTATTTAAATTGTGATATAATTGTGTTAAGTTTATTTTCTAACCAATATGGGTAAGATCAAGTGTTTGATATAAAAGTAAGGCCTAATTGGCTGATTTGAGCTAGTTAAGTATATGAGAACATAAGAGATTAAAATATATAAATGAAGGAGCATAGGTAGGTCATGGATAAATTTATAAATATTAAAAGGATAAATAATTAACATAAATCATATATTATTCAATTATATGATAAGGTATATTTACCTAATGATCCTAGAAGGGGCATGTTGAGTAAGAGATTATAAAAGGTTGTTTGAGAGGGGTAGAAGACTAAGGAGAGATAGATGAGTTTATTGATGTTGAGAGACCATAAATATACATTATAAGTGTGTTATATGTGTATTAAATATAATGTATTTCATATAGATAAGAGAAAGATATGAAGAAGAGGTCACCATCCATTATTTGAGCAACAAGGTGTTGTGTAGGTGATGAAGCTTGTCTTGGATAGGTTGTTGCTTGGTCAAGAGGGAGTTGGAGATGAATTTCAGGTTGAATATTGAAGAATTTTTATTTAATTTGATGATTTGGTACTGAGTCACTTAGGGGGTTGGATCCTCCTTTCAATTTGGCTCTTGCTAAAGGACTAGTTAGGTTGGTGCTGAACTAGTAAGGCATTGGTGCCTCACTAAATGTTGTTTCATTGATTATAAGATAGTATTACAAGTGATGTGATAGTGGGTTTTATCACTAATTATGGTTTACAACATATATATTTTGTTCATGTGTTGATATCTTGATTCTTGTCTATTTGATTACTTCTCTATGCATTTCTTTTTTATTAGATTGGTTTGAAAGGTTAATGAATGGAGTATGGATTTGAATGAAATTTTTGAACACTAATTTACCTCCCCATCTTAGTGTTTTTGATTCCAAAAATTGGTATTATATAAAGTTATATAAAGGAGTATTGATAGCTTGAAGGTTATCCTAGAAGCATAAGATGGATAAACAACTAAGAAAAGAAAATAAAGAGTTGAGATCTATGGTGAAAGGTATTAAAGAGTAGATTAGTCTTATTGAGACAAAGATGAGTAAAATTAATTTCAAGGGTGATGAACATGAGATGATCATCAATAATATTAAATAATAAGCCAAGTAATTTATGGAATGTGAAGGATAAATGAGTCATCTTCAAATTAAGATTGAGGAAATGGTTGAAACAATCAAAGAATACAAGAAGATCATCAAGGATATCAAGAGTTAGTTGAAGAATGAAAAGGCATGTCAAATTTAAAAAGAGTAAGAATGTTCTAATTTAAATATTGAGATAAGTAATTTGAATATTGAGAATGATAAACTCATATACAAGATGAGCAAGGTTGAGAAAGGTAAAGAGATAACTACAACCAAGAAGGATGAGAAGAATGAAGATCATCTTAATGAAAATATGAAGGGTAACATAAAAATATCTATTAGAAAATCAAATGCTATAATTTATGAAAATTCATTTAATGGTCATTGCTTTTCATGTAATCATTTTGGTCCTAGAGAGAGATTTTAGAAGAAAGAGCAGTTGGTCAGTAAGAGGTATGGATAATATGGCTTGCTATAGTTATCATAACATGGGACATATTTCTAGATTATGCCATAGAATGCATAAGAAAAGACAAATCTAGATATAGAGACCTAATAAAGTTATGTTTGATCAAGTTGAACCAAATATTCAAGGTGTTTTTTTTGATAAATTATGTCAAGGGACCCTTTTGTTAACATGTATTGTCAATTTTGAGAAAGTTGCTCAAGAGGATTGTGTTTCAGATCAGAAAAATGAGAAGAAAAGGAAAATGTTGAGGACATTGAGTCAAAAGAGAATGTTAAGCATAATAGGTATCTTAATAAGAAAATTAAATCCTATCATAAGGACTAGAGTGATCCACTATTCTAAGAATATAAGTGATGAGGTGTCTCCTATAGGCTTCTTAGAGACACTCTTTAATTAGTGAGAAGTTGGTAACATCAAGGTATAAATGTATATTCTTGTTTGCATTGGTATGATGGCTAAGCATATATTCATTGAGGTTTTTAAGAGTATGTAATAGGTCAATAAGGACAAAGTATGAGGGTTGCATAGTCATGAAAGTAAGTAACAAAGATAAAACTAGTGAAGTAAGAGTTGAAGATTGGTCTATAAGACTAATGTCTGTGAAGATAGAAATATTGATCATGTGATCTATGGTCTGAAGCTGGTTCTAAAAATGGAATGGTAGGTTTTATGTTATTTTTGAGTTTTCCTAGAATAAATTTTGGTGATCATATTGTTTTAGCATCTGAAGAAGTCTGTAAACTTGATGAAGATTGTTATAGTATCTCTTGAAATTTTGTGTCATGATTGTATTATTTTATTACTATCAAAGATGATCTTATAAGGTTATAGAGGAAACAAGATGACATGTTGTATATGAGATTAATTATATTTAATGATCAAATGCTACATAGCTAAAAGATGAAGATGACAAAATGCTTTAGGTCTTTTCTAAGCCTAAGAAGAGAAGGTGGTTGACTATGCTAGATTGTGAAGTTTCCTATTTGCATAATGCATCTGAGTATGCAATGATATAATAAGGTGAATATATCTTTTGAGAATGATAAATGAGACAATGGTAATATATCTTGAATGTATTTTTAAAACCATATAGGTCTAATCTTGAGAAACACAAAGAAACCATAAAAAACAAGTGAGTATAAAGTGTCTACAAACCTAGTTGGTTGAGGTGATCTATTGAAGGTGCCATGAGCTGAGTTATGTCCTAATCACTTGAGGAGTCTATTTGAGGCATGTGGATTTTTCTTAAGGTAATAATATATATTTAAAATTGGCTTGTAGTTTTTAAATAACATGATCTAGGTGGATTATGGAGTTAGGGGGAGCTAACTCAGATGGCTTGAAAAACTTGGAGAGAAGTATGCATGAACAAAGGGGGAGTTTGTTTTTTCATTAAGTGGTCAAGTACAAAGATAAATAGTAATATTAGATATGAAATTTTTCATTTATTTAAAAGGGGGAGAAAAAATTTATGAGGAGATCCAACTTGGGGAGAAATGAGAATGGTTTACTATGTTAGAGTGTTTTCCATCATGACAAAGGGTGAAATTGTTGAGGTATGTTCCTATTAGTGTGCTTGTGGAATTAAGGCTGACATTGATGTCAAATATATCTGAATTTAATTTATTTCCTAGAGGTGATCATGTGGAGTGGCATGATAAGTATTCATGATAACTCAAGCATGGTCTAGTATATTCTTGAGTTATGTATGGAGTATTGACATAGTGTTGTGGTGTAACAAGATGATGAATCTATTTAAAAGGTGTATATAGTAGTGTTATAACATATTATAAGGTGTTTGAACATGTGATTAAAGTGTAAATTTCATTTACAATGGAAATAAGGTCAGGTATTGAGGCTTAACTCTTACATAAGAGACTTAGTATAATAGAATTGGCTTGGTAGCATGTTGAAATGAGTAGTGTGATACTTGTGTTAAGAAGGATGGTATATTATGAGCTTGGTATGATTTAATTTTACATAAGGATGAGTTTTTGATTAAAATTCAATAATTTTTAAAGTGAATTCAATATACAAGTGTGATTAGTAATTCAAGGTCTAAACGTGCATGGAGACCTAGTATGGCCTAATGAAGGTTCAAGATGAGTTCCCAAGGTGCTTAAGCATATGTGAGCATATATTGAGGTTTTAAAGGGAGTTTAACAAGTTTTAAATCATGGATTGAAGGTGAAATTAATAAAACACATTTTGAGGTTTCCTTTGCATGCAAAATGAAGAGAAGAGAGCCTAAGAAGGAACTTTAGATGCTCATTGGAACATGTGAAAGTTGCATGGGAAGCTGAGCCTTTTGGGAGAGATATAAAAGGGTCATAATAATGTTTTCAAAGAATTATTTTGTAATTTGAGTGGAAATACTATATCCACAAATGTTAAGAAGGTAAACTGGTCTAAAACCCTCTCAAAACCCTCATAGTGACCCAATTAGAGATATCTTGCTAGAAATGGCCCAAAATGGATTGGTAAGGTAAGTTTGATGTTTAGATAATGTATAATAATCCTCCAAGAATATCCATGTGGTAGTGGTGTGTCAGGGTAGTAAGTAGAACCTATAGAAAAACCCTTATATCTAAAGAATTTGATGTTATAGGCAGGGTTAACCAAGTCAACACATGAAAATGTATGGAGGTTTAAGGTAAATATTTTTTTTTTGTTGTATATGATGGTAATTAGAAAATTTATAGTCTCTGTGTCAACCATTTTTTTCAATCAAGTTGACCTATCGCTAAACTAGGTAAGAGTGAAAGATAGTGAGAAAAAATAGTCAAATTGAGAATGCATTTAGGGATTAGTTTTAGATGATTAGGGATGAATCAAATTGTTTTTGGTGTTTTATTATTACATATACCTCATATTACCTTGATTTATAAATTTTTAAGATGATCACATATAGGAAAAATAGTGCTCTCAAGATGGCTTGTCTGAGTGGAGATAGATAGTGAAAGAGTAAGTTTCAAAGTTTGACCTATTTGTTACATATATTCCATTATACATATGTAAATTTGTATTATAATTTTTTCTTAGGATGTTTTAGGATCATCCAAAGTATTTTAAATGTCTTGGTTATGTCCCTATAGGCGGTCTAAGTGATGTTCACCATGACTAGTTCTTGAGACAGAATGACTATTCCAGGTAAACATAATGAAGTGAAGTGTTTTAGACTCCATAAATAAAGTTGATATATATTGTGTATATAGTGTTTTGGTTTAATAACTAAATTAAATATTCATGTTTTATATAATATGGAAATATATTTTAAGAGGTTAAAACATAAAAGCCAAAATGGCTTGTCAGACTATGTGAGGACTATGAGAGAGTAGCTTGATATATTAGTCTATAAGACCAATGGTTGTCACTTGATATTAATTTATATCCATTAGGGAATGATATTAAGAATTGTATAAACTATTAATGTGTAGGATAAGTCATTAAAGTGTCATTTCAAGTACTAAAGATGAACCTCTACATGACTGTGTTTTGGCATAGAATGACCATTTTATGTAGCCATCTTTTAGAGGCGAGTTAGAGGTGTTTTTACAAGAGTTAAAATATATATTAAATATGAGGATGTTTTATAAGTATAAAAGGTTTATGTGAATGTGTTTTTATTCATGATAAATTCTTGTATAGTTCTTTAGAGTCAAACGTTCTTGACTATATTTTGGAGCCTATGTATATTTCTAAGTGAGCTTGTGAAAGCTATTTGTTTGAGGACCTATGCACTATTTTATGATTTAAAATGGAAATAGTGAATTTTTTGAGGTAATTAAATATTTATTAATGTTATTTTTTCATATTGTTTTTAGGCAAAGTTTATTGTATACTTGTATTTTGTGATATAGACTTTAAGGTAGTGAGAAGACCTAATAGCATCGTTCAAGTGGTGAATTAGATGTACAGGTGGTGTGGACCTAAGTTAATTTCATAATGGGTCTATTTTATAATTATTTTAAGTGCATCAAGTGTTGGTGAAGGCTAAAGGTGTTCCAAGTGTAACATGTGCTTAAGATAGACCTAATTGCATTAGGTCTCCTTTAGGCCTAATGGAGGTTTTGGCATTTAAGGGGTATGACCGACCTATGGAGCGATTTTTTCTTGTGTTAAATGTGTATTAGGACCTATTTAAAGTGTGATACAAGTGTTTTAAGGTTATTTACTGACAAATATGGGTAAGAGTAAGTTCTTCATATAAAAGCAAGGCCTAATTGGCCTATTTGAGCTAGTTAAGTATATAAGAACATAAACAAATAGAGGAAATAATAATAATAATAATAATAATAATAATAATAAGAATAATAATAATAATAATAATAATAATAATAATAATAATAATAATAATAATAATAATAATAATAATAATAATAATCTCCCTAACCTATAATTTTACCCCTCCCACATTTAATTAATTCACAATAGAGGAGTAAATATAGGTCATGTAGACCTTAAAAAAAGTTATAGGATCAGTAATGAATATCCATTATATATTTTTCAATTATATGACAAGGTAAATTGACCTAATGAGCCTAGAAGAGGCATGTTGAGCAAGAGAGCCTAGAAGGCTATTTGAGAGGGGTAGAAGACTAAGGATAGATAAAAGAGTTGATTATTGTTGAGAGACTATAAATTAACATAATAAGTGTGTTAAAGGTTTATTAAAGAGATTGGATTTCATATATATAAGACAAATATCTAAAGAAGAGGTCACTATATGTTATTTGAGAAATAAGGTGTTGTGAAGGTGATCAAGCTTGCCTTAACTAGGTTGGTGTTTGGTCAAGAGGGAGTTGGATCTGCCTTGTAGGTTGTATCTTGAATAATTTTACTTGAAGTGGATGGGTTAGTGACAATTCACTTAGGGTTTTGTATCCTCCTTACAAGTTGGAGCTTACTAAAGGAATAGTTAGGTTGGTGTCTCACTAGTAAGGGGTTAATGCTCCTTGTGGGGTTGATGCCTCACTAAATGTTGTTTCATTTCTTATAGGATAGTCAAAAAAGCGGTGTGATAATGGGTTTTATCCTCCATGAGGGTTTCCCATATAGCTATGGTGGTCATGTGTTGATATATTGCTTCTTATTTATGTGATTGTTTCTTTATGCATTACTTATTTACTAGATTGGTTTGAAAGGTTAATGAATGAAGTATGGATTTAAATGAAATGTTTGAAAACTAATTCACCCCCCAATTAGTGGTTGTGCTTCCAACATCCTAGACATTAGAGGCTTGATGAACTTATATTTAATCCATGCTATTGTAGATGCTTAAAATGGGGGTGATTTCTAAATTATGAGATACCCAATCAATGCCATCTATAGGATGATCTCATTCAATTTGTTTGCCTTTCTAAAATGGGTTCCTAATGGCCCAACTATCCATGTGGTTTTATTCAAGCCCTATGGCCACTATTTCTACCAACATGTCTAAGATGTCCATGACCACTTCTACCTGGTGGTGTATCAGATGGAGAATGAAGCTCTAATACCCCATTTCTCAAAGATAATTTGGGACTCCCTCACATCTATTGGGGACTACTAACTATATAAAGATGATATAGTGATCTGAATCATAGTATTCATCCAAGACCCCTTATGCCTACCATATTATGTGCCTAACCACTAGATAGAGTAGGATATCACCTATCAACTAGTGAATACCATATTCAATTTATAGATATAACATTAATAAAAGGTGTATGATCCACTCCCAATCACCATATGGGGCCAAATCTACAAGAACTTACCCTTTATACAAAATATGGTAGCTAAGAAAGACTCCTTTACCCTTGTAAAATGTAAGATTTGATAGTAAGACCTTAAATGGGTGGTTCAGACCTACTTAGCACAATATTCAACTTGACTCAACATTAGTTATGATCATCAAGCTGAGTATGATGATGAGCTCTATCTAAATTTTATCGATACTAAGAGGTGCTATCCTAGATAATAACTAATAGGAAGAAGAAAGGGAAGAAGACTCAAGTAGTCCCCTTAGTAGCCCATCTATCTCTTGATATATCTATGGAGGACCCAACTCTAATAAATTCAACCATCTCTCAAAGAATCTTACATAACATCTCGCCTCCTCCTCCTCAAGCTTTAGCTCTGACTCCCACTCTACTTTTGTTAGTGACCCTAACTCCTTAATATATGAATTTAATTTTTATAGTTTCTCTTCATGCATTGCCTCTACCTCCCCTGAATCCTCAAGTTATGCCTCCTCTGGTAGCACAAGTGACTAGGCCCCAATAGACTCAAGCTTAGACTTCATGATGCTAGAATACCTAAGCATAACCCACTTAAGCATTAATGCCACATCCTCTTAGACTTGATATGGTTAGAATATTAAGAGATATCCCTAAATGAGGCACCCATCCAGGTTCCCCTACTCATGCCTCCATCTCTTCTCATTTCCCTTCCACCCCTTGCTCCCATTGTATTCTAACTCCCTATTCTAGTACCTACTAGTTTACCTACATCTCCCCCTCTATTTATTATTATTTTCCCTTTGTCTTTCACCTAATTACCTTTGGATTTAGTACTTTTGAAGTCCTCATTTCCTCATTCCCTTTTGCTCTTCCCATATCATAACATGGATTCCTCTCAGTGCCTCCCTTGTGCATGCCCTCAATAGAAGGTGTGACTATAACCTTTGGGAGTGAACCACCTCTAGAAAATACCCTTAAAGGTACCCACTCTAGTCAACCCAACACTTCCCTCCATGGATATAAGTCCTCTACTATTAGCCCAAACAACCCTGACCATCATAATTAGACTGTCCACAATAACATCCAAAATTGACTTAGGGAAGAGGCCAAAAAAGAAATAAAAGGCAACCCATCCTTAAGATCTAGCTTAAAGGTCTTCAATTCTAGATCCACCTCATTAGTAGTTCAAGGTGACTTCTCTAGCCCTAATATATATAGCCCAAAGATTGGCTCCCCAACCCCTTCTCTCCCTTACCTAAGGCTCATTGTATTCAATTTCAACTAGCCTATCTCATCCCTATTATTTCATGACCCTTTCCCAAGGGCATTCCTACCTCAGGTGAACCTTACCTAGGAATAATGGTAATATCAAATGTTCCCATGGGCCTCCCCTTTTATTTTCCCTCCTTTCACCCCCATGCCCCCTCTACCTCCACTCCTTTCCTCTTTTACTCCTTTCACTTCCTCTATCTCCCTTTTGCCTCATCTTCTTCCCTTCACCACCATCTCAGCCACACCTCATACACCCAAAACAACCCAAGGGATGGTCCTAGGGTCACATACACCACATATAGATATCTAAGGCAACTTGAATGTGTAGTGGAGATTTGATAGAGTCTCTTGGAGCATAAAAAGGATGCTCACTCATAAGTTAATCCAAGAGGGGAACCCAATGATATGGCAGATCCATCAGGATGTATTTTCTCTCACTGAAGTGAAGACTACTATTAGGGAGGAAAATATGGTTGAATACCCACTATCCATCCTCTAAGCTACCCATGACATGTTTGAGAAACTCACCCAAGACATGCAAAGCTAATTCCAAACTCTTGAGGCCTAAGTGAAGAATACATTCCTAGTCAGACTAATTGATAGGTTATGAATTACCTCTTACTAATTTTCTCAATCCTCATGAAGTAGAGGGGACTCAGGCTGAGACCAATGTAATTATATAGTGGATGCAAGCCTAGATGGTGAGAATCAAAGAGATTGATAAAAAGTGTCGTAAACTGTAGGTAGTGGTCAATAAAGGGATGCTATGAGAGCTTAAATTGATGCTAACCTCATATTTAGGGTTGTACCAAACTTATGTTGGTAATATGAGAGAAATTATGGAGAAGTGGCTAGGCTTGGCCTGTAATACAATATAACCCTTTAAATAGGGTGAGAAGAAGATACTAACCTACTTATAAGAGGTTAATATCCCTATGGTATTCCACCCAAATGGCACTCTACTTGACCAAGGGTAATTTGGATTCCACCTTGGTAAATTCAACCAAGTTATGAGGGAAAAAATGGCTAAAGTGAAATAAGATGGAGATTGAATGGTGTTGGACCTATAAACTTAGCCCACTATGAGTATAAATCAAATTTTAGGAGTTCAAGCCTTGATGGAAGTAACTTTCCAAATATCTCAAAGACTGGTGGCCCAAGTAGAGGTGATCTTTAGAGATCTTCCTATGAATTTAGCCAAGCTAGATAAGGAGTTTGACCTTGTGGTAACCATGCTAGAATTTGGGAGTTCTTAGTCTAAGAAGTTAGGAGTCAACCCATCTTAGCTACCTCCACATGTTTATAAGTGGTCCCCATAAATTTGTTATAGGTTTTTTGAGATTTTCTTTTTGGTCTAATTTTTGAAATATAGTTGTAATTATAATGAGTGGCCATCATGGCCCAGGATGGGATCCTCATGATTTTTTGAGGTGAGCCCCAATACTTATCTATTCATAGAAGAGTTGTGTTATTATTTAAGGGTCAACCGAAAATTAATCAAAAGTGTCATTGGATTATTACCAAGATTTCACCTATTTTTCCTTTTATACTCTATACTATAATAATGACTTAGATGGATTATTGCAGTAATTTTTTACTATTTTGAATGAATACTATCTATGTTTATATAAAAGGGTAATTTTTGTGTTCAATTTTATTTTATCTTCATGTTTAAATGATCAAGATTGATATGATTAATTGGATCGACACTTTGTCACTTTGTGTATGTTATGATTATGATGTAATTATTTATTATATTCTCTATGTGAGTTGTTTTGTTTATATTTTGGTAAGTGCTATTCATTTTTGTGTTTAACTGTAAATTTTCATATGGGGTTTATATGTTTTTGATAATAAACCTATAGTAATAATCTTAATTAGGAATTCACATTGAAGACATACACTTGATTCCCTCAAAATATCCCCACTATATGTTCTTGGAGGTATGAATTTAGTGAAACTCAATCTATAGTGGTATAATTGTGGCAAAGTCACCTAGTTCATTAATAATTACATTGATCTCATTTTAGACATGGAGGCATCATTTTATTCCTTACCCTTTCCTCTCTTTTGTGTTTATTTAGTGGTTTTGAAAGTCCCCTTTCCCTTTATGTTTAGAAAGAATAATCCCAACAATCAAAGTATTCATAGCTGTATTTAAACTATGTGAATCATAGTGTATTAAACTTCCAATGGTAATAGTGCATCTTTTGGATATTATTCATGTAGAATCCATTTTTGAAGTCCAATATCTATATCCATGCCTTAGGTTGATCCCATATCAGTCCTAAAATGGAGGACAAAAGTCCATAGTTGTCTCCACCTTCCCCTTTAAAGGAATGCCCAATCTCATGGGCATCTCATGGTAAGTTGAAGATTGGAGAGAAAAACACATCCCAAGTGGGAATCAATCATAACATGACAATGTTAAGATAAAAGGTCACAATATTTAGACATATCTCAAGAAAGGACAAATACCAGGGACAGTTTTAGACCAAAATGATTGGTAGAAAAGGCCATGAGCTATTGACATGTCCAAAACATGATATATACATAGGAGAGTATTGGGCCAAAATAAGATAATGATTTGATAAGATTAATCTATAGAAGTAGATCAAATTTAAATTTGAGTGATATGATGAAGGAGATGAGAGAAAACAAATGATATGATTGAGTGACCAAAATATGAAGGGGAAGAATTGGACCTTCAACTCATCAAATCAATGAGACATAATGTGGTTAATAACAATAATTCCCCTAGCACTGACACATGAAAGGGATCAAGAGACTATAGTGAATTTATAGTTTTAGTCATACCCCAATAGAAGTAGCAATAGTAAAATTTAAATGATAAATTAACTAATTAGTGATAATGGATGAATGATGGAAGAAAAGATGGATGTTTTGAATTGTCAAGACCAATCGATAAGTGTGGGTGATTGATGAAAAGATTAAAGAGATAATTATGGGGATGGTGATTGTTCAATAGACTGGTTAATTAATGATTAATATTATAGCTCAATGATTTTACTAATGCAAGACTTGAGGATAACAAGGGATAATATAGATGTGATGATGAATAGTGGGGAAAGAGGAGAGAGTGGTCAAGCTAATCTTATGCACACCATGTGACTTAGCACTTCCCATATAGTTTGAAAAGACCTCTAGCCAATGTAGTTTATAATAGATGATAGATGAAAATATTAACTATTATACATGTTAGTTTTTAGATATAGGTTGATTTGATTAGATTTTAGACTTGAATATAAAAGGATTAGGAGGAATGATTGGATATGAGATGTTAAATTTTATGACATGTGGTTGGGTTAGGTGATTAGACCTAGATGATCAAATTGATGATGGGATAAAGATTATTATATTATTAGGAATGTGATATAGGATAAGATAAATGATGAGTGTGGTCAATTTTCAATCCATCATTTCTATGAGAAGTCTCATCATAGTCTAAGCAATCTGATGTAAATATAAAACTAGGTAGTATGCCCCATGGTATAAGTATGGCCAATAAGATGTTGTGCCAAAGTGAATAATTATAAAAGGATAAAATTACAAACTCTATATCATTAAGGGTATCTAAAAGCATCATTATAACTTCTAGTACAAATATAACATCCTTGTTCATTGCCCAATAGAAAAAAAGATACATAACACAAAAGTAAAAGGAAATTGTTGTATTTAACACACCCCACCTTGTATTTTTATTTGAAAATTAAGGACCCCCTTTGTTTTTAGATGAATTGTTAGCAACACAAGTTGTACCCTGTTGAAGTAGATTGATTAGATATCCTTCAAACTTGGACTAACATTGGATTGGTCTATAGGCTGTGAGATACCTATGCTTAGATCAATCCTCTAGATTATGAGGCTAGCTCCTCTAATATATCTATTTTGTATTATTTTCCTAAAATCTATTTTGATTTTAGGGTGAAAAGAGTTAGAAGGATTATTTAAAGGGAAAACCTATGCTATTGATGGTGATGCACTTAAATGATGAATGATCCTCTGTAAAATTTATTCTTGAGCACACTTATGAATCAAATGGGAATAGCTTATCAAAAATAATTTCTTAAGATAATCCTAAACATGAGTGTTTTATATGAAGGTTTGATAAAATATCTACAACTTAAAGGTAGAGGAATGAAGGTCTATAAAGACACTGCATACTAACACTCTTCAACTCAATTTATATCCATTAACACTTTAAGGGACTTTTAGAGGATGAAAACATAATAGTAGGTGAAGGAGAGAACTTGTAAAAGGAGATATATATAACACTTATTTTTAAAGCAACAATCAATAAACAAACCAACAACCATGAATAAGTTTACAAAAATATTTTCTATTTAACTTTAGGTGCAAGTTACAATTTCATCATAGTTTTTGTATACTAGCTTGAGGTATCCAAAATAAGACATAAAGCCTTAAATAAATAGAAAAATAGGTGAGAAATATAAAACATGGCATAGAAGATAAGAGAATAAAATCAACTTCAATAAAACTCAAGTCTCATTTCAGTTATCAATAGCTAGAAATAGTCTTCAAGAAGTCTCCTCATGATTGATGCTCCTGCATGATCCTATGCATTGAAAAGAGGTAGTTGAAGATGTTGTTAACTAATATAAACTCTTCTTAAATCATGTTAAATCCTAATTTTTTTAGATAAATCCTACATGATGACACTCAAGGGAGACTTAAATAATTTTTTGACACTCAAGATGAGTCATGCATGTGATTGGTAGTTGAAGACTAGTTGTGCATGGAATTCCCACTTAAGGAATAACTATGCATATTATTGTCATCAAGGGATAGTTATGTGGTGTGGATTACCTCTTATCAACTCTTTTAAATTAGTTTCACCATGCCATTCTCAACTCTTTGCTAATTAAGTAGGTCTACTAGGCCAATTAAATCTAGTAACCTAAATATTTTCTTTTAATGGCCATAAGAAACTGCATGAACTTTGAAAACCTAAAAATATAGTGAGTTTGAGACCTATAAAAACCTCACATATCATGAAATAGATCCTCTTAGGCAAGAAACACCTGTAATTTGGTCAAACTAGGTGAATAGGTCACCTTGTCCTTCAATCCTACAAACTAGCTAATTTGAATGAACTCCCAAGGGAACTTTTAGGCATGGTTATGATAATATGATGACTTGAGGAGGTATAAAAAGTGTCAAGATTCACTCTTCAATGATTTTCTCTTTTTAAAACCACCTTATACCTCTCTTTCTACAAATTTCCCTCTCAAAATCCTATTTTTTGCTATGTTCATACACCATCCATATAACAAATTATCATGAACATGAATCTCTCAGAGTGTACAAGATGATCCAGGTGGTAGTTAGGTAACTTCAATCATATTGGATTCCTTTTACTTCACTTCTTATCCATTAGGTCTATAATAGGGTTTTGAGAGGGTTTAAGAGTATTCAGGACTATTAATGATGATTCATAAAGCTTGGGCATTGAATTTCTAAACCAATGCCACAAAAAATTAGTGTGAGAGGCCCTCTAACTCTCCCAAAGTCCTTATCCTCCCATACAAAATATCCATACAATAGTGAGTATGTGAAGTCACCTTTGAGAGTGGAAAACAAGCTTTTTGAGCATGTTTGGTGTTCTAAGGATAAGATGATCACTGATAATTCTTCTCTTATGGCTCAAATATAACATAAAACTTTATTACAACATGATGATGATGTTCATGAAGACCTAAAGTACCCTCATAACTTTAAATTTCTCTTGTTACCCCTTCTGATGGTACTATCTCATGAAGTCAACAGATAAGTATATGTGTATGCAAGGTTCCTTAGTATTTTTCACCTTATGATGAGTTGAAAGGCTCTTATATAGTGTATAAGACTTGAATAACCTGTATGAGGTCTTTTGGAGTCATGTAATTAGCTTGATCCAACCATCCACCTTCAACTTGTATGCATGCAGCTTCTTATTTTGACCTAAAGACCAGCTAATTATGAAAATGGTCATAAAGGTCCCTAAATATGATTATATCAATGTTATTTAGGAATTTTAGGACCTCATATTACTTATACAACTCATTAAATGTGTAATTACCCTTTGTTTATTTACTTATAGGCTAAAACTAACCTTATTTGGCCTAGTCCGTACAGTAAGAGTCCTATGTGTGCCAACCACAAGGCTATAAATAGGCTAAAGAGAGTTGATAAGACAAAAAATATCATTTCATATCTCAAACACATCATTTTAATGAACATTAGGTATCTTTACTCCATTAGGTAGGTTTTAGGGTTTTATAAGGGTTTTAGTGGTCTAAAATTATTATCAATAGTTTATAAAATACATACTCCTAATGGAAAAAATATTTCCATAGATATGAAGTATATTAGACCCCTAAATAACCATGACAAGCTCAAGATCCCATCAAAAAGATGCATCAAGATGTCTATGTGGTGAAGTGATGCCTTGACTGGTTGTCTTAGACTGTGTGTGCAGAAAGAAGGTTTAAGATTAAAAAAGACAATTTTGTTTCATTCCATTCAATATAAAAACTCCATGAGGATTTGAAATGTGTCTCCACCTTATTCTAATGATCAACATGTGAAAATAGAGCCTATATGAGTTCAAAATGATGGTAGTGTCTCTCAAGGTTTTAAAACCTACCTGCCTATTCTAGCCCTTAAGGGCATATTTGTATGAAAATTAGAGTGTGATCATCATAACCAAGTATGTAATGACTAAAAATAACCCTCATCTACTTCAAAAACTCTCACATGAGGCTTTAACCATTTATCATACCTTATATCCCTCCAAGAACTCAACCTAGCTCTATGTTGACTATCAACAGACAAGCATATGACTATGAAAAAATAGGGGATGATTACAATATCGATATGACCTCAATGAGATGATGGAAATATATAACTACTCATGAAAACACCTTATACCAAGTTTCATAGTTGGATCATGCCTGTATAGGCCTCAAGATGCATTTTTCTCAAAATTAGCTGTTGGGTTTCTTAGGTTTTCATATTTCATAAGTTCATGACTAAGTTTCCTTGTATCAACTTGTATTTGAGTCTGATAATGATAGATAGGAATTGATCAGGCCATGAAAATATCTCTTTTAATGATTCATCTCTTCTTTAGTGACTTATTGAACCAATAACCTATATAACCCACCATCATGCTATATCTCTTTAAAAAACCTCAATGTGACTATCTTACTAACACTATTATAGGTGATGCTTGGGGAGTTTGAAATGTTTGATATCTATTCCACCATGATTTTTCACTTTTCATATCTCCCAATTCACTTTCAATCTTCCTCTCACCTCCTTATTATTAGGTGTGGAACCTAATTATCTTCTAATATCAGAGGTTAAAATTCTAAAGTTATTTCAATCGAGTTTGGATCCCATTATTTGAATCCCTCATGGCACAAGGGGTTGCAAGGTGGGGGGAAACCCCATTTCAAGGTTTATGGGGGATGGCACCCTAAATGGGGAATTTGAGGGCCACACATCCTAGAGAAATGTTTTATTAAAATTTCCTTGTAAAATTATAATTTTGTAGTTAATTTGGGCCATTGATTAAAGGTTTCTAGATCTGACAGTAGAGGTTATGTTTAGGTGTTTTTCACCCTAAAATGTATTGATATATAGATGAGATGTATGATGGTGATTGATGATGAAAAATTGGTGCAAAGAGTGGAGGATAAAAATGTATAGAGGTGTAACAGGGTTTGCTATAGGATTTTGTTTCTCCCTTGTATTACTAGAAATAATATACTAGACAAGTTTGGTGGATGTATCCCATCTTGGGTGAACCACATTAAATCTGGTGTCTCATATTATGTGCATGTTTATGTTTTTTTTGAATGCTCTATTAATTCATTTCATATTTTATCTTATATGTGACTTGGGGATAGATCTATTTTTAATTTATCCTAACACTTATTTGGTATATTTTCACTTTAAACAATGTTCTCAAGCTCCTACATAGTCCTGGTTCCATACACAGGCCTATGTATTATACTAAAATGAGGATAGAATACTTTTAATATAGATAATGATCTTGATTAAGGTTTAAATATATTAATTTGTGTTTTTAAAACATAAATGACTTCACAGGTTTCCTCGGTTTAAATTCATCTTGAATTGCACCTTGGGTATATGGATATACGATATGGAATTGACCCTAGTATGGTTGTAGGTGAACATTCCAAGGTTGACCTTAGAATTTACCTAGCTTGGGAAACCTTATTCATAGTCTTAATATATTTCAAACTTCATCATTCTTATGCATCTTCCATTAATCATGAGACTCTTTCATTAGATCACTTTGCTCCTATATTCTTCACAATCTAGGAGATAGGCTTGTCTTGAGAAGGTTGTAGATGATTGTTGATTGTGTGTATGGATTGAGACAACCCCTTACAATTTGGACATGAGTATGATAACTCTCACCATATTAATTGACTCTCAACCTTAGACATAAAACTTTATTGATCTTAAAGGCATCACGACAAACTTCCTCATGGTCTTGATGTGACCTAGTACTGACATACCTCAAGAGCTTTTAAACCCTACTATAGGTGAACATTTCAAAGAAATGTATCTTTTTATACATTTGATAATTAATCATGGTATTTATTTGATCCAAATCTCATATGCATCACTTTACCACATTGTATTATTCATACTCATTTATCTACCTTTTGAATCATGTAACTTTCTCCACTATAAGCCGGATTGTGTATGAAAGATTGGCTCATATACAGACTGAGACAAGATTCAAGTCTTGAAACAATACCAACAAGCCTCTTATAATTTTATTCTAATGCTATAACCTTACCTTGAATCTCTTATTAAGTTATAATTTCTCTTCAAACACCCAAACTTCTCCTTGTTTGCATACTTGATCTCATCTCTTGTTAGCATTATTGCAAATGACTGTGTAGGGTTCCTTTATATTGACAAGGGTGGAATCATACCTTAATAAGGTCATAAAACAATGTTTATGAGATTGTACTTCATTAATTATAACTTAATGAGACAATTTGAGCAAATACCTTCAATAAGATATCTTCTATCCCCTCCTTTCTTACAACTTTCCATGAAAACTCTTGATTGTGCTTTCATTGGCTGTAGGTGATCATTCATCTCAGTCTAGTAGGGTTTAGGATTTTTACAACATTTTTGAAGACCATGGTGTTTCTCAAACATTATTCATGCCTTGCATAATGGATACATGAGATGAAAATTATTGAATAGGGATAAGATGGTGATTGACAAGGGAATGAGAATCGAGATGGAGTGATAGGCTTGAAAGAATGATGAAAGGTAGTGTGAAGACTATGTTTTGGGATGAAACAAGATGGAGGTGAAAAGAAGATGACCCACTATCAAGATAACCCATGAAGGATCTTAGGGGAGCATAGGAATATGCCTTAACTGAATATACCATTTTGGAGGTCTTAGACAAGCATACACTACTAGAAATAGAAACTTAGGATTCATCAAAAACCTTAAAAGATGCTAAGTTTCCTTAAATTTTGCTAAACTGAGACTCCATGAAGATATTGAGAGCATAATTATGGCTTATTTACTATGGATATTTGAGGAAGCTTTGATAATATTAAAATAAAAATGTATGAACATGAAGGAAACCTATAAATCATGCCATAAATAATCTTGGAAACCATGTATCAATCTCTAAACCATACAATCTCTCCAAACTACCTACAAATTATAGAGTTGACATTTATTTGTCTTCTTGAGATCCATATGACCTAAAACATGTTAAAATAAGCTAAAAATTGTCATGATAAGGTGTCTCATACTCCTGACAAGTTTAACAACCTTCCATTTTTCTATCATGATACACAGATGAGAAGAAATCTCAGAAAACCAATTACTTGCTTGAATGAAGAAGGCATAGTGAGTACCTTAGCTTGTTAAGTATGGTTCATGAAGGAGAGAAAGAATAATTGAGAACCAATTACCAAATCTAATAAATATATTATGCCCCTTCTTCTACCAAAAATTTCAAACCTTGATTTTCTCTCTCATGGCCATACCATCTACAAACCTGAAGGGCTCTCTTGATGTGCAAAGAAGTAAGGTGAATGAAGGGAACTACTTTTGGGTCTGTTTGAGATATTATTGTCATTAATATTTTTTATAACACTTTTGATAACTCCACATTCAAGCTCATGATATCTAATATATGGAAAAGGTCATATAAATATGTATTCCTTACATGAAACTCATAAAATATTCCTTTCTTTGTATTTTATCTAAACGTTCAACTTGGAACTACCAATTTAGAGATAAAAAGGGAATAATACAAGGAATTTGACATATTTAAACAATAATTAAGTCTTTTGACATCAAAATATGGGAAAATTTGGCATGTGAGAGCTCTTGGAGTCTTTCTACACTTTAGTCTTGCATGAGGAGATATTTCCAAAGCAAGAAAATTTGAATTAAGTAAATTTCATGAATATGAAATTGTTTCAAAGTATTATAAAGGATTTTTTGGTCCTTAAGGTGTAATATTATGATTTTAAAGCTAAAACCTTCATTTTTGACCACATACACATACTTTCATAAGAAGACTGCTAATGAATATCATGGAAAAGTACCTTATCACCTTCTTAAAAGGTCTTCATGAGACTTTTATGTATATTTTTCACCACTATTTAAGGATTAAAGACCATTATTCTTGAAAATATTGAATATATCTAAGTCATCAGCTACCACTTTTCATACATATCCATCAAGGCATTTTAGATCACAAGACCATTTGAAATCTTTATAAGAACATCATAATGACACTTGACACCATTAACATGACACTAAGGCAAACTCCCTTCACTTGATAGTTAATAACACTATGATGGCCATAATGGAGTTTTCAATTTTAGGGGTTGGGATTTGGCCTTAATAAGCCAAATTGCCAACATGACTTATTTATTAATTCTATGTGTGTTTGGGGTATTTTTAATTATCTATAGAAAATTGATGTTTTGGAAATTAAATCATGTTTGGTGCACCTATTTTCCATTTTAAAGGACTTATTGAAACTAATATATTAATGGAAATATGGTAAGAATTGATATGTATGACAAGTATTTAGGTTGGCTTATTAGAATTCTTTTATTCAGAGTTATGTATTTAGGTTTTTTTATTCAAAAGGTTTTTGTTCAGATACTTTTATATTCAAAAATTTTTTAGTCATAAAATTTTCATTCATAAAATTTTTAGTCAGAAACTATTTGGTTAGGAAATTTATTTTGAATTTTGTTCCAATTGGTAACTTAGTCTTAAATAAATTTTCTTTGGATCATTTTATTTGGCACTTCTTAAGTAGAAAATTTATTTCAAAAACTTTTGTTCAACATGGTCATTTGTGTCTTAATTTGTCATTGATGTTAAAGAGAGCATGTGGTACTAATGCATGAATGACAAAGTGATCATATTGAGAGATTGAAGAGATATGGCATATATACAAGTCTATAAGGACAAAAAAGAGGTTGTGAGGAATCCATATATGTCTTGGAAGATCTTTGGTATTTTTTGTGATCATTTGGAATGAGAAAATTGCATCTTCTATCTTAAGAGAAGCCAAACCGTCACTACACATCATGTAGATATGAAAGATCCATTAAGTTTAAGCATTTATTTTATGTGTTTAAAATGTAAATATTGGTTAAAATATTACATAGAGATGTTTTCTATAGCTCCCAAAAGCTACCCTAAAAATTTGGAGTCTTGAAGTGATTTCTAGCTCAAGTTATAAAGCTTCAAAGTTGCTCTAGTAGACTGTGATGGGCCAAAGACCATCAAGTTTAATCACATTTTAGTCTGAGGTCATTGGTCTAAAAGATCCAAAAATGAGTGATTAATCATACATATTAAGATAAATGGTGCATATGAAGTCAACATGTCAAAGGTTGTATGTGAAAGTGACAAGTGTCACAAACTTGCTAGTCTAATAGAAGATTAACAGTGAGCGGTGATTCGTACTAACAAAGATTAACAGTGTGGGACAAGTCAAAGAGTCAACAATGCATGTAAGACTACCAAGTGGAAAAAGTGTAAAGGAATGTTAGTAAAGTGCTCAAAATGTATGTGAGAGTACCAAGTATCATAATATTGGGAGTTATGAGAAATATCTAATGGTGAGCATTGCAAGACAAAGACCAGGCTACTCAGTAGAGATCAACGATGCATGTGGTCAAGATTTAAAAAAAATATAAGATGAGGTCAACATGTTTGAGGTTTAAAATTTGGATAGTGGAGCACTATGAGTTAAAGTTCAAGCTACTTATGAAGAAGATAAATGATGTGATTGGAGTGAGCTGAGTGAAGAGCACGAGATGTGTTCTAAGTGATTGAGGTTTAACTATGACCATTTGGATTTAAATATTTGAATTTGATGAAGGAAAGACCAGTGTTTGGTTTTTGAGCCATATATTTTGATCTATGCATAATTTGATGTTGTAGTAAAAATAAAAGTTATATAAGACTTCAAGGTTACATCTAAAAATATTCATTTAAAGGTCTAAGTGTTTGTATAGTCAAAGTTATTGAGCTCCAAAGTTAACTGTGTGTTCATTACTTCTCTGCAAGTAACTCAAGAAGGGTAATTGAGTTGCTCTTGATGTTATTTTGATGTTTTAAGATGAGATAACTATTTAATAGTGTTTTAGAATCCATGAGGATCATCTATGTGGATTATGAAGGTTTGATCAATCATATTCAATATGATCAAAGGCTTAGAAGGTGATTGTGTGTTCGTTCTTGGTGATCGTATATACATAATGATGTTTGGTCTCATTATGCTATATAAAAAGCGTTTTTTGATGGATTTTATCACTTAAGTTGGACCTATAAATCATATGGCATGGGTATATATTGTTAAAGTGTTCTTGTGTTCTAAGTTTTCTCGATAAAGTGCTAATTGGGTGAATAGGTTTCCATAAGACCTATAAGGGCTAAGAAGGCCTAATTGAAAGATGTAACTAATTAAGTGTGACCCATATTTTCTATGTACAACCTATGAGGATGGTATTAAGATATGTAAGATGTCATAAGGGTTAATTCAAGTATTATGTTTGACCTAGATGGTGATATGCATGAAGACTCTATAAATAGTGGAGACCAAGGCAATGGTTTTTAGAATTGTGAATGAAGAGAAGAGTAGATGTGATATTGAGTGAATTATCCTTTGAAAGAGAAGGTAAAGGCTAGTGAGGATCATAAAAGAGAAAATAGGATCAATCACATTTATCTAATATAGTTGATGAATGTGAACTCATAGGTTACTAGACCTAATAAGCCTAGAAGAGGCAAATTAAGTGAGTAAGCCCTAGAGGTTGATTGAGTTAGTGTGATTAGAGGATGTATTGAAGAGATAAGTAGGTTGAGGAGTGTGTGCTTAACCTATAGGTCATGTTATTGATCATTTGATAAAGTTATTACAGATTTTATGATTGTTTATATGCTTAGAAGTGAAGAGTGATCCAAAAAGGTATTTTAGATACATTTTTTGTGTGTGTAAGTCTATGAGAGTGTAAAGGGAAAAGAGTGAAATTAAGATAAGTCCATAATCAAATGTAAAAGACATCAGATCAAAGGTGGAGATTAGATCAAGGTAGATGAGTGTGTGCTTGGTTCCCTAAGGGGTGGGTGCTCCTTATGGGATGGGTGTCTCACTAAACTAAGGGATTGGTGTTCCGTAGTCATTTGGTGCTGGTCTAAATGTTGGATCTTATTTTAAAGGATTGTATTCTATCTTATAGGGTTTAGTGGGTTTTATCCCTCAAGATGGTTTCCCACATATATGATGTATGCTCCTATGTATACTTTAAATGTATGTGCTTTCATGTTTATGTTGTTTGATCAAGTTTGATGTATGCTAAATGTATAGGAGTTGGGAATTGAATTAAATTATCTTGAATCATTGATTCACCCCTCCTTTTAGTGATTGTACCTCCAAAAAATTTGATCTTTAAAAGGTTTTGGTCTTTGATAACTTTCTCTTCGATAGCTTTCATTCGAAATATTTTCCTTCAGGGACTTTTTCTATGGTAACTTCTTCCCAAATGATAATCTCTTTGAAGACACTTAGTCTTTGGTAATTATTTCTTTGGTGACTTTCATTCAAAGCCTTTAGTTTGGGAAATTTCCATTTGGTGACTTTTGGACAAATATTTTTAAATGAATCTCTCTAAAGAGAGTTTTTCTCTTTGATGTCTTTCACTCAAAATCTTAGGCTGACCATACCATATCTTTAAGCCTAGAGGCAAAGGTTGACTCCTTATCTAAACCATATAATGATAGGTGTCAAAAGGAATAAGTAACACTATGTCACCCCAAATAAATAAACATCTTATGTGGTATGCCCACTAGGTCTAGGTGGTTAAGTTTAAATTGAATAAGGGTGATGAGCTTGTAGATGTTGGATATTAATGGTGCATGAAATAGAATGAATTTAGAAATATATAACATTGAGTCCCCCAACTAAGATCTCCTCATTTGATTTTTAAGTGCTTAAGTACACATAGCCAACTGTAATTTCAAAATCTCTATCTACATTTAAAATGACTTGAAATTTATGTAATAGATTTATTAGACCACCATTTTTTAAAATGTTACATCACACCAAAATTGACCAATAATAAGGGCATCTTCATCTAGGGTGTACAAAGGAGATCCACCACCATCCAAGGAATTTCATTAAAGACTCTACAAAATACCTAGGTACAGTCTTTGATGCAACTATGTTCGATGGCCTCCATGTCAATTACTCAGCTTTATGGGAGGCCATAGATAAAATTGATCTATTTGCATTGGAAGATAGATCAATAGAGAAGAAATAACTTACAAATGACTTGCTACCATTTTAATGCCAGGGATTCCACTATGTAGCCACTAAGTCAGAAGTCATGTAATACATAAACTTGCTGTGAGACTTTTTTTTGAAGGTAAAATTGCATATGATGGCTATCTACACTATGTAAATAACAACATAATCATTCATACATCTATAGAAACATGTTTATGAGGTATTTAAATTTTCCCATTCTAGATTCTACATTAGATTTACCTAGTGTAGTCACTTGGAATAAAACTAACAATGTGGAGCAAGTAGTAGGGAAGTGGATTCTCCCAGGTGACACTTTCACTATCAAGGAATATACTAATAATCCCATCCCCATCACCATATTTAGGATTGGAATTTATATTGGTATGACATTATGGAGTCAAATATCTGGCCACCCAAGTATTCATATACTACATCTATAATGGGTACCCCTACTTGACCAACTCATTAATTTAGAGTGTACCTATGCATTAAGGGAGGTTATTAGTGCCTGTGTACATGAAAAAATTCTACACAAGGAAAAGAGGCCCTAAGGGGGATATTTATATATGATGTCATACCTCCTAGATGTAGTCATGGGGACTATTTACTGATATAATCAGGTTTTGTGGAATCCCAACCCTAATTATATCAAGAATAGGATATGTGACTGATATTCCTTCATATACATATATGTATATGTAAGGAACATTGATAAAATAATAGCAGACCTCTATCCTCAGGTTTGGATGGCCATTTATGGCCAGCCTATGTATAGGATTTAAAAGAGCATTGCCAATACATTCATGAATATAGGTGACTATTGGCTATACCTAAATTATATAGTTATCATGGTTTTTAGACATAGGGTAGATAATATTTAGCTCCCCAAGTTTTTCCTTGATAAATTTATCGATAAAGAGATTGCCTTCTAAATATGGAATGGTATAAATGAAGATATGACAAAGAGTAAGAAAGACACTTTTCATAGCTCCCATATCACTATTGGGAGGATGCAGTATATATTTAAGAGACATTTTAGATATTTTGGGAATGCAAGGAGGGATTATGCATTGGCTACTCTTCCCCATAAGGATTAGGACCCCAATAGGAGAGTATAACAAAAGATTCACAACCTTGGCATCCCACACAAACATGAGTCATTTGACCATGACTTCCTATTCCTTAGTGTTAAAGATGATGAAGTAAATGAAAAGGATGAGACTGTGGGCTTAAGAAAAGTGATACAAGAAGACCCCTCCCTTACACTCAGTCAAGACAAATTTAGAATCCAACCACTAGGGGAATGGAGATCCTTTGACTTATGGAGTGGTAGGCCTCACCAATAGCCAACATACCAAAATTAAGACCCTCAAAAACCACCTATTGTGATGATATCTCAACAAGAGTAAGATAAAGTGGTAGGGGAAAAACCATATACTAGAGAATATGAGGAAGAGTAAGAACTAGAAGAGACACCAATTTACACATAATAATAATAAGAATAAACTCTTATAGTTCAAGCATATACTATTGAACTAAGGAGGGTCAAACAAGAAATAGCATAAAAGATAACACAATATAAAGATAACATAATTTGGGAAGAGGTGGAGATCATCTACCTAAAATCATCTAATGAGGAATAGATGACACCTACTATGGTGGCTTCAATAGCCATAACATCTAGTATGACTCTTCCCCCTCCTCCCCTACCAGTGATTTTTCCATAGTCTAGGAGGAATACAATTTGTTATCAAAGAAAGCAAAGGATAGGGAGACCCCATACCCCATCCAAAGAGGTAACCAATAGAGAGGCACAAAATGCAATTGAAGGAGAGCCAAGTCATGAGGTCGATGAAGAAAAGTTGTAGCAAGATAAGGTCTTGAGCTTACAAGGATTAAAATCAAAGGCACCCCTTAGTGGTGACCAATTTGGTAAGGGTGCTCTCTTTACTTTTCCCCTAGGCCTTTCTCCTCTCATGTCATTATTGATTATTTCTACTATGACTTCCCTATTTATTTATACTTTTACTCCTATGCAATCACTCTCTACTGGTCTTGTTTTCATTTATCCAACCACTACTCCTCCAATTACCACTTTTGATTCTCTAACCATTTCCCTTGTAGTCTCCACTCTTTTAGTCTCCATCCCTTCAACCATTTTTCCTTCAATCCCAACCACCTCTTCTTCCACTCATTTAGTCTTCACCTCTATTTCCATATCCACCAACCAACCCATCACCTGAGTGGTTGTATCCTCTACTCAATTGGGTTCACCAATGACTTATTTAGGACAAGTTCAAACCACAAAATTAGTGGCAAAAAAAATGTCCCCTAAGAAAAAACCTATCTATGTTGTGCACCCCATGCCATAATTTGGGAATGTAGACTAGTCCAAGATAATTTGGCCCTCAATGCCTAAGTCATCCACTAAGCCTAAACCTGATCCTAAAAAAGATGAATAGATAGAATCCTAACCATTAGGTCCATCAAAATTGACTCTTCTAGATTAGGCCAAGGAGTTAGGAGCATTATCTTCTAATAGGCCCAATTTAAAGATCATTGAGCTACCCACTATGAGCTTGCTCTTTAACAAATCCATAACCTTAGTGAAAATGGTTAGGAAGAGGAAAAATAAAGATAATAGTGATAGAGGGATAATTTGGAATAAATAAAAGAGATGTAATATATTTAAAAAATTCAAGATAAGAAGAAGGGTCAGTCCTTATATATTGAGGACCTCAAGTCCTACATAAGGAACAACACTGAAGTGATATTTTCCATCCATGAGGGAGTGAAGATGAACAAAAAGGAACTATAAGAAAAATTGAAGACTCTTAGAGAGAAACAATAGGTAATGTAATTTCCCTCCAACATAGAGTAGGATGTACAAAGTGTGGCACTAAGTTTATATGAAATTTTGGATATTATTCATTATTTGAGAGTCCAATTGGCTCCACTTGTAACTTCAATAAAAAAATTATTTAAAATTCTTAGAGAAGATGAAAATAAATTGAATTTCTTGGTGTTATATAGTCCTAATAAGGCATTCAACCACTTAAATTTGATGACCCCTTTAGAGGTAGTTAATTCATTGAATTTATCTATCATAAGAACTTAGGAGGCCTAAGATTGGATGAGTGCTTCTTAAGCTTTAGTGAATAAGATTACAAAATAGGAAAAGCAAGCAAAGCCAATTTTGGATGAGCTATAATTAATAGGAGCTCAAGATAACACTAAAAAGTTTTTAGCCCAAAATATTGTTGATTAGATGATTTAAGAAGCTTCAAATAGTTTCAAGTAAGTCTACAAGCACTGAGTCTAGAGGGTATTGAAGTGAAGTTGAGTACAATGAGGAAGAAGGTAATAGAAGTGGAGGTCTTTTGGTTTGGCTTCCAAGCCACCAAGACAAAGCATGTAAGGTTGATGAAATGAATAGAAAGGGTAAACAAGCCTCATCTCCTTGATATGATCATAATTTGGGCACAAAATGCCAAAGCATAAAAACATTATCAAGAGTTGGACGCCAAGAAGAAAGCAACCTCAACACCACCTTTTAGTTTTGATATTCAGACCCCACTTGTAGTGTTAGTTACAACACTAAATTAAATTTGGTTTATCATAGCTTAAGAAGTGCCCCAACACCACCACTTAGTTTATCTCTAGCTATAACTCTAGTCTAAACTACGATTTCATCCAAAATAAAAATAAGTTCAACTCTAACACAAATCTAACTACAATTGTAGTTCCAACAACAATAATAAAAAGTGTCAAGGAGGAAATGAGTTAGCCTTAGTTAAAGGCTATTCTTATATAATTTTTCATGTAATGTTTATAAATAGATAGTTAAGTCTTGTTACATCCATGTTATATTTAAAAAAATTGTTTTTTTAACATGCACACATTTCATGTCTGAGATAATCTATAAGTTATAACATGTAGTTTTGTATCAAACTAGAACTTAATTTTTAGTTATTTTGATGAAATCAAAGTTTCTATATACTTAGAGGATGAGGTAACCCCTTCCTCAAGTCATTGAAATACATGTAGAACCCTCTTTTCAAAAGGTTGAAGTTTTGATCAATATACAAGAATAGATAAAGAGATTGATTATCATGCAACTATGGTTGTTATTTCTTCTTCCCTTTCTCTATTAATGAAATTTAAGTTTTTTTGTATATGTCAATTCAATAATTTTGAAGTGTGTTTGCTCTGAATGAATATGATCATTTGAATTAATGAATATTGATCTTGGATGCATAATAATAATTGAGGATTGGTGGATTTCATTGGTTTAAGTAACTAGTATAGGTCAAATTGATAAATTGAGGTCTGTATAGGTATTGTTTTGGTATAGTCATCTAGGTGTGAACCATAACTACCCTAGAAAACTTTATGGTCTAATTTATAATCTCTTTGATAAGGGTGTGCAACAACATCCCTAAGAAGAGCAACCTTTAGTTCATATCATTGAACACCCTATACTTTTTATTGTAGATTTCATACCATGTTTGTTCCTAAGTGTGCAATAGATGCAAGTGAAAAACACTGGTCTTGGAGATACTTGTCCATAAAATAAATAGTCTCAGAAGTGACCTTTCAAGAACATTAATCCTTCTTTTTTGCCTTACCTTTATTTCCATTTTTGAGTTTATTTGAGATATACCCACCATAGAATAATTATCCACCCATCTAACTCACTTAGAGATTACGTTTTATTAGATTCCACACATCCATTTATAAAACTTGGTTAAACAACCCACATGCTCAACCTGTTATTCCATCACCTAGTTATTTTAACTACATACTTGAAACTAGTGTGCTTCGAGTGGAACCTTGTTCCTTAGATAGCCAAAAATGTTGGAGGCTACCTTATTTTAAAAACCCACATTAATAGATAAGAAAAATATAATGCTAAAAGGAGGGCACGCTTGTGTATTTTATCAATAGTATAAGTTAGTCACTTGTAGAGTTGTACTAGAGACACCTGGGAGATTAAAAATGTCTAAGGCCCAAGTTAGCCTTTTGGATTCACCATTATCAAATTATAGGAGGATTAAACTAATACCTATCATCCTTGATATAAATCAATATAGAACAACTTACCTTGTAAAAAATTCCCTAATTATCAATCCTCTTATGGCTTAACCTTAGTTATATTTATCATTGCCATCTCGAGGGACCAACATGAACTCCCAAGGAATCTAGAGAAATATTTTCCTACCTTATTCCCCTCAAATGGGGGAATGGTATAAGAACATATAAAATCTTTCAAGGTTGCCCTGAGATTAATGAATTTCATCTATGAGGATGTTGCATGTATAATTTTCCTATATACTCTACAAGATTATTCTTATAATTGGTATCTTAATTTATAGGAAAATTTTATCACCTTATGGAATGAGTGTCAAAATACATTTCTTGCATAATTTAGGAAAGTGACTAATCCAAGTCTAGTGTATTATCATTTCACCAGCATGAAGAGGGAACCCAATGAGTAAATTTAGGCCTTCAATTTAATACTCCAAGATATGTACACTCAATTAAATGCTTTGTATATGCCAGACATGGATTTGATGCTTGAGATATACAAGAATACTCTAGATACCATTACTGTAATGCTATTACAAAGAGATTCCACTACCAATACTTTAGCTTTGGCATTCCAAGAAACTATTAATATTGATAATAAACTCAATATACAAATCAATCCTTAAATAATGGACTCCCATATTTGAATCCAATTCCACACGCTAATAAGAATGCCCCCGCATTCAACCAAAATCAATTGTACACTTTACATCTCATGATGCATAAAATAACAAATCATAATTATGGGTTCTTTAATAATCAAACACAAAGGAATGATCATAAAAAAACTAGTAAAATCAACATTAGGCTCACACCAATGTAGCAGCCACTCAGGGTTTTAACTCTACCAAAGCTGAATTAGATTTTATACAAAGAATGGTCCAAAAGTTGAGCAATGATTTCTTGAATATATAGAAAGGGATGGGTAATAATACCAATCAAAATTACACTCATATTTTTGGTTTTCCAAGATAAAAAAATCCTTTCAATAGGCCCACCAATAATTTAGAACAACAATAGTCTAATAATCTACCAAAAATCAATATCATGGAGACAACTTTGTCCAATTGGTGCAGGGTTCACAACATGGGTAATTGGACTATGTTGATTTATATGTAGCCTTTATAATATTTTAGAGGGAAATGATTAGATAAGATCAAATGATGAATTCTCTAAATCTCCCTCATGAATCTGGCCCTTCAAGTTCAGCTATGGTCTTTGAAACCTATGAGTCTCCCTTCCCCAATGAAGATGACAATGTTATGGGGGATAATTTTGATGAGGTAAAAGCATTCCAACAGTTTAATAAAAACAATTATAATTTAAAGAATAAACAAAATCTCACTATTTCTACTCCTCCCAATAATATAGTTATTCCCCAAATCCCAAAGTTGATAATAATCCTTCTCTACCAAAAGGGAATCATCAACATCATCATAGAGAGGAACATAATAAAGGAGGATAAAACATTAATATTAATCTTCATAATTTGACACAAATCATAGAGTATAAGGGGCTCTTATGGAAGTATCATAGGTAAGTCTATTGTAGAAAATTCCAAGATAACCAACATAAACATTAGATACAAAAGCAAACCTAAGGTTCTCACTTTCTTGCTAACCATTCAGGAATTTGGCAAGAACGTACATAATTATTTGGTATATTTCAAAGATTCAATAATGGTAATTCCAAATTCCATATTCTATAAGCTTGTTTTGACTCTAAATCCATCTAAGAGGACTATGTTCCAGCTAGATAAGATAGTACTACCTATTGTATGATTATATTTTTGAGTTAATGATAAAAAATACTATATATATTAAGTTAAACCCAATAAAATAATAAAATACAAAGGAGGGAAATAAAGGAAAAATATAAAATTAAGAATGAAATCTTACCATCACCTTGTCCCTTATGTCTTCTTTCCAAGATCTTCAAACTGATTCTAATACAAAATTGATTATATGTGTATTTGCTTACTTGTGGCTTCAAAATGACTCTAATGGATTCCTTATATAGTTGAATGGATTTACAAGAGTATGGGGATGCTTTAGGATGGTTTAGTATGAGATTATAATGAGGAATTATGGATTTTCAAAGTTATTTTGGCCATGGCCCAAGTATGTATTTTATAATATGGTGGAAGGGATTTTAGGGGAATTTTGAATTATTTAGAAGTCTCTAGTGTCAGGATCCCTACTCCTTAAGAGTACACTTGATTATCTTGTATAAGCAACTAAACACAGAATTAAACCAGAAGTAATATGTAACTAGAATTTAGAAACAACACAGAATATGAGAGACAATACAACCTTGTATTAATACTCTTTTAGAAGGAAATACAATGAAGAAATTACACTCTTCCCACACCTCTTGGGTGTACCAGTAATTCTCCCTCAAGAGTTCTCTCTCTCACAACCAATTACAACCACAACTCAAACACAGAGTTGTACGCTCCACTAGTTAGTAACAATACTGCCAGTACAACAAGTACTCAAAGTACTCCAAGTAGATCTTCCTGATCTTACTCCTTGATGTGTTGCAGATCTCCTTTGACCTTGCTACCCCACAGATCTCCTTTGACCTTGCACACACACACACTTGCAAATCAACTGATCTTACTTACCATGTAAATCTTACAATTGGAAGGATCTCTTCCTTGTCCTTGAATTCCTCCATTCTTAGTGTACTTTCTTCTGCCATTGCTTTACTCCCACTCAAATAAAAACCCCTATGAGTGACTTGTAATCAACAAACACTAACTTGATCCGAACCAGGCTCTGATACCACTTGTTAGTGTACCTAACCAAGCTCTGATACTAATTGTCAGGATCCCTACTCCTTAAGAGTCCACTTGATTACCTTTGTATAAGCAAATAAACATGGAATTGAACCAGAATAATAAGTAACTAGAATTTAGAAACAACATAGAATATGAGAGACAATACAATATTGTATTAACACTCTTCTAGAAGGAAATACAATGAATAAATCACACTCTTCCCACACCTCTAGGGCGTACCAGTAATTCTCCCTCAAGAGTTCTCTCTCTCTCAATTACAACCAACAATCAACTCAATACCGAGTTGTTGTTACCACCAGTTAGTAACAATACTGCCAGTACACCAAGTACTCAAAGTACTCCAAGTAGATCTCCCTGATCTTGCTACCTATTGTGTTGCAGATCTCCTTGATCTTGCTACCTCATAGATCTCCACAACCTAACATCTAGTTTAGAGACTTTTAGAATTTTAGAAGAACTTCTCTAGTTTTATAGGTTTCATGGTTAGTTTAGGATATAATGGGGTATTAGATGGAGATTAAATGAGGTTTACGGTTCATAGGGATGTAGGAGAGGCTAGGGTGGTAGGTTGGATTGGGGGTAGTTGAATAAATAGGAATTTTAAATATACAAGTGGACTAGTGGGTAGTTAATGTAATAGTATTAATGGATATGTAGGATTTTTAGTAGGTTAATGGGGTACATAATTAGTTTTATAGGTATATAAAGGTTTATCAGTTATAAGAAAATATTATATAGGAAATGAGGATTTAATTAATTGGGTAAGGTTATGGTTATTGGATAAATTATAGAGTTTAATAGAATTATTAAGACAAGTGGATTAATGTGCATACATTTTCCCCCTCTTTGAAAGGGCATTGTGAGTGAAGTGAAGTGGAAGAAGTAATGGATTTTCAAATAAAAACTATTTTGTTTATGAAAATGTTTTTAGTAGGCATGATTCTACCTCGATGGCCACTTGAAAATAAATCCCTAGGGTGGGATAAGACCAAGATAATGATAGGGGGTTAGGATTCCTCAAGTATTGAGTAAGCTACAATTGAGATGCCCCAAGTATAATTTCTATGAAATGAAGTGATTTAGCTTTGGAGGATGAGTTCGAGACAATGACCAATGTATAGAAGGGAGGCAAGTTGATTAAGATGATAAGACAAATTCTTGAGATAATGACATTATCTAGGGAAAAACATGGGATTGGCCATGAGTTGGAGACAAATATTTTAGCAAGGACACATGCAAGGGATAGATAAAAGCATACGAAGGACATTCAACAAATGATTATTGATAATAAGCCAATTTATATAGGATTTGTATCTTAATATGTTTTAATGACATCAAGTGACCCATAGGGGATAGGACAAAATCAAATGTTAATAGTGCATAAGTTATCCCTAGGCACAAGAAATTGGCTAGGTGTTTCCTACATGGTCTTAAGGGACCTTAGACCAATGAAGTTTTGATCAAGATGTTAGAATTATAATGGGGAATATAATAATATGACTTGAAATAGTGATTTATGAAGACTTAAGGATGATAAAATGGTGATTAGATATGATAATAGGACATGAAAAGGGATTTAGGGATCACTATTGGTAAATGGGGTTGGATAACATGATTAGCGAGGGGCAAGTGGGGTATAAGTGGTTAATTAGGAGATAAAATAGAAAATGGTAGGGGTAAAAGGATAATTTTTTATTCTAGCTATTATGAATTTTGTGCTCTAGAGACCAAGCCATGGATCACATTATTTTCTCATTACATCACAGAGAGAGGGTTTGAAAGCACTAGAGGGTGGCCAATGCAGGACCACTAGTGAGTAATCCATGCCTAGCCCATTGATTTCATTATTTATAAATTTATTATGGGTATTTATGGTAGGTATGATCAGTCATGGTAATACCACCACTGGGAGTTTTTCCCTTAGTCATGGTATTGTCACCAAGTTATGACAATGCATTCACAAGATGTAGTTTTAAAAAACCATGATAGGCAACTTGTAGTTTTGTAATACCATAATAAGAAATATATGTTATTGAAATACTATAATATGGGGAATTTTAGTTTTGAAAACTACATATTTAGACACATGGTTTTATAAAACTATAGGTTGTAAATGGTGATATTTCCAAAACTGTGAATTAGGGCAAGTGCAAGATTTATGATTTTGTAGAAATTAGGAGTGATGGTTAGTGAATGGGTTGGGAAGGGAATGGGGATGGGGATAAGGTAATTAGAGACTTAGATAGTTTAGTAAGTTAAGTAAGTATAAAAATAAATTATGAGGGGGAATTAGCTAAATAGGTAAGTAGGAAGGAAGTGTTAGGAGCTGGTGTGACTAAGTGGGTTAGATGAATGATTAGAGGGGTAGATAGTTAGTTAGATGCTTAGGTAGAGTCGTTAGTGTGATGGGTAGATAAGTTGGTTGTGATATAAAATTAAGTATGATGGATTAGTTAGAAGGGAAAGGATTAGATAGGTGGCTAGGGAGCTAGGCTAAATGAGTTAGTCAAGGGTTTAAATTAATTAGGTACTAGGTAGATGAGATGAATACTTGTGATTAGATATCACGGTTTGATAGGATGTGTGTTGGTGTAAGAGGATTTAGGTGTGTTGGCTTTCCAATTACAATGTATAGTGGTACTTTATGAGATTCATCATTTGACACCTACTGAGTATGGAATGCTTGAGATGGTAGGCCTCTACTATATCATGATTATGCCCATTGTGAAGATTGATAGGGCATTGATTACATCCATAGTTGAGAGATGGCATCAAAGACTAGCATATTCAATTTTATGACTAGTGAGATGATAGTAACTCTCAAGGATGTACTATGTATTTTTTGACTATAGATGAGAGGCCATATGATATAGTAGTGATCACATACCTTGAGTGTGATTACACAAAGATTGGATAGTCAAATTTAGATTGGAGTTCATGATTTGTGGGTGGACATTGATAGGGCTCTGAGGGAGGGGACTATTGATAAGTTGAATCTTATGGTAAAGTTTGTTTTTACCAACATACTCTTATTAGACAAGAATTATCAATGGTTCCACTTGAGATTAGGGGATGTGGTGTTAGACATGGTTCAAGATTATCGAGTGTTTGCCTGGGGTCTTGTGGTACTAGCCCACTTATATAGGGATATTAATATGGGGGAATATAAAGGAAAAATGACCTTAGGTCATTCTCTATTATTATTCTTGGAGTGCAGAGATCCCATGTTGGTGAGATGTAGTTTTATAGATAAACATTTGATATTCTAAGAGCTAATTAGATCACCTAGATGTCATATAAAGAGGTCTAATGGGGATGGATTGAGGATGTATATGTTACATGATTCATGCTCATTGGGTGTTATCTGACTAGTCATCATGATTATATTATTTAGATATATAGGCCTAATTGTGTGTAGTGATAGTTTGGGAGGTAATAAGATGTTTCTAGAGAGGAGCATTTGTTTGTTCATAGTGACAAAGAGAGGCAAAAATGGCGGGATTTAGTAGACATGAAACTATCTAGAGTGGATTATTAGAGAATTTCCCCTATTGTATGAGAATACCAGACTCCCATTCTAGATCTAGGAGTGACTAGAATATATACATCTTGGTGGGCTCAAAGAAGACCTTATAACCTACTTAGATGGCCAACCAGAGTGAGGAGGGCGTTATTTAGAGATTATTATATGTACATGTTCACTTAGGGAGGAGACAAACACATAGATGATATACCCAAGCATAGGGCCATAAAAATGCATAGGGAGGACTAGATGTGGTGGATATTGATGGGGGAGATCAAGGGCATCGAGATGAAGACCATACTAGAGTTTGAGACCAAGCAAGGAGGGGAGTAAGTACATGAGATGTAGGACCATCTAGGCCACCCTTGGCACTCTTAGATAGGTTTAGGAGAGAAATACATTCCCATGCTATAGAGGTTGTAGGGATTTTAGTTGAGTAGGATAGGATGGCTAGATATTTATTGGGACAAATCATTTAGAGAGATAGCTAGATGGTAGGGTTACTTGGATAGGTTTTAGGTTTAATGGGATAGGTAACAACCTTGTAAGGGTAGATAGCTACACTTTAGAGGTAGATTCAGTGTTGAGACTCATAAATAGAATCATTATGGGGGCATATCAAATGGCATTAGTTGAGGTTGAGAGAGAGATATAGATTTATAGGTGGATGAGAAGGCTAAGGAGGAGGGTGACATAATACTAGAGTAGAGGGGTATGTGGATGGTGATAAGTTAAGATTAGTCAGCTGATGTGAGAGGTCTAGTATTACAAGGATTTGTATGAGATAGTAGTGCTAGTAGGTCAACATGCTATGACTTTCAAAACTAATTCCTCCCAATCCGTACATTAGCTTGATAGGAGACCACCTAGATAATGGTGATTTTAGATGTGTTTTTGTGAGACTTGTTATTATATTATGGACATATATGTATTGTAGCACATTGGTGCCCATAGGGCCCATTTATGTAGATATATATTTTGACATGGACTTTATGGACTATTGATATATTTGATTATGATTTTGTTATATATGATGTTATGATTATGTTATTGATGATGGATGAACTTGATTATGTGATTACTAGGTATGGAGATATGGATCATGGATGTGGTTTATTGTGGATTTATATTATGTAATTGGATATTATTATTTTTATGTGATGATGAGTATTTATCGATGAGATAATGATTTTGATGCATATTTTAGATGATTAATTAGATGATATATGTGATTTTTATGGTTTACATGTAGATGATGTTTTTTATTTGATATTTATAATGTGATCATATAATGTCATGTAATGATTGATAATAATGTTTTAGTAAATTATCCATTGGTTTATTTAGATGTCTCACAACTAATGGTTGGGTAAAATCCTCTTGCACCAAGGAGGTGGGTGGGGTGTTGGGTATTAGGCTAGGATTATTAGATGAGATAGTGGAATAATTAGGGGGATGGAATGGGGGAAATTAGAAGCCATTTAAATATGTAGGCAATCCAATTTATTGTTGCACGTGTGAGTACAAGTGTACCTATGACATGAGGATAGTTAAGGTCACATTGGATTCATAGTGTATGGGAACTCTATTTTAGTGACTTAATTCCTATGTTGGGGCAGTCACTTAAGGCCATCATTATTCCCATTGAAGAAAATAACAAAAGTTAAAAATAAAAGATAAAAGAACAAAAAAATATGATTATTGACTATGAAAAATATTTACAAGACTTAATGATTATTAACAAACTTGATCAATAATAATAACACACACACATGTATAAAAGGATAATGCAAAATATGTACAAAATTTACCACTTAAGAAGATATGAAGACTATGATAAATATTTTGACATATATACATATTTAATTGCTATAAAATACAACCTAAGGAAATGATTAAAATGATATTGGACAATTATTATTTATAATATGACCAAAAATCCTAAAAGGGCTTAATAAAAAGGTTGTTAAAGGCAATATATAATATGTTTTAAAAGAATCAGCTTTAGGGATATAGATAAATATTTATAGGGGTCTATTTTACCCAAAAGTTATTATGATAAATGATACAAGGATCAAAACCGGTAATAATGATAATGTTTAAGGGTTTAAAGTGAATGATCAAGATTCAGTTACAAAGCATATGATGGATCTTGGAGTAAAAACTTTAGATGACCCTTCATTAATGATGAGGTTTGTGAATTATTATGTATTTATGGTTAGGTGTGAACATGGATGGACAAATTTGGATACAATCAAGATTGATAAGAAGAAGAGTTGTTGAGGAAGACGTAATTTGGATATGTATGAGGATGTCCAAAATGGGATGAGTAGTTGTTTGAAAGTGGAGTTAGACATTCTAAAGGACTCCTCAATATATATTCCCCTTATATGGTTAGTAATGATTTTCCCCAGTTTGAAACTCATATCTCCTAATTTTACCTTAGAATATATTATATACCCACTATTAGGACCAGGGCCATATAGAAATTATGGAATTGAATGAAAAGATGATAGAAGTGGAGTGGAAATGAAGGTGCCCCTAAGAGTGGGGACTCATCGATAGAGGTTATTTGGAGCCTTTTATGTATAAAAAATTTTAGATGCATAATATTCATAGGATCATCAATCTCATCACCGTCTAGTGTAGCCAGTATATAAATTCCTAATCCAAAATTTTCAATAATGATATAAGGCCCAAGCCAATTTGCTTAAATTTTCCTTTCTTTTCTCACTACATTGGTGTTTTTTTTATTCTAATTTAGGACTAGGTCACCAATTTTGAATTCTTGAGACTAGATCTTCTTGCAATATTGGACCTTGAGCTTATTCTGATTTGCCCTAAGATGATACAAATAATTTTGACAATCTTCATCTAATATATTAAGATATTATATCCATTCTTGTCTAGAATTATGATTAGTAATCATGCCCCATAAAGAGATTCATAATGAGGGGAACTAAACTTCAACATGTAAGATTGCTTCTATGCCACAAACTAGAGAATATAGAATGGCACCAGTAGGTGTTATGCCACTGTTTCTGTAAGACCAAAGAGTAAGATATAATTATAAATGCCAATTTATACCCACATCATTGATAATTTTCTTGGGAATTTTGAGAAGAATTTTATTATTTACTTCTGCTTATCCATTTCCCTAGGGATAGTAGGGTGTGTAAAAATGCTTCTTATTGTGATAATGATTACACAAGCATTTGAATTTGATTTTTGAAAGGTTTTCCATTGTCTGATATGATTTTGGCTAGAATTCCAAAGCAATAAATAATCTGATTCAAAATGAATTTTGATATTTGGAAACCTGTCATATAAATTAGTAAAATTTCTTTGACCCATTTGGTAAAATAATTTATAGATGTAATTATAATATTATGTCCATCAAATGATGTAGTATTGATATTTCCAATTAGATCTAGTCCCCATATGGAAGATGGCCATGAGATCATTATATGTTGTAACTCTTGTGTGGGGGAATGAATGAGATTACCACGCTTTTGAGAAGATAATTTTTTTTTGCAAATATTAAAAGGCATAATGATCCATTGTGGGCTAATAGTATCCAATATAGAGTAACTTATTAGCTAGGGTCATCCCACTTACATGACTACCACATATACCATCATGGACTTCCTTGATTGTAAAAGTAGCCTCCTCTAATGCCAAGCATCTCAACAAGGTCCCATCATATACTCATCAATAGAGCATGATTCCAAGGATGGTATAATGAGATGTGTGATGAAGGCTTTTAATTGGTGGTGATCAAGGTTTGGTGGTAAAATTCTATCATGGGTGTAAGCATAAATGCCATGATACTAGGGTAGACTGGGATCAGGTATATCATAAATTTGATAATGAGCCATTGATTGATGATTAGGTAATAATAGTTTTTTATTTATAAAATTTCCTTCAAGTACATCTTATAAAAGATATATAAAGGAACCAATAGTGGTTGTTGAATTGGTAGATTTATTACTTCCCATGGAAACTTATTCAAATGTTTTTGACTAAATTTTTTGCTTCAACTGGTCCACTAATTATTTATAGGGAAGAAATTTCTAATATTTTGTCTATTAATCCTCATTTACCTATTTTATAATCAATTGAGAATAACCAAATACCTAAAGATGTTAGATATTCCATTGGATGGCAAGTTGGATACCAATAATTAAGGCCTCATATTCAACAATATTATTCATACATGGGAAAATGATTTAAAAGGCTTTAGGGATTAGGTGAAATTGTGGGGTTACCAAAAGGATTCCCTCTCCTGATCCATCCATGGTGAAAGATCCATCAAAATATAATTTCTAGCTATTTGATTTTGCACTAATCAATATAGACTCATGTGGAAAGATTATGATGAGAGGCTTGCAAATAATATGTGTTGCTACAAGTTGATCCACAATGGCTTGTCCTTTAATGAAATTTTTATTTACATATTATATGTAAAATTTAATTAATAACATAATACATTTGGCCATTATATTGGTTAAACCTGATTTAGATAACATGTACTTTAGAGGATCAACCTTTGCTATGAGCTTGACTTGGTTGTTCAACATATAATGCTAGAGTTTTTAGGAGGTGAAAACTATAACTAAGTAAGAATTTTCAATAGGGGTGTAGTTAAGATCATATTAGATTAAGATACTACTTAGATAATAAATTTCTCATTATTTACCTTCATGATTATGTCAAGATAATAAGGTCCATATAGCACAAGGTGTTGTAGAGATATATAAAAGTAATGGCCTTCCTGAGATGGGTGGTG
Source organism: Torreya grandis (assembly GCA_037957365.1). Taxonomy (NCBI): domain Eukaryota; kingdom Viridiplantae; phylum Streptophyta; class Pinopsida; order Cupressales; family Taxaceae; genus Torreya; species Torreya grandis. The sequence continues at coordinate 4,077,929 of JARHVA010000653.1, read as the reverse complement.
ATAAAAATAGAGGCTTAACCAAGAAATGATTTATATTATCAAAAGGATATTGAAATTATAAGTTCAAGTTTAAATGATCTACCTTATTTAATATATGGTTGAAGGGGTGACATTTATCACCCAATTATGATATAAACTGATGAATAGCCTATAGTTTCCCTTGAAGGCTTTGTAACTAGTTCAAGTTCTTAGGAGGAGGCATGTATACATTAGATTTTACTTTTATAGGATATACCTCAATGCCTCTTTTGAATACTACAAACCCAAATAGTTTATCTAAGGTGACTCCAAACACACATTTATTAAGGTTTAGTCTAACCTTGTATTCTCTAAGCCTCTCAAAGATTTTACTTAAGACCATAATATGTTTGAATCAAAATTTAAACTTTCCCAACATATCATCCATGTAATCTTCTATAATGTCATGCATCATGACATGAATTATTACTGTCATATCCCTTTGCTAAGTGGATACCAAATTTTTAAGACCAAAAGGGACACTTGGTAACATAAGGTCCCCCATGGAGTAATAAATGTAGTCTTATGTTGATCTTTGGGAGTAATTTTAATTTGATTATATACATAAAAACCATCCATGAGGGATAACATCTCATAGCTTACAGTAGAGTTTGATAACTCCAGAATCAAAATAGGTTGAACCTTGTACCCGCTTAGTGCACAAGTATTTTATTAATAATTCAAAAAAATCAAGTACATAAGGGTGCCTTTACTCCATTAACCCTTTTACAATGCAAACATGGATTTATATAGTTTTTACCAATGACCGGTAAAAACAACTAATCCTATAACCAACTAAATATGGGAAAACAACCCGTAAAGTAAATCTAATTAATAAATATAAAACATTAAAAATACCTAATAATTAAACTAAGTAAGTTTATTTTATGGGGGTGTCTTTATAAAAGATGCATGCCCCATTTACAATATTTATTTATTTCCTACCAAAAATCTAACCTAACGTTAAGACTTTGGAACAAGTCCTAACAGAGTCCAAAATCATGCCTATGTTGGGTAAGGGAAAGTCATCTTTAGGACATGCTTTATTTATGTCCCTAAAATCAATACAAATTTTTATTACTCCTTATAGTTTGGCTATAGGGACAATATTATATATCCACTTAGAATAGTCAATTGGACATATAAACCTAGCTTCTAGGAATTTCTATAACTCCTTTATGGCCAAGAGGGACACCTTGGGGTGCATTTTTTGGAGTTTCTATTTAATAGGTTTTGTATTTGTATTTACCACTAAATGATGCACTACCAAGGTTGGGTCTAGCCTTGGCATGTTAGAATAGCTCCATGCGAATACATCTATATATTATTTATAAGCTAAATAAAGATTTATTTCTCTTTAGCTATAATAATTACCCCTAATTTGACTATTTTAGGACTCATATTTGTTATAAGATTGACATAAATAACCTCCTTGATAAGGGAGTAGGACTAGTCTTGTAGATATATTAGGGGTGATGGTAATTCCTTGATTTATGAAGCAAAGCCATCTAGGAGTTCCATGTCTAATTTTGGATAGTATTCTAAATCTTCAAGAGAGGGTTGATTGTATTATAGTTTTTGAGAGGGATATTCATCTTCATACTATTCTTCATCAATTTTATTTAAAGATGTTTGATTATTTCCAAAATAGGTGGAATCATTGAGACTAATAGAAAACCCTTTATTATGGTCTCCTAATGGCATAAAATCATGTGATCCCAGATATTTGATAATGCCTTCATCACTCTAACACATGTCAAAATAAGGCTCATTCTTTTGATCCTAATCTATCAAGGTGGGATAATAAAGGAAGATGTTAATAGTGGAGACGGTGGAGTCAAGGAAGATATTAGTGGAAGTTATATCTTCCTAAAGGCTATAAATGAAATTTGTATAAAATTTCTTTGTTAGAGGTAGACTCTTCAAGAATTGAAGAAGTGTCTAGGACAATAGTGCTTAGGTAAATACCTATAGGTTTGTAACCCAATCTAAGAATTTCTGGTGTTCTTGAACCCCTATAGGTTCAAGCCTTCCTTGTTCATCTCTTCTTAGTCCTTTTCCCTTGTAATTCATACTTTGAAGCATCTTTTGAATCTAAGGGTACTTCTATTTATGAAATTATAAGGCCTCATCTTCTAGAATAAGACATGAATTATCTGGTTCATCAAAGTATTCTTTTGATAACATGCTTTCACTAGTAATTTCTATGGACCCAAACTAATAAATAATGGGTTTATCATTCCTCATGGTCAGGGACCCATAGTTGCATAGGAAGACTAGTAGGTTTTCAACATAAAGGGTTTTATATTCATACCCTCCATAACCTTTGGAAGTGATCTTAAGATGAGTGATGTCTGAGGATTCATTGAAGTAGGTGGTAAATCATTAGCTTGGATATACTTCATATATTTTGGATTATAAGTGGAACTATAAGTGTTAGGACAATAATAAGAAGGATGAGATTGGTTTATTTAACAGCTACAAAAGTGTTCTATTTCCCTTGGGATGGTAATCTCTATTCCTAAATGAGGGAATTTTAAACATTAATGGAGGGTGGATGGAACTATTCTAATTTCATGAATCTAGGGGTGTCCTAGAAGTAAAAAATATGGTAGATTAACATCCATTACATGAATTTAAGTCTAGTGAATTACATGTCCCATAGCTATAGGAAGATAAATAGTTCCTACAGATAGACTTTCATTATCATCATATGCTTTGATCATTATTAAATTAGGGCCTAAAGAATATTTAGAGTACCCCAAATTTTTGAGTAAGTCAAGATTTCACAAATTTAAAGCTGACCTTCCATCTATGAGTGCCTATGGGAACTTATGATTGAAAATGGAAATTTCAATGAATAGTGGATAGTTATGGTGTGGGCCTATAGGTGGCGTATAATGTGAACTAAAAGTAATATATTATGAAGGAGATAAATGACACACCAACACCTAAATTTTTTTTGTATCACTATCCTTAGGGACATTGAGTTCACTCAGGACTTGATTGAGAATCTCTTGATGTATCAATGATCTCTTAAGAAGATCCATGAGAAAGATTTGATCTAGAGTCTTCTCAATCTATTAGATGATATAATATGGTTTGTCTAAAGAGCTCAAGAATTTTTAAGAGATATTGAATTTTTGAGATGAGGAGGTGTATGGGTGATCTTCACATGCCATGTAGTTACTATACAATCTATTATTTACCTAATAATTTTAAGGATGGTGGATGGTGGATGTGTGGGATCTTAGGGGCCTCAGATTTTTATGGTATTGATATAATGGCATGGAATGGAATGATAGTTAGTTCAGTTGGAAGTGGAGGCTTGATCCTGATCCTTAAGTGGTCTCTTTTTCCTCTAATCATGCTTAGGTAAGGGGTCTTGATATATTCCTAGCTATTGATTCTTAGATTAACTGGGTGGACTATCCCTTTATACTTTTATATCTCCTTTATCAATCAAATATTAGATGTAGTGCCTTAACTAAATGCATTTATCATTATCATGTCCCTTAACTCTGTGATACTGATAGAATTCATCTTCATGATACCAATCTAGTTGTGGTTTACTATCATCCAATGGTTAAATTTTAGGGAGAGTAATCATATTAATAATGATTAATTATTGTAGGACTAATTTTTACAAGTACACCAAGATTGGTTAGAGGCCTCTTTCCCATTCAAGATTTTGGTTTTCCCTTTGCTACCCTTATAATGGAGACATTTTTTTGTTTGTTACTAGGGTAATATTTTTTCACTGTCTATACACCATCCCCTATAACATTTTTATTCTTATTGAAGACCTTCAGCTTACTTGAAAAAGTATTATCTCAATTCTAACTCTATTTATTTTAGGTATATAGTTTAATTATCCCCTTCTCAATGATTACCTTTTCAATTTGAATTACCTTTTCTATGATTTCATAAAAAGACTTGGCATATTGTATTTTTAGTTGATATTGGTCTCCCCAAAAAATGTCACTCATTTTTGGGACAACATATGAAATATTTTGGCCCTGTAAGACAAAAATTGTCTCTTCCCTTTTCAAAACTTATTTTGAGCATTCAAATTCCTTCATTTTTCAAGCTTTTTCAGAAAACTATGGACTTTGTAGGCTTGAAACTATAGACTTTGTAGGCTTGAAACTACAGACTCTGTAGGCTAAGTTCTATGGACGTAGTTCTACAGACTCTGTAGGCTTAAATCTATGAACTCAGTTCTATAGACTTCACAAGATGGAATCTATGAACTCATTTCTATAGACTCCGCTAGTTCTACGAACTCATTACTATGGACTCTACAGATTCAAATCTATAGACTCTGTAGGAAAGAAACAAGCTCTCAACACTTAAGTGTTTTTCAAAGTAGGTTTAATGCAGTTTAGTTCAACACGGTTTGGTTCAATGCAGTTTGGTTCAATGCAATTTGGTTTAATGTGGTTTGGTTTAACGTGGTTTGGTTCAAGCAATCAAGAGAATGAGCAGAACACAAGATTGAACCTTTGAACTATTGAACCAAAGTACGTTCAATCAGATGGTTTAATTAGTTGGTTCAAAGGAGTACCCTAAAGCTTGAAAGGTAAAATACCCTTGCAGAGGGCAGTGAGCAAGAGCAACAAAATGTGCCACATGTCCTATTATAACTCAATAGAGTACGACAAGTGTCTACATCTATGTTTCAAGCTTCTTATAAGTTTCAAAGCTTCTTTTAATAAGCTTCTCTTAGAAGTCTATGGAAGCTACCAAGTGTCATCCACTGAGACCCATTATAATTTGTTTCTAAGTTGAGTGGAAGTTGCCACGTGTCCTTGGTAAAACTTGGTGGAAGATGCCAAGTGTCAACATCCATAGCTTTTTCCTTTTGTGTTTTAAGGACTATGGTGGGTCCCAGGTGAGTGGGTAAACTTGAGAAGAATGTGCCACGCGTCATCATCCACATGAGTCTAAATGAGTCCTAATGTTTCTATATTTTTTAAATAAAAGCTCAATGAAGCGTGACAAGTGTCTACATCTATGTTTTGAATTTCTTATAAGCTAAAAAGCTTATTTTGATAAGATTCTCTTAGAGTTCCGTGGAAGGCACCAAGTGGTGATGGTATAAGGTTTCAATATGTTTTTCTAAAAAGTAGCGAAAGTCACCACACGTCCCTTGAAAAGCTCGGTGGAAGCTGACAAGTGTCAACATTTGCAGTTTCTTCTTTTTGTTTTCATATTATTTAAGGACTATGGTGGGCCCCAAGTGAGTTACTAAAGTCAAGCAGAAGCTACCACATGTCATCTGCTGAGACACATTATGATTTAATTATCAAAGTAGCAAAACTTGCCACATGTCACTTGTTGAGTTCAGTGAAAAGAGGCCAGAGCAAGCGGGAAAGACACGGAGGAATTACTAAGGAGGATGACAAGCTCATAGCCATCAAATTTAGGGCAACCAACTAGTCATTGGCTTTTAAATGATGATGGAACCAAACACATCAAATTTGTGGCAATGAAATAGCTGTTTATCTTTGTAGGCTTAACCACAGACCTGAATGCATTTTAAGATCTTTAGGGTGAAAGGAAGAACCACTGAGAGGAAAAACCAAAGGAGCTTAAATCACACAAAAAAGGATGAAATATAGCAAGGAAAGGGGGAATGATGGAGAAAGATCAAAATATCCATGCATGGGATATGTTTCTAGAAGGTGAAGTAGTCCACCAAGTGGACATTAGAGAGCACAAATATTCAATGGTGAGGCCTATTTTTTTGCATTGAGTAAAATGAATGAATAACTATACACACATCAAGAAACACACTAGGTAGCCCATATTTAAGACTGACACTTGATTCCAACATAGCCCATGTATAGAATTTAAAATGCATTGAAGGCATTGAATGCATTGTAGGCCATTTTTGTGAAACAAAGCACCCAAGTCTTTCTTGGAGCACTATATATTGGACTCTCTCTTATTATTTTAGCAAGATCTCTCTCTGTTATTAGAAACAAGACTCTACCCAAATTGAAAGGCATTACTGAGACTTTGAGCTTAGATTGTTGATCATATTTTGTTATTTGAATAAGAAAACAAGTGACTTTTAAGACTTTGTGCTGGAATAGCTTGGTTGTTGGGGAAATTGTTTTTATGTTTGTTTCTTTAATAATTTTTTTGTCCATTTAATTGAATAAGAATAATTAGTGAAAATAATAAAAAAGGTGTCCTGAAGCCAACTGTGGAGAGACTTTGTGCCCCCACAATTGCATTTAGTGTGTTTTCTTTCTATTCCTATGTAAAGGATCTTGGGATGACTTTGTTCCCTCATTATCCTTCGTATTCTATTTCCATGTAAAGGACCTTGGGATGACTTTGTGCCCTCATTGTCCTTCATATCTCACTCTTGGGTAGTTGAGGTGGAGACTTTGTGATACATCTCAGTCTGCTAGTTATTACGCCTTTGGTTACCAATTACTTTTCACTACCTAAAAGAGCTCCTACTATTCCTTGCAAGATCACTTCTGAAATAAGAGAAGTGCCTTCAGTGTCTTCACCAAGATTTTCTCCTCTATTTGTTAACATTATCTCTAAAAAAAGAGAGATGGATGGTTTATCTTACCCTTGAGTGTTATTTTTTGCTTAAATATATAGTATATAGCTCTTGCATATTTATAGGGAAACTCCCCTTGATGAGAGGAGAGATTTGTCCCCTTTTGATCTAGTAAACCTACACATCTGGCCAACCAATCTTCCTATGCTATGGTTGAAGAGACCTATTTTTATCATCAGTTAGATGGTGACAAAATATTCACCCAACAGATATCTCAATTTAGCATTGAGATTTTCAATGAATATTTTGGCCAACTCCTTCTTAGGAACCATGTAATAGAATCAACTAGAGAGGCTTTTCCAACAGTGTAAGAATGAGGCTAAGCTCTCTCTATTTATTTTATTAGTATTATAAAGATATATGATTGATATGTCATGTTTAATATTAAAGGTGAAGTGTCGCATAAACATTTTTGTTAATTTCCCATAGCTAGATATGGACCCTTTAAGTAAATGCATGAACCATTCTAGTGTTGGCCCCATGAGACTTTTGGGGAGAAGTCTAAGAAGGTAAACATCATCAAATGATACATAGAATTATTTCATGTGGTCTATTAGATCCCCTTTCCCTTTATATTTTTTTAAATTTAAAAATATGAAAGTGTGCCTGGAAAGGTACTTGCAAGATACTCATGTCCAAAGGAGATGTGAAAAAATATTCCTAGTATATCTCATTGATTGGGTGTAAGGGTTAATCTATTGAAAATTCTCTTCATCATACTCCATTCTTGAGTGAATGAGGGGTCCATTAGGGGATTATAGGCTTGTGTTTGGCTTATTCTAGGTCTTGAGTGATTAAGATTGGTATTTTTAACATATTGTCTTGGTGAACTAGGTCCTTGGTTTTAAGCATAAAAATAAGATTTAAGGGAATTAATTAGTTGAGTTAATTGATATAAACAATCCTCTAAGTCAGTTCTTCTCTTATTAGCCTCAATATGGTTATTTTAGGGTTTTTTTCCTCATCAAGTTCTTGTTCATGATCCATAAGATTATCTTCTTATTCTTGGTTGACATTATTTTGATGGGGTGGAGTGTTAGGTCTAGTGGATGGGTAAATGAGATGTTGTAAGATATTTATATCTAAGTTGGGGGGTAGTATTCCCCCCATTCCAATGACTTGGGTAAGAATTTTATCATGATTCTCATAGATGTATTGGTCAAATTGATCCCTAACCTCATCACTATTGTTTCTACTCATTTTTTTGCTTTTTTAAATCTAGAAGAAATAAGAAACTAAAAGTTAAATGGGTCAGGGGTTAGATGATACCTGAATGAAGTTGTGCACCATATCCAAGTGATTGAAGGAGCTCCTCTTTGGCTGTGGAGGATGACACCTGTAGATAAGAATAAGAAACTCAAAAAAATAAAATGTTAGAGATAGATATGGTAGACTACCAAGCGATATGCTCAGTCCCAGAAGTGCAAAAACTTCCTTGAGGGATGACAGTCCACTTATTTGACAAAAGAGTGTTGCTAGAAAGAGAAATGATGAAAGGCTAAAGAAGAGAAATAGATAATGTGTACTTGATTCCTTTAATCTGCCTCTCATAGTCATGGATGCTGGTTAGTCTGCCATCATCAATTGATCAATGTTGCCAACATCGATTAGGTTGCCGACGTCGGTAGGGGCAATGGGCCTTGGATGGGTCTCAGAGTTATGTCTATGGTCAACAAAAAGAGTCTGGTAATTTGGAGGTCTGTGTAGGGTTGCAGGGAGGTCAATAGAGTCTTAAAGTGGAAAAAGGTAGATGTTATGTGTGAGATGAGGGTCAAGATAAGAAGAATGCTTTTCAGCCTCTCCAATAAGAAAGTTGGGTTTGGTCTCAACAGTACTCAAAAATAACAAATGCACTGATTACCAATTCATTCTAAAGATACTGGAATGAAAGGCAAAAGAATACTTAGCTCTTGATTGATGAATAACTAGAGGTGTTTGAACACTTGTACCTATTGTGGCTTGATGCTGAAGACCTCGTGCAATATTCCAATCTAATATGGAGTCACTTGCATAGAGTCTCTGTGGCCAAGGGAGCATTAGTCGAAGTGCCAATCGATGTCAAAGTCCTGGATGAGAGTGAGAGAGATCCTAAGAGAGGGAGATCCAGAGAGGATTTGTGATTCTATGATTAGGTAGCCCCTAACTTAGTGTTAGAATTTAGTTTAATTAAATCAACGTTGATGATCCCACCAGCGTCAACCGATAGTTGACTGACATCGGTGGCTAGAGAATGGGTAAAAGGGCTATTTTTAGCCCTTTGCACATTTCTCCATCTATTGAGTGTATTTGCCATTGGAGAATGGTCAAATGATGAGGTTATTGTGCATGAGTGTTGGTTAGAAGGTTAGAATGGGTCTTAGGTGGTTATGATATGAAGGACTTAGTCATAGGGTAAGAAACAGTCTTAGGGGCGAGGTGTCCTAGGTGATATCATTAATTCAAAATAAGTATTTTATTTTAAATTAATAATGTGTGTAAGGGACCAAGGGGAGTCGACACAATTTTGGTGTCTACATTTGCCCCTTTTTGTCTTGGTTATTCTAATGAACTACAAGATAAAAACATGAGTAAGTTGCCCCAGGTATGGGATGAGGTCTTTTTCATGTCTTGTTGGTTGTTCTGATGAACTACAAGACACAAATAAGTGTAGGTTTCCCCAATTATGGGATGAAGTATTCCCCCTCAAAGAGGGAGTCAAGGGAAGGTAACCTGATATCAGGTGCCGATTTGATAGGCAGTCGATGGGTATGGTGAAGTTTGAGTGTGAACGCTGCAATAATTGAGATTGCACGTATACCACTTCACGTGATAAATAGTCCAAATTGTTGTAGGTAAGGTCGAGGAGTGATAAAATCAAAGTAACTGGGCCCCAATTTTTAGTCGTAGCTGATTGGGTTAAATGATCATAACTATAGCTCTAATGGTCACCATGTTCCAAGTATCCTGGGCTTAGGAAGTGCTCCTAGAAAACATGAAAAAGTCACAAGTAGTGGGGATCAACTTGGGCATGATCCCATACTTGTGAGGGTCATAATGTGAGGTGCACATAATTTTGCTAACTATTCGTGAGGTAGCATACATGCAATCAAAACAACTAAGGCAGAGTTGTCTCAAAAGTGGTTATGGTCTGAGGAGATAGTCGCAATCTCCAAAGTGGTTGGTCGAGTTGGGTTGAGACATAAGTGATCTCAAATGGTGTGTGTTGTGGTCAGGGAGATGTGTGTGATCTCTAATGTGCCCCATGAGAAGTTGAAGGTGACTTCTACAGTGTCAGGGCTAGTTGATTAGTCATGATTGTGGACTAAGTTAAAATGCTTCATCCATTAGGTAGATAAATGAATGAATGTGGCCGAGCTAACCCTAAAAGATGTCATGTCATCTGAGTGCTGCCTACATAGCCCCTATTTTAAGGGCCTCAGGCCAATGTAATTCTCCCCAAAAGGGAAGAAGAGAGTCAATTATGGATTGGGTTTGACTAGGTTAAGTCATGGTTAAAGGTGAAATGGTTTGTCCATCAGGTAGATGAACAAATGAATGGCCAACATCATTAGGGAGATGAATGTGCAAATGGCCGAGCTAACCCCAGAAGACTCCGTGTCAACTAAGTGCTACCTACATAGCCCCTATTTGAAGGGCCTCAGGCCAATGTAGTTCTCCCTAAAATGGAGGAAGAGTCAAAGATGTTGATAGGTTGTTTGGTCATGTTAATGTTGTCAGCATTTCCCATGTGTGTGATGGTACATGCTTGAAATGATGAGTGTATGATGATGTTACAGCTTTTTCCATATTATGTGATGGTGTGTTCTATAACATTGGTTTTGTGGTTTTTCATCCCTAGCAATTTTCCATATTGGTGATGGTGTATGCTAAAAAATGAAATGAGAGATGATGTTATAGCCTTTTCCATATTGTGTGATGGTGTATTCTATAACATTGGTTATGTGGTTTTTCATCCCTAGCAATTTTCCATATTGGTGATGGTGTATGCTAATAATGAAATGAGTTTATTTATGCTTCAACAAGTTTCCATATTGGTGATGGTATATGCTTGACATAAATTGAGTTTGGTTGATAGTTTCCATGTGTATTGTTTTCCATAGAAACTAGTGTAAATGGGCTATGATAATTCCTACAACACAAGTTAGTATTTGTATTGAATAAATCATGAGGTTATGTTATTGGTTGAGGAAATATGTTTGGTTTAGTTGTATGATGAAGGTGTATAAGAAGTGAAAGGCGCATTGCTCTTTCATTGACAAGGACTATAATGATGGCATAGATAAGGTTTTTGCAAACAAAAGCCCCATTCATGCATTACATCGTTGACCATTGGTTTGTGTTAGAGAAGTAGTCAAATCACTTGACATTAAGTGAGATCAAAATCCCTCGAGTATGTTAGGGTAATAGGTTTGATTATATGATTTTTAAGGATAGGGTAACCATTTTTTAGCAGGGATAACTTTGCCCCTTTTATAGGTGACCCTGAGAATGACTATAGACAAGTCCATGACTTAATAGTTTGTCAGTCAATTTTTTTTTTGGTAGACTGATCAATGCAAGAAGTCTACGTGGGGATGTTATTTTGTTTTGTGGTCATATGTGAAGCTGATCGATGTGGGAAGCTTTTGAGAGAGTGCTATTTGTAGCAAAATTTGGGCATAGCCATCCTTTGAGGGAGTGGTCTATATTCTGATTTGTATGGTTGAATGTCTTTGAATAGCTATCCTTCAAGGGAGCAGTCTATTAATTACAGCAATAATGTAGCTATCCTTTGAGGGAGTAGTCTACATTTATAGTTTTATGACCTTTAAATAGGCATCCCAATTTTATGTTTGTTTTTGTAGACTAGACTTTTTAGTCATGGACTAGACTATAGAGGTTTAAGGGTCTCCCTTTTATTATGACAAAGCATTCATGCTTGACAAAAGGGTTGACTAATGTTTGTAGGAAAGAGGGTTGAAAGGAATAGGAATGGAAATGATGGGGGTTACTCAAGGGATGAGCTCAAGTTAAATATCAAGTAAGTGATTACTTGATTAATAGTAAAATGGTCATAGATGTAAGGCATTAAGGGGCTCAAGTTCTAGTCGGCCTTCGAGAGAAGACAGATGATAAGTCCCTAATCCATGCATTATTATGTAAGGTCTGAGCCAATTAGGAGCAAACATGCCCCATTTACTTCTTTCCATATTGGTCACATGTTGGAGATGGTTAAGAGGTTGGTTGATGTTTGGTTGATATTGATAGATGTTTGGTTGATGTTTGGTTGGAGTCGTGATAGTCAATATGAAGTCAAATTCCCCCAATTGCTTTTGTGATAGGGAGAATGTTTGATACCCATTACAGATAATCAATGGGTTAGATAAATGAGATGAAGAGAAGATGATGAAGCTCCTCTTTGAGAAGGAGTGCAATGTGAGGATACATCCTATGAAGCTTTTTCCTGATAGTCTTAGTTAAAAAGGGTCGAATCTTGATCTTCCTGATTAGAGGTTGGAATCATAAAATGACTGAAAGTGATAGAGGCAATGGTGGGTAATGATGTGACCAAAGCAGCTAGTGGTTGGGGGTCTTCAGGTTGCACCTCCATTGCTTGTAGGGCCTTGATTAAAGTTCAGCAATGCTATGGAGAGCTTTGTATGAGGTCATACAAAGATGTCTTCATAGGGGTTTGGTGAAGTTGTTTCACCATGGAGTCATGAATTAGGTTCGACGATGTTGATTGGGATGTGCTCAAGATTGAAGTCTTGGGTTGTGATGGCTGAGGAGGCTTGATGGAAGGATTGTCCAAGGAATAGAAACCTTCTTTTTCCCTTTATCCTGCATGGTTTGTGACCTATTGGCCACATTGATGGTGTTGATTTCAAATAATGGGGTTGAAGGTGGTAGAGAGACCATAGTCTTGCGTTGAGATCCTGATTTAGGTGAGGATGTTTGAGAGGTATGGGATGGTGTTGATGGTTTGTTGAAAGGGTGGTCAAGAGGATCCTTAATGAAAAGGGTATCCTTCTTTAAGTGTTGACGTATGATAGCTTTAAGAGCACAACAATGCTCAGTGTCATGTCTAGGTGTGTGATGATACGCACAAATTTGAGTATCATCGAACCAAGATGGTTTCAGTCTGAGAGGTTGAAATGGTTTAAGAGGTGGGAGACTGATGTGAGAAGACTGCAATAATTGTCATAACACCAAATCATAGGAACTTGCTAATGGGTCTACGTGTTTTGTTGTAATAAGAGTTGACAACTTCTTTTTAGGAGTTATAGGAGGAGTTTATTGTACCATCTTTTTGTTTGGTGGTGTGAGCACATGTGTAGATGGCACTTTCTTGGTGAGATGTGTTGGATGTTTTGGAGGAAGTATGTTTTTTCCAAGTAAGGGGGATAATGGAGGCAATTTATTTTTGATAGGTTTTAGAGTAGGAAGCACTCCTATTAAGGTGGATGGATGTGGGCCTAAAATAGAGGGCAATGGTGATGGTGGGAGAGGAGTTCTCTGATGTGGTTTAGTAGCCTTCTTTGGTTTGGTGCAAGGACCACTATTACATGGGGTGAGGTTCAAGTCTACTTTCACTTGTGGATGAGTGAGGTTTGATATGGGGCAAACATCAAGAGATTTAATCTCTTTCGGCATGGTGGACGCTTGTGATGGTTTAGGTTTAGATGTGGATGAAAATGTGTGAGACGTAGCGATCTTGGGCAAAAGGCAGGAGAAAATCGTCACTGGATCTTCCTCAACTGAAGTAGGTGAAGTGACAAGTTCTTCTCTTGGTGAAGGGATTGGAGAATGTGGCTCTTCGAGAGGATAGAGTGCATGTATGATCACGTCTTTGACGTGTGGTCTAATAGCGGGGAAGGTGTGATCCCTCATTGATGATAAGAAGGATGAGGGTGAGGCCACCGATGTTGGTGTTACCAAAACATTCTCCAATATGGGAGAGTTCAAGGTTGACTCTCCTATGTGTGAAAGAGGGCTGGATGGAGGATTATCCCCCATTGGTGGAGGACAAATAGGAGAAGAAGGTTCTTCTACCCATGGTGGACAAATAGGAGGCTCTTCTACTTGAGGTGGACAAATAGGAGAAGAAGGCTCTTCTACCTGTGGTGGACAAATAAGAGAAGAAGGCTCTACTACTTGTGATGGACAAATAGGAGAAGAAGGCTCCTCTACATGTGGTGGACAAATAGGTTGATTAACCTCTTCAGTTTGTGGGAGAGGTTGGTTAGGAATGAAAGGAGAAACCATGTCGACCGTGCATATATTACGCTCTTAGAGGTCATCGGCCATGGTCTAAATTTTGTTTTGACTAGGGGGATGGTTAGGGAATGGTTGTGTAAAGATGTCTATGTTTTGGTTAGCCGACGCATTGGGGTTATCTAAAATAAGATCCCCCTTGTCTAGCATGTCTTGGATAATGTTTTTGAATCTTTTGCAATTGTCTATGTCGTGACCTTTGACACGGTGATAATTACAGAAGTCATTTTCCCTATACCATGTAGGGATGGCTTTTGAGGGGTAAAATTGAGGTGGTTAGATTTGAGGGAGATTGAGGACCCCTTTCTTGACTAGTTTATCCAACACGTAAGTGTATGATTCTCTTATTGGAGTGTATTGACACTGTACATATCATTGTTGGAATTGTTTTGTGATGTATTGTGATGTAGAGGGGTCAGATTGGTTAGTTGTGGTAGATGATGATCTAAAAACCATAGTATTTGCTGACCCCTTAGACTTGGAGTGGGAAGAAGAAGGTCTGGAAGAAGAAGGGTCATTGGTTTTTGTGTTAGTATTTTTACTATGCAATTTAACTCTATCCTCTTTGATAGCGTGGAGTTCAAGCTTTCAGGCCATGGTGAAAACTTCATCAAATGTGTGGAATGTTTAAACCCGCAAGGTGGATGAGATGTGCTTGGCACATGCTCATGAAAAGAGCTCAATGAGCTTAGGTTGAGGTAATGAAAATGAGAGTTGGTTGATTAAACCTCTCCAATGGGCAATGAAGTCAGCGATTAACTCATCGTCGAATTGTTCAATAGAATATAGGTCTATAATGGAGACCTTTTTAGTAATGTTAATTGAAAAGTGGTCGAGAAATAGTTGAGCTAGTTGAGTGAAAGAAAAAATAGAATGATTGGTAATAGAACTATACCAATCAAGGGCAACACCCAAAAGTGACATGGGAAACGTGCAAAGTAATAATACATCATCATGTGCTATAAGGTAACAAGTGTGTCTAAATGCTCGTAGATGTTGTTGTGGGTCCACCTTACTTTGAAAATGAGTAAATTTAGGGAGTTCCCACTAGTTAGGATATGGTCTAATAGGCACCGAAGGGTGAATGGGTTCATTGCATATTTGTTCATATGAAAGAACATTGCTTGAACTGGAAATGGATGTCTCAAGGTTAGACATCTTATCCATCAGCATCTTGATTAGATCAGCTAGTGGATTGGTAGATGGGGCACCCCTTAGATTGTAAGGTACCTGGGAGGCATTAGGAGGGGTGTACGACGTACTAGGTTGCATTTGTATAGGCGTAACATATTGGTAGTTCATCATAGGGACTGATGTTGAGGTCAAGGGGGGTTGTGCTATGAAGTTAGAGGGAAAAAATTGACTAGATGTTGCCAAAGGTGGTTGAGTGGTGATGCTGGTTAAAGGGTAGGTGATCACTCCCACATTTATGGGTGCAAGAGTGGGTGGAGTAGAGATAACCAAGTTCTGAAAATGTGTAGAACTTGGTTGAATTGTTTGTGGTTGAGGGGGTAAGAAAACCCTAGTGGAGGTAGGTCCATAAGTGGAAGGAGAGGCCAAATCTTGAGCATTGGCCATGGTCGGGTTAATATTCAAGACAATGGCTTGAGTGGTCATGGGTTGGGTAGCGGATGGTGTTGATGTCATCACCGCTTCACCTGAAGGGTCTCGCATTTGGCTTCTTGCAAGATAGTGTTGGAGAGCCTTGACATTGTGGTCAAGGAGTCTCTCAAAATTTTGATCCCCTTCAGGAACAATTGGACATTGATTGGGGCTAAGATGAATAGGAGTACGTTCAGTGTCTGAAGTATGCTCCATTGGGGGACTTGACATGAAGGGCGAAGGTGGAAGTGGTTGTTGCCTCGCGTGGTCAACAAGATTTTTGGTTTGACTATGTGTCAAAACCATTTGAGGCAAAATGTGTTCAGGTTTCAAAAACTATGTTGTTCAGTTTCAGAAAACCCAAAATGTATGTTTAACAGCAAAAAAGTCAGGTTTTAAGGTTGCTATTTTGAAATAAAATTGCTGATAATGACAGATGTTAGTGGTATAATTGATGTCAATGAGGATATGTTGTCGATGTTGGTGGAAAAATTGATGTCGGTTTAGATAAGTTGTTGACGCCAGTGGAAAAACCAATGTCGGTGACTGTGTGTTTCCAAAAACTTAGAAAATTGAAAGTTTTTGGAATAAAAGAGAAATTCTGAGTTGTTTTTGGACTCAGAACAATGCAAACTCACCAGCTCAAAAAACCAGATAAGAATAACAAAAATGATGACATCAAGCAACCTCTAAACATTAAATTCCTAAGAATAAATTTTAGAGTTGTGGTGGCTTATGCCTTAGAAGAATATGTTGGGAGTTGGGATTTTAGAACGGGTCCTAAAAAGGAAGTCTAAAGCTAGTTTTGGGTTATGTTTTGGTGCTCAAAATCTATATTAGGTTTCGTAGGTGGCCTGGTGCTAGGAGCTTGCTCCCCTCACTTCACGAGCCCAGAGCCAAGTTGGGTCGCTTAGCCAATATATACTTTTCCTATAGTTTATACTCTACCAGAGAATAGAGTGGGTCCTCCTCTTAGTTGTGAAGTCCAAGTAAGATCGCCAAGAAGGGTAAGGTATCTGCTAGGTGGTGAAATCCTAGTCGAGCCTTGTCTCAAGTATGTTATATGTTTGATTTGTGATTTTGGTCAAGTTGTGTAACATATGTGCTCTACGCTTTATTCATAATGCATTTTTTAATACTAGATGGGCTAATATGCATTCAAGAAGGAATGAAATGCAATAGTGTTATTAACCCAAATTGAAATGTTTTGTTTAGATGAAAATAAGTGGGGAAAAGGTTAAGAGCATGAATTTTCACTACTCTAAAATGCAAGAAAGAAAGTAACAAGAAGAAAAAGAAAGACTCTTTTTAACTCCTGCTTATGGTGTCTTTTTGAAATAAAGAGATAGAAGAAGGATGCAAAGAGAGAAAATTTTTCCTAATGCACCTATATGAAAGTTTGCTTTTAGAAGAAATGAACCCAAGGAAAACTCTAAGGGTCCCACCGGGCGTGCCAAAATGTTTCTACTCATTTTTTTGCTTTTTTACATTCAGAAGAAATAAGAAACTAAAAGTTAAATGGGTCAGGGGTTAGATGATACCCGAATGAAGTTGCACACTGTATCTAAGTGATTGAAGGAGTTCCTCTTTGGCTATGGAGGATGAAACCTGTAGATAAGAATAAGAAACTCAAATAAAGAAAATGTTAGAGATAGATATGGTGGACTGCAAAGCAATATGCTCGGTCCCAGAAGTGCAAAGACTTCCTTGAGGGATGACAATCCACTTATTTGACAAAAGAGTGTTGCTAGAAAGAGAAATGATGAAAGGCTAAAGAAGAGAAATAGATAACATGTTCCTGATTCCTACAATCTACCTCTCATAGTCACCAATGCCGGTTAGTCTACCGTCATTGGTTGATCAATGTTGCCGACATTGGTAGGGGCAATGGGCCTTAGACGGGTCTCAGAGTTATGTCTGTGGTTGACACAAAGAGTCTGGTAATTTGGAGGTCTGTGCAGGGTTGCAGGGAGGTCAATAGAGTCTTAAGGTGGACAAAGGTAGATGTTATGTGTGAGATGAGGGTCAGGATAAGAAGAAGGCATTTCAACCTCTCTGAGAAGAAAGCTGGGTTTGGTCTCAATAGTACTCAGAAATAGCAAATGCACTGATTACCAATCCATTCTAAAGATACTAAAATGAAAGGCAAAAGAATACTTAGCTCTTGCTTGATGAAGAACTAGAGGTGTTTAAATGCTTGTACCTATTGTGGCTTGATGCTGAAGACCTCATGTAATATTCCAATCCAATCTAGAGTCACTTGCGTAGAGTCTTTATGGCCAAGGGAGCGTTAGTCAAAGTGCTAGTTGATGTCAAAGTCCCAGATGAGAGCGAGAGAGAGCCTGAGAGAGAGAGATCTAGAGAGGATTCGTGATTCTATGATTAGGTAGCCCATAACTTAGTGTTAGAATTTGGTTTAAGTAAATCGACGTTAGCGATCTGGCCGGCGTCGGTTGATAGTTGACCGATGTCGGTGGCTAGAGAATGGGTAAAAGGGCTATTTTTAGCCCTTTGCCCATTTCTCCATCCACCGAGTGTATTTGCCATTGGAGAATGGTCAAATGACGGGGTTATTTTACATGAGTGTTGGTTAGGAGGTTGGAATGGGTCTTAGGTGGTTATGATATGAAGGACTTAGTCATAAGGTAAGAAATAGTCTTAGGGGCAAGGTGTCCTAGGTGATGTCATTAATTCAAAATAAGTATTTTATTTTAAATTAATAATGTGTGTAAGGGACCAAGGGGAGTTGACACAATTTTGGTGTCTACAACTATGGAAGAATTCATTTGTAAACTAGTTTTCCTCTCCATGGGTGTACATGCCACTATGTGTGTCATCATTATCAAAGTTTTGTTTACCTATATTCCTAAAGATGTTGTTTTCTTGATTAGATCCTTCTCCCATTATTATAATCTGGGCATGGGTTCTGATAGGCATGGTAGATGGTGAAGGTGATGTAAGAATAGTGATTAGGTGTGACTTTGATATAAGATGATAGAAGAGAAGGTGGCTTTGGATATATATATTTTTTTAAACCCAAGACTAAAAGTGGTCAATAGAGGTGATTAGATGTGACTTATAATTTAATTTGTTTTTAAGGATATAAAGACTACCAAATATTACCAAAGTAAACACCTTATAAGAATTTAATCTAGTAAATAGACAAAGAGGATAAGAGGATTAAATGCCCTTTAAATTAGCAAGATGATGATTGGATGGGTACTAGTTATGAAAAGGTAGGATGATGAGATGATGGGTGATAGACTAAATGAAATAAGGTCACAAATTTCAATAATGTTTTATCAAGATAGGTTTAATAAAGTGATAACTGGGATAGAGAATGATAAGTAACCACCAGAGTTTTTGGTTTCAAGACAATGGTTTATTATCCAAAAGGTATGAATAATAATATGAAGTGATTTGGTTTTAATTATAAGATAGGATATGTCTTAAGGGTTTTAATAAGTGTTTTTTATAAAAGGGATTAGGCTAACTTGACTCACAAATAGTACATGCCTTAACACCATACTCATACAAACATACCCAATCACAAGCCCTAATTTTAGTCAACCAAATGGGTATGTAATCCAATGCCTACACCATATAATAGATTTATAGGTGATGCTATAGGCAATTAACCATTATGAAATCTATCAAAGACTCTCAACCCTATCTACACATGATGATCATTTAGGATCTGATATTGACTCTAGTAGCAGAGCACCTGTTACAATCGATGGGTTATATGTTAGGTATACAAAAGGGTATCTAAGGGAGTCCTAGATATACATGAAGATACATGGGACCTAAATACATATGGGGTGATGTCTAATTCTTAGTTTAGATAATTAAATCTCCCCCTTTATAGATGACCTATATGGGGTCAACCGCTTAGCCTAACGATAACTATCTTTGATATTTATACTCTATCAAAACATAGAGTTTGGTTGAATGCATGGTGATGAAATATGAATTAATAACATATTATAAATTTGGCATCCTAGGATAAATTCCAACCCATATAAATAAAAAATTCCACAACACCCTCTCAATCCTGCACATGGTGATTTCTTGCATGGTGATGTATTCATTGGTCTCATTTTGAATCTTTTTAACATTATTAGAAGTGTCATGGTATATACTAGATCCTTCTTGTGAACTCATCATTTATCATAGCTATTTTAAGGCCTATTGGTGATGTGATGGTGCCCATGCTGATCCTTGAGCAAATAGGAGAGTGCTAAGATGCCTTATGAGGTCTATAAATTGGTCTTTTTCTTATTTGATAAGATTAAGGATCTTTAGCAAAAATTAAGGTATTTTGGAAAAATAAGGTTACTAGTTTACATGGTTAGGCCTATTTCAAGCCATCCCATGTGAGATAGAATTTTATAAGAAATGTGAAGGGTGTATAAACTATTCTTGGGTCCTAATGTGAAGCCTAGTGATGTGTTCAAAGTTTTCCTCCATGGTTTATTTATTCAAGTATGTTTCAAGCCTTTTTTAGCTCTTCAAAACCACCAAATGGTCCTCAAACATGACACATCAGTCTATTTAAATTATAAACATTTGAAAAATGGGAATATTTTAGTGTCAATTTGTCTAAAGGGGTTCTAAAGTGTCCCATTTTAATCATATTGTAATTTTCAAGGTGTTTCATACCTCAGAGGCTCCATTTTGGAACCCAAATCCATCTTTTACTAGCCAAATGGACCCCACACATGGGAAACCATGACCCTTCAGATCCCCCATCTACACCACTCATTTTGAATTTTTTATAAACTTATATTTCTCCCCCTCTTACCTGTTAATGCTGTTTCAAAGCCCAAATCATGAGAAAATGGAGGAAAATTGTAAGGGTTTCTTACTTGTACAGATCCATATAGTACATATATGGATAAAGGAAGTTAAGAAGTTATAGAGATCGATTAGTGTAAGAATCAAGTGAAGAGATTAATTAGTTTCTAAGCAAAACAAGTCCAGCATCTCCCTTCTATCGTGCTCATTTATTACCCAAGAAAGCCTTCAAGTTTGTGAATAATATAGATAGTAGAAAGAAAATGGGGAGCTAATCTCTTGGGTAGAGGAAGGGGTATCTTGACCTCATTCACAGTATTTTTATATAGGTTTATGGCCTTGGCCTATACTATATGAAAAAATGTTAACAATATTGGAATTCAAATATTCTCCTTCATTTGTGTAAAGGGTTAAAGTGGTATTAGTTTTGGTGCATCTTTAAAGTATTTCTGAGGATTAATTCTTAATGTATGTTCTAGAGGTCCTCATAGCCCATATCCATCATGCTCCACCCCTAGTTCACATGTGTGAGGTTGGAGGAGTAGGAATCATTCAAGTTTATTCCATTTATAGACTACATACAAGTTTATCTATGTTGTAGAGCATTTAAGGCATGGATATGAAAGAGAGGAGTTTTTAAAAAAAGGTGATGGTTGCTTGCATTCATTCAAAACTTCTCTACTTAAAATATTTAGTTAAGTCATCATTCCACCCCTTTAAGCCCTATTTATAATGGTTGATATCATATAGTTAGTTTAGTCTCTTTGGTAAAGTGGAAGCATGATACCTGTAACGATTTTTTATGTTATTTGAGAGGCATATATATAAGCTCATCCTTGATCCATGCTCTATATTATTATGAGTAAGAAGGGTTAAGTTATGAAACCATGCAAAGGAGTGAGAAATATGACTAATAATAGAGTCCACATGTTGTTTTCATAATAATATCAGTGTTTTCATCCAAATATTTTAGCCCTTGAGATGAATAAAATAACCTAATATCCCATTAGGCTTATTAGGCCTAAAGAAGGATAAACAAGCTTGTGAAAACAACTTGGAGATTTATACATGCATTGGGATTGTTTTAAGGTTTAAAAAACCTGATAATTTGAGTAATAAGGATGTATTAAGGGTAAATTGATAAAATACTTAGATTGGTGAAAGAACTTAAGGACTAGATTAAGCCTAATAGACCTAATCTGGTATATATACAAGCATGTGTGCAAGAATTGGAGGCTCATGTAGGTTTGGAGTTTAAAAAGAGGTCTATAAAAATATAAAGAGGATAAAAATAGACATTTAATATTCTCATGGTGATATTAACCTCAAGTGAGTCACAAAGGATACTCAATCAAGCCTTTAGGGCTACATGAGCTTAACTGTGCCTAAACCATAAACCCATTCAAAAGGGAGTGCAAAAGACAAAGTTGATAAAATATATGAACCTAAGTATGTTTTTAGGACCTTAAGGGTATATTTCATGATTTTAAAAAATTTCATAATTTATTTTTAAATGTGTAAGAAGGTACTCAGGTCCCTACACTACTATCAAGCACCTAGATTGGTAGTGAGACCTACAGGCAATTACATGAGAGAGAATGAGACTGAGATGTTAAATTAAATAGATAAAGACAAGAAAATAGGTTTGGGATAGGTGGATAAGAATGAAATAATTATGTTTATTCCATTAATTCACCTACAAGTCACTTAGACCCCTAAAACTCAATCTAGTCCATTAGGCCTAAAATCCATTCTTAAGGCCTAGAAACACCACACCACATTGAGGCATGATCAAACCTTCTCAAATAAAACATAAGGAATTAAAAAGGTATAAAATTATTTTACAAGTAATATGAGGTATTTTTGAGGTAAATTGATGTAAATGAATGATCAATCTTTTTCATAGAAGTACCTCAAATTATAACAGTCCAAACAGTCAACTTGCACTATGTATTCAAATGATCATATATTCCATCACAAAGGGATTATGGAAAATAATAATAAGGGAATTTGGGAACCCATATGGAATCAATATCCATAAAGGATTGAGTTGTATTCAAAGGACCAACTCTATGAATGAATGTTAAGATTGCAACTATTTTTAGGAAGCTTGCAAGAAGTTTGAAGTCTACCATCTCCTGCTCATATCTCTTTGTACCAATTTCATGGAACCTAAACATTTTCATGAGATTTAGGGGGTATATGGGATAAAAATACATATCCTTAAGTTTGGGATTAGAGGTTTGATCTTTATAAACCATCATTAAGAGGTAGACCTCTAAAACCCTACTTAAACCCTAAGATAGACCCAATGAAGGAAAAGTGGAATTTGTTACACTCAAAGACCATAATTTGACTTGATAAACACTTGAAACACATAGTAAAATTAGAGGAGACCCTAATCATGGAGCTAGTATGTATGGATCACTATATGAACCTATTAAAAATGGTACTTTTTCAAGGAATTAGGCTAAAATAAAGTTACATGGTTGTTTAAAGAATGTAAAATAATTAGAGGGGGTGGTTTGAGACTTATTTCACCTCCCTATATCACCAAATGCTCACAATTTTTTGTAAAAAGTCTCCTATAGGTCTATGCAAAATAACCAGTCTATAAATGCAAGTATATGGTGAGCTACTCAACTAAGTGAGGGAAAGTTGTAGGTGTGTAGTGATTTAAAGGTCTCAATCTTGGTATGGAACACTTATTTAGACCTATAATATTATTTTTTACCTATTCCTAGGGTTATCTTCAATGCTATAAAGTCAACCAAACAAAAAACACTATGTAACTAAGCTTAATTAGCCTAGTAGACCTACTTGGTTAACAAAGAGATATGAAAATTATCATAGATGGGATGATTGGAGATTAGTGTAGGCCAAAATACCCTTGTAAATGATGTATAAGGGTGAAAAAATGCACTTCATTGTCATTATGGAAGGTTGGAGGTAGTTTCAAGTCTAGTCAACATGCATAAGAGATGGTGGGCTAGTCAATGCGTCATGGAGGCCTAATTACACCTCATTTTCACTTTGTAGCTACCATAATAGGAGTGATTGACTAGATAAGTGCATATAAATGATTTTAAGTAGGTTAAACAAGTCAAATACAGCCCATACCACTCCACTTTGATGCCTAAAGGGCCAATTAAAGACCACAAATTAAGAGAGCAGTACATGGAAGGAGTATGGTGACTTTTATGACTATTGTAATTAATGATGGAGTAGATAATGGTCATTTATGAACCCTAAATCTCACCTCCATGCCATTATCCCTCTCTTTCCCTTTTCATTTTACTATTTATTCATGCCTTAAGGCCATTGTATGTATTCCTCACCTAGGTATGAGGAGACTCTGCCTAGATTTTACTTTGCAACCTTGGATTGATTAATGGATTATTGTATCTTCTCCATGATAGTTTCTAGAGTGCATATGATTTTTTTTGATATGCACAAGTGTTATATTTTCTCCCTTGTAGGTCCATGCTTCACTTAGATGCTAACATGTGTTCTATATAGGTCATATAGTGTGTTGGAGTGTTAATGGTTGAGTTTAGA
This sequence comes from Torreya grandis, assembly GCA_037957365.1. Lineage (NCBI taxonomy): Eukaryota > Viridiplantae > Streptophyta > Pinopsida > Cupressales > Taxaceae > Torreya > Torreya grandis. The sequence goes on along the minus strand of JARHVA010000653.1, from coordinate 4,054,114 downwards.
ATGGAAGTTTGAATGTAAGTTCCCTGAACTAGGCCTCCCTTTCATGAAACTCATGCTCTAGTCATCTAAATCAACCTTTATTGAAATATTGTTACTTAATAGCCTTGGAGATAGTAATTTATTTCATTATTAGTTCATTAGTGTTGTTAGAGTTCAAAAAGAGTGGATAAGCTATATTGGTGCATTTCCATCCTTAGAGTAGGTTTCCTTTTATGCAATCATTATCTACTTTCACCCTAATAGTAGTAGGTCTTAGTGGACTAAGCTAAATAAATGCACCAAGGGAGTTGTCACCATAATCTAGTGGTCTAGCAAAGTCATAGGTCACCCATAGCCTTGGGTTATTCCCATGTCACCCTAACCTTGAAATTAGGCCTAAATAACCTCTTTATAGGGTGAAAGTTGGAGATCTAATAGTTATGGCATGATCGACTGGACCAGATTCAAGCATTAGAGAATTCACTAACTATATATTGATCATCTCAAGTGACTTCAAGTACTCACATGCTAGGTTTGATGTCAGAAGTTTATTACAAGGGTCATCATCTCATGGTAATAACATTTTGTTGATTGATAGTTCACCTTGTTTTTTTTTAATTTCATGATGAGTTATGGCTATATATGGAGCAGGCCTATATAATACATCTCATTTTCATCAGCCCTATGATTCATATCAGCCTTATTATGAAACCTACGAACCCTAAATTCACCTTTGTCAACAATATAAGAGCCCCCATTAGGCCCATGATCTTATTTAATGCCAAAGATACCACTCTAACCCTCCTTATGAGCCTCATTCACCTCCTTAGTAACCTACTTATCAGCATAATCAGTCATGGAAATAACATGATGTTCTTAGTTACCCTAATCATGTTCAAAATAAATCTATATCAAGCCTTAAATAATATTTGTTGAGTTATGAAAGACACATGTTATGGATTGACACACATAATAAATATGGACAAGAAACCCCTAGGCATGTGATTAAGAGCATGAAAACCTCATTACAACAAACTAAGAGAGAGTGGTCATTTTTCATGAGAGATGGTCATTCGAGGGTCAATAGTGACATGTTAGATATAGGTGGTTTAGTTTCAAGTATATATGAGAGGCTAATAACAAATGAAATACACTAAGCTCATTATAATCAGCCTTATGTCCCCTCCTCCATTCCATACTAGTACTCTATTGAAATTCCCATCCTCCCTAAAAACTCCCAAGAAAATGAGTGTCAAATCCCTCAAGGTCCCTCATAAGGCCTTCCAACCTTTTTTACTAGGAGGTCTGTCTAAGATAAATTACAAAAGGAGGAAGAAGTGTGCATTGAGAGGACTAGTCAATATGAAAGGATCTTTGAGAAGATGAAACTTGATTTTGAATTCCACTTAAAGAGGGAGATTAAACTTGTAGATGAACATTTATTTTAGTTAGTGGTAGCCATAATAACAATACAATATTATTTGAATATACCTTCATTCATTCTTAAGGCTACAACACATACATTGGAAAAGGCTCCTAGATTTAAGTTTCAAACTTGGAAACAAGTGATATATTCAAGGGGAAGAGGAGATAATTTAATCATAAGATAATATGTTAAAGTAAAATTCAAGTCTGAAACCACTAAGATCCCATCCCTTCCTCCTCAAGAAGCTAAGGCATTTTCATCATGGAAATCTATTCAAGGTAATGTGAAATAGGAAAAAGAGATGATAGTTGTTAAAGATAAGCAACTGAATGAGGGGAATGAGACATACATGAATTATCTCCTAAAGTCATTCCAAGGATCTCCCATTCCACTCCTTGAGAAGGAGACTCTCTTTTGTGAAACAAGTGAAGAAGATCCAACTGTAATGATAAATGATGAAGATGGCTTGAGTGAACTTGAAGAAGAGCTTGTCATTGGGACACCTCCTGATAAGGAAGAGCACAACTTGGCCTTTGAAGATGCAAAATAGGATGGGATGCAAGAATAAGATGGGTCACAAGAAGGATGCATACATGTTGATCAAGAAGAAGATGACTTATAGGACCTCTTTGATGACATGAAAACTATCCTTCATCATGACAATCCTCAAGAACTTGCAGTAGTTACAAAAGAAAGGTGTAGACCAATAAATAAAGATGATGAATAAGGTAAATTTGATATATTTAAAACTCATCAAGTTTTTTTTGAGGATGAATAAAATTCAAATGATCAATAAAACATGGTAAAAAATGACTTGCATCCCCATGAGAATTATCAAGAAGGTGACATTTCAAACTATATGTGCCTCCTCCTGCATCTACTACTATATAACTTGAACAATGACACTTGAGCTAGGTGAGAACCAATAAATGGACTTGTTTGAGATCATCAAATTAGGATACTCTTTCATTTAATATGATTAAATTTGGATTGAGGAAGGTGTTTCCATCAAACAATAAGAAGGTAACCCTCCAAGCATGCCATCCTAAGAGGCTATCTTATTAGGAGATGACTTATTTGAGATTTTCAAGCAAGGTTATCATCTCCTCACCCCATCTATAGATGTCTCTTCAATATTAAAGGGTGAAACTAAATTCAAGTGGCCTCAAGCAATCATGAAAAAAGATGCAACTTTCTTAGAAGCTAACCATATATCCATAACACAAGGTCCACCTCAAACCATCCATCTACATCAAGAACAGTCCATGACTGAGGCATAATTGACATTGATCATGAAAGGAAGATGGAATAGGATGATTATGATTGGATGTTGGATTCATATATCCAACCCATGCACCTAAGGGTGGATCAAGATGATCCAATTGATCTCTTAAGAGGCCATGAACATGCTAATACATCTAACTAAAACTGGGAGTCCTCATATAATGAGAAATACCTGATTAGATCCCAATAAATACATGACAACTTGCCCTCATGGTACCATAGTGATGAAAGGTACTACCCTTTTGATCTTGGGGGAGAAAGAAAGTGTGTTCTAGTTAGTTGTTTCTAATAGTTTTTTGTCTCATTTAAATAAGTGTGGCATACACAAGTCTATAGTTAGTTGCCTTGGTTATTTTGGTGTCTTATATTGATTACTTCTTAGGTATTAAATATGTTTATTTAGTTTTACTATTGTGTCTTATGAGTTTTTTCAGTCTTAAGAGGTGCCATAAAGTGATTGGTCTCTTCGGAAGTATAAGATAGTCATCTAAGCCATGATATCATGTTTGAGTCATCACTGTCATATAGATTTAGTGGGTTATTCTAACCAGTAGGATGGTCAAACCCTATGAGTGACAAAATATGTTGGAAATTTGGCCTCCTAGGCCAAATTCTAACCATTATAACCAAAAATTTCCATGACACCCACTCAAGCCTACACAAGGTGATTTCATACATGGTGATATCTTTATTGGTCTCATTTTGAATCTTGTTAATGCTGTTAGAAGTGTCATGGTATGCATTAGAGCCTTCTTATGAACTCATCATTTATCATATCTATTTTAAGGCCTATTGATGATGTGATGGTGGTCATGATGATCCATGAGTGAATATGAGAGTGATAAGATGCCTTGTGAGGTATTAAAGCTAATTATATTTTCTTATTTGATAATATTAAGGATCTTTAGTAGAAATTAAGGTATTTTGGAGAAAATAAGGTTACTAGTTTCCATGGTTTTAGGCTTATTTCAAGCCATACCTTGTGAGATAGACCTTGATAAGCAATGTGAAGGGTGTATAAACTATTATTGGGTCCTAATGTGAAGCCTAGTGATGTGTTCAAAGTTTTCCTCCATGGTTTATTTGTTCAAGTATGTTTCAAGCCTTTTTTAGCTCTTCAAAACCACTAAATGGTCCTCAAACATGACACATCAGTCTATTTAAATTATAAACCTTTGAAAAATGGGAATATTTTAGTGTTAATTTGTCTAAAGGGGTCCCAAAGAGTCCCATTTTAATCATATTATAATTTTCAATGTGTTTCATACTTGAGGCTCTATTTTAGAACCCAAATCCATCTTTTACTAGTCAAATGGACCCCACACATGGGAAACCATGACCCTTTAGCTCCCCCATTTTAACCAATCATTTTGAAATGTTATTTAAATTATATTTCTCCACTCCTTCCTGTAAATGGTTTTTTAAATCCTAAATCATGAGAAAATGGAAGAAAATTATAGGTTTTGTGGGGGTTTTTGACTTGTACAGATTTGTATAGTACAAATTTGGATAGAAGAATTCAATAAATTATAGAGGGGGATCAATGGAGGCATAAAGTGAAGAGATTAATTATTTTTTAGGTAAAATAGGTGTAACATCTCCCTTCCATGGAGATCCTTTACAACCCAAGAAATTCTTCAGGTATGTGAATAGTACAAATACGAGATAGAAAATAGGGAACTAATATCTTAGGTAGAGGAAAGGGGTATATTGACATTATCATTCATGGATTTTTTCTATAGTTTCATGTCCTATACTTTATGAACAAATTTTAACAATATGGGTACTCAAATAGTCTCCATCTATATAAGGGGTTAAAGTGGCATCAATTTGGGGTGTATAATTGAATTATTTCCAAGGATTAATTATTGATGTGTGTTTTATAGGTCCTCATAGCCAATATCAATCATCATACACCCCTAATTCACATATGTGAGGTTGGGCAAGCATGAATCATTCATGTTTCTTCCATTTTTAGACTCTAGACAAGTTTGTCTATGTTGTAGAGCATTAAGAGCATGGATATGAAAGAGAAGAGTGATTTAAAGACGGTGATGGTTGATTGCATTTTTTCAAAACTTATCTTCTTGAAATTTTCAACTAAGTCATCAGTCCACCCATTTAATCCCTATTTATAATGGTGAATGTCATCCAGGTAGTATAGTCTCTTTGGTAAAGTGGAATCATGATACCTTTAGGGAGTATTTAGGTTATCTAAGAGTCATATACATAAGTCCAACCTTGATACATTTTCTATACTATTTTCCCATATTTATCATTTTACTTAAAAACTAACCATCTCTACCCTCAACCCATTATGGAAAGATAAACCTCTCACAGTCACATCAGACCTACTGTGTAGGCTAAGAAAATGAGGTACCACTATTGGGTTGAAGTCTTAGAGAAATTATGAATCCCTAAGAAGTCATGTGTGCCTATGAAGATGAATGGAAATAGGAAATTAGAATCATAGGCATGATCAATACTCTCAACCACCTTAAGATAATAACTTAGTCATAACTCCTATTCAGTAATACATAGGGCTATAGCTCTTATGTTGAAAGAGTACTGAAGTTTTAGTGAGGTAAAAAAGTTTGAAGGATTAAAAAGGAATGAGAAGAGACAAATAATATGCTAGGATAACCCAAGGGAAATAATTAAATATCATACTCACCTTCTCAATACCCACACATAGTAAGACAAACTCTCACAGTCAATTCATGACTTACAAGGTAGATTGAGCAAGAAGTATGGTCATGGTTGGTTTAAAATATAGGATATATTAAAGATAATTGAATATTAATAAGATTCATATGATAAGGTATGAATACAAAGTGATCAAGGTAGACAGGGTTAACAAAATTTTAACTCTCCCTAAGAGAGAGACCCACTATAAGTTTTGAAGAAACATTAGTTGTGACTATAGGGTTAGGGAAATTTAACAGTATGATGAAGTTTTGAATATTTAAAAGGGTTTAAAATAACACTGAGAAGAATATAAATTTATAGAGACACCCATGGATAATTAACCCACTCCTCAAATGGCCACACACATAGTGAGGCAGACCTTATTCATCACATATAGTCAAAGCTATGAGAGGGAGAGCTAAGTGCCTTAAATTTTGAAAAAGAAGTAATTGAGGATAAATAGGGAGTGATTCATTTTTTATCATAAAACATTAGTCTATAATTAATAATGTGGTCCTCTGAGATGGACAAAAGGGTTTAAGACCTAATTAGGCTTATTAGGCCTAAGATAAACATACACATACCTACATATGGGAATAATAGATGGTTTCAATCTTAGGTGCATAACAGGGGTGGGAATATTAAAATTAATGAGTTATAAATGTTATAAAACCTCAAATGGTATGAAGGAATGGTAACCTATGCCTCATAGGGTTAACATAACTTTAAGGTCCTAGTTGTCACCTACAGGTTTAACTGTAGGTAGGGAGCAAGTTGATCATAAGGCCCAACTTCAAAGAAAATTGAATGTGTGTGAGATGAAATATATTAGAGACATCATAGTATAATTAATATTTATGATTAATCATGTATATTTCTCCCTTCAAAAGAATATTTACCTCTTACCCCTTACACAAACAAGTAGGCTATGATTGTATCTTATAGATAGTTAGGGGCCAAGTGATTAAATTGAATATGGAAGAGTTTCAAAAGTCATGTGTTAATAAAAGGTCATGTTATTTATTATATACTAACTATTATGACCTCAAAGTTATATTTAAGAAGATAATTCACACTCACAGTCCTGATGGGATTAAAACCACCTATAGTCAAGTAGGTAGGGTTATGAGTAAGAAGGGTTAAGTTATGAAACCATATAAATATAAAAGAGTGATAAATATGAATGATAATGGAGTCCAAATATTTTTATCCTAATAATATTAGTGTTCTCATCCAAATATTTCATCCCTTGAGATGAACAAAAGAACCTAATAGCCCATTAGGCCTAAAGATGAATAAACATGATTATGCACATAACTTGGAGATTTGTAAATGCTTTGGGATTATTTTGAGGTTGAAAACACTTGATAAATTAAGTAATAGGGATTTATTAAGGGTATAAAGTGATAAAATTATCATATTTTTTAAATAGCCTAAGGACTTGATTAGGCTTAATAGACCTAATCTAATGCATACAAGCCTATGCATAAGAATTAGAGGCTCATGCAAGTTTGAAGTTTCATAAGAGGTATGCAGACATATAAAGAGAATTTAAATAAATATAGTATGGTATTATGGTGATATTAACCTCAATTTAGGCACAAAGGATACTCAATCAAGCCTTTAGGGATACATGAGCTTAATTGTGCATAAACCCTAGACCCATTCAAAAGGGAGTACAGAGGATAGAGTTGATAAAAGATATGACTCTAAGTATATTGTTATGCCTTAAGGGTATGTTGTATGGTTTTAAAAAACTCCATCACTATTTTTGAAATGTGGAAGAAGGTACTTAAGTCCCTACACTACTGTCAAGTACCAAGACTATTAGTGAGACTTACATGTAGTCACATGAGAGATGAGACTGAGATGATAGCCCAAAAAAATAAAGGAAATAAAAAGGTTAAGAATAGGTAGAGAAGAGTGAGATAATGATTTTTATACCATAAATTTACCTATAAGTCACTTAGACCCCTAAAACTCATTCTAGACCATTAGGCCTAAAAGCCATTCTTAAGGCCTAGAAACCCCACACCACATTGAGGCATGCTAAGACCTTATCCAAGAAAAATTAGGCCATTGATAAGGTATAAAAGGATGTTATAGGTAATATCAGGATTTTTTTAGGTATAGGAATGCAATGGAATGATCAAACTCAGTCTTAGAACCACCTTGAGCTATAATAGTCCAAACAATCAACTTGAGTTGTCTATTCAAATTTTATTATCTTTCATCACAGAGGGACTGAAGGCAAGGCTCCTAAGGGAAGTTGGGAAAAACTATGGAATAAATATATATGAATTATTGAGCTAGATTTAGGGGCCCAAATCTATGAATGAATGTTAAGACTGTAACCATGTCCATGAAGCTTGTAAGAAGTTCAAAGTCCACCATCTCTTGATCATATCTCTCTATACTAGCTACAAGGGACCCAAAGATTTTAATGAGATTTAGGGGAGCTATATAGGGTAAAAATACATGGCCATAAGTTTAAGATTTGAGGTTTGATCTTCATGAACCATTATTAAGATGATAGACCTCTAAAACCTTGCTTACACCCTAAGACAAACCTGATGAAGGAAAAGTGGAAGTTGTTACACTCAAACACCCTGGGTTGACCTAATAAATAATTGAGACACCTATTTTACTTAGAGGAGACCCTAATCATGGTGTTGGTCTGCATAGACTACTATATGAACCTATCATAAATAGTACTTTTTCAATGAATTAGGAAAAAAGTAAGGTACAAAATTATTTGAAGAGTGTAAAATCATTGGAGGGGATGGTTTGAGACTTATTTCACCTCTATAGATCACAAAACACTCAAATTTTTCCTTGGAAAGTCTCTTATAGGTCTATGGAAAATAACTAGTCTATAAATACAAGTAGAAGGTGGCCTAATCACCTAAGAAAGGTAAATTTATAGGTGTAAAATAATTTTAAGGGTTAAGTCATGGTATGCATCATTTTTTTAGACCTATAATATTCTTTTTTACCTATTCCTAAGGTTATCTTCAATGTTATATGGTCAGCCAAACAATAAACACTCTATAACTAGGCCTAACTATCCTAATAGACCTACTCAGTCAATAAGGAGATATGAAAATTATCATATAAGGGATTCTATTATATCAATGAAAGGTCACAATACCCATGTAAATAATGAATGAGGGTGATCAAATGTACTTCATGGTCATTGTGGAAGGTTGGAGGTAGTTTCAAGTCTAGTAAACATGTATAAGAGATGTGGGCTGCTCAATGCCTCATGGAGGACTAATTACACCTCATTTTAAATTTATAACTACTATAAGAGGAGTGATTAATTAAATAGGGGTGTAAAAATTCTTTGAAATAGGTCAAACAAGTCAACTATAGCCTCCACTACTCCACCTCAACACCTAAAGGGCCCATTGAAGACCACAAATCATGAGAGTAGTACATGGAGGGAGAATGATGACTTCTATGACTGTTATAATTGATGATGGAGTGGAATATGGTCATTTATGACCCATAAATCTCACCTCCATAGCATTATCCCTCTCTTTCCTTTCTCATTATATTATTTATTTAGTTCTTAAGGCCATTATATATATCCCTCACCTAGGTATGAGGAGGCTCTACCTAGATTTGTACTTTGCAACCTCTTAGACTAATTAATGGATGTTGAAACTTATCCATGATAATTTATAGTGTGTTTATTATTGTTTTTATATGTATGAGTGGTATATTTTCTCCCTTGTAGCTCTATGCTTCACTTAGATGCTAGTATGTGTTGTATATAGGTTATATAGTGTGTTAGAGTATTAATGGCTAAGTTTAGTGTGGAATTTTTATTGCAAGTGACTTGAAATAGGCCTACCCTTTATTTACCTCATGTTATAGTCATATAAATCAACCTATATATGAATCATTATACCTTAGGAGTCTTGGAGATAGTACTTTAGTTCATGATTAGTTCATTATTGTTGTTAGGAATTCAAACATAGTGGATAAGATATATTGGTGCATCACCATCCTTAGATTAGGTTTCATTTTATGTGATCTCCATCCCCTTTTCTCCCCAATAATAGTAGGTCTTAGTGGATTGAGTCAAATAGATGCACCAAGGGAGCTAGCCCTATAATCTAGAGGTATAGCCTAGTCATAGGTCACCCACAACCTTGGGATATTCCCATGTTGCCTTAAAGGTGGGCCTGAACAACCTCCTTATAGGGTGTAGGTTGGAGAGGTAACACAACCCCTAGTGAATAAACAAGTATGTGGGAATGAATTCCACATCACATGCTATCCTAAAATAAAATGGGTTGAAACAAAGGCAATTAAAATTAATTTACCCAATTTAATTACCTATATGAGGAAATTTAAACAAACAAGTAAGACACACATAGATATATACAAGTATAAGATTTGAAATTAATAATTCAAGCACTATTCTTACAAGAACACAAATTAATAAACTAGTCTAATACCTCCCACTTAGATAGTCCTACACAAAATGGATTAGTAGTGTTTCATGTAAATTTTCACTTAAGGTTTTAGAAAAAGAGAGAAAAGAAACTTGATATGGGTATGGTTAAAAAACTTATTTGTTTGTGCACGTGTTGAATCAAAATATTGTGAAGAGTTCCTCTTTGGCTTGGGAGGAATACCTATAGATATGAAATCACTAAGGCAAACTTGTTTGTTAGATAGACATTAAGGTGGATTACCTAACGAGAGCTAGATCCCAGAAGTGAGAGCTTCTTTAAGGGCTGTCAATCCACCTATTTTAAATAATTAAGTTGATAAAACTAGAAAGAAGATACTTGCATCAATAATATAATATTACTAAAATCAAATACAAGAAAATATTGTTAAAAAAAGAGACTATAAATGATCTAATTAGTGATAAACTAATTAGTATTAGTGTTAACAGGTTGGGGTATGGCTTAGAAAATTAGAAAGGGGCTTATGAATAGGTAGGGATATATAAAAGTGAATTTGGTTGGGTATAAGAGGGCCAAATTAGCCTGCTAATTTTTGGTGCCATAGGTGACTATCACTAGTCATGCAACCATCACCAGTCAAGGGTATCCATTACTGATCAGGTGACCATCATTGATTAAGGATAACCATCATCATTTAAGTAACCATCACTGATTAGGTAACCCTCATCAGTTGCCTGTCAATGAATCTAAAGGTAGTGGCACTAGGGTTTGGGTTTTCTAATTAATAGGATTTGGAAAGTGGATTCTTGGAGATAGCTTAGGCTTAGAATGAAAACTTGGTAAAAGAATATAAGAAAATGAATACTTGTCTTACTATAAATTAGTTGGTGGGTGGCTGATGTAGATTTGCCTATTTATGGAATTTGGGTTGATTCTGATAGCATAACGGTACTTGGGAGATTAGTGGAGGGTTGATGGTAAGTAGGCTCCCTATGTGATGGCTGATAGCACTTGATAATGTGGATTGACCTAATTGACCTACAAAAAGATATTCTAGATATAAAGAGCTCTTGATAATAATTACAGATCATTTGACCTCCCATGCCTCTCTCTCTTATAGGCACAAGAAAGAGGTGAAAGTGGTTATCTAAATTGGACTTGAATAAGGTTTATAAATATAAATCATCCATATAAAGGGATCATAACTAGATTTAGACTACTATATTTAGAAAAGTAAGGTGGTGGTTTTCATGTAGGTTACACACTGAGTCTAGGCTGTCCAACCTGACCATCATGTTGGAAATATTGTCATTGATGTCAAAGGTCTTACATTATTGGTGATAAAGGCCCCATTTCATTTAATGATATTTGTAATAGTTATATCTTGGCTAATGTGTGTTAATATTTATTTAATATTAATGTGTATATTTTTAGTTGCATATGAGATAAAAGAAGGGCCCATGGAGAAATCAAAGATCCATGGGGTAAAGACAAAAGAAGGATGGGATGCATTTTCCCATGAAGAGTCATCTTAGGGAATTCCAAGAGTCACCAAGTGAAGACAAAAGAGGAAGGGCACAATTTCTCATGAAAGAACACTTTGAGGAATACAAAAAGTCACCAAGATAAGGACAAAAGAGGGAAGGACATTTTTGCTCATGAAGGGTCACCACATGACTTTTCAAAGGTAAGGATATGAAGGGTCATACGAGTTTGGCACCATTTTCCATGAGGATTGAAGGGTCAAAAAGGGGGAAGGCCAAAGTTCATTTGGAAAGATATAAATAAAGGCTTGAGAATCCATTTGTAATATGTGAGATAGAGGTTGATTTGATATTGTAATATCTAGCTTGGAAGATAATTTGTGAGAGATGAATATGATTTGTATTTGTTATATCTAGCTTAGAAGAGCAAAGGTGAGAGAGGAAAGAGATGTTGTAATGAACTATCATTTGTTGAGATAGCAATATTAAGAGATAGTTGTGTGGTATACACAAAGGGGTTGGTGCTCATGAATCGTTTCTATGTTGGTGCTCAGCAAAGGGGTTGGTGCTCACAAATTATTGTTGTGTTGATGCTCAACAAAGGGGTTGGTGCTCTTATGGGTTGGTGGTCATGAATTATTGCTATGTTGGTGCTCAGTAAAGGGTTTGGTGTTCCTATAAGTTGGTGCTTGCAAATATTGTTTGAGTTGGTGTTCATTCATATACTTGAGATTGTTCTCTGTGGTTTTTTCCACATTGGGTTTCCATGTTATATCTAGTGTCTCTCTCTATCTTGTGTGGTGTTTATTGTTTTAGTTTTATTGCATATCTTGAATGTTTGGTTAAGTGGAATTTGATTAAGGGAAAGTTTTATAAGATATATGATATACTGATTCACCCCCCTTCTCTGTATATCCCATGCTTAACAATTGGTATTAGAGCAAGTTCCTTTTGAAAAGTTTTACAACTTGAAGGTAGATCAAGAAAGCATGATGGCTAGATCACATGAAGGATTTTATAAAAATAAGGCACCTTTGTTTGATGGGATGAATTATGATTTTTGGAGCATAAGAATGAAGACTTATTTGATGGCCCTTGGATTCAACAATTGGAAAGAAGTGGTGGAGGAATATAAAGAGCCACAGACATCTGTAATTACTCTAGTAGAAAAGAAGGCAAGTGAATGTAATGCTAAAGCTTTAAATGCTATTTTATGTGGTTTATGTAAATCTAAATTTGTTAAAGTTATGCAATGTAAATATACTCATGAAACTTGGGTAAAACTTGAGAATAGTTACAAAGGTGATGGAAAGGTTTAGCAAGCTAAGCTTCAAACTTTTAAAAGACAGTTTGAAAGTTTAAAGATGGAAGAAGAAGAAGATATAACAAGTTATCTTTTGCAAGTTGATCAAATAGTAAATTAGATTCAAGGTCTTGGAGAATTGTTGGAAGAGTCAATAGTGGTACAAAAGGTTTTGAGATCTCTACCAATGAGATATGATGCAAAGGTTTTGGCAATCAAGGAGATGAAGAATTTAGCCAAGCTAAAGATGGATGAGCTTCATGGTATTCTCACGGCATATGAGATGTAGATAGAACAAGATAAACCATCAAGGAGAGAAGTGGATTTCAAGACATCAAAGAAAGAGAAAGCAAAGATTCAAGAATCAGGTGATAGTTCTAGTGATGATGAAGATGAAAATGGAGCACTTTTCATTCGTAAGCCAAAAAGGGGAATAGGTAAATATCAAAGAAAATTACCTTTTAAATGTTTTAATTGTGGAAAGATTGGAAATTTTTTAGCTAGATGCCCAAATAAGGATAATGGTGATGAAGAAGAAAAGTATACATACAAGAAGAATTTCAAAGGTAAATCCAAGAGGGGATTCAAGAAGAAGAGCCTGTATTCTAAGGATCCTAGCTCAGTCAAAGATAGTGGAGTCAATGATTTAGAAGAAGAAGAGATTCTATTTATATCCATACATGAAGATGATCAAGAAGAAGAAGAGGAGGAAGTTGAAGTGAATATGGAAGGAGAGCTCATTTGTGCCCTTGAAGAGTTAAAAGCTGTTGAGAAGAAGAATCAAAGATTGATGCACCAGATCAAGAAAAATGAAAAGGAGTCAAAGGAAATTATTGATGATCTAACAATGCACTTGGAAGAAGCCAAGAAATATGAAGAAGATCTAACATCACAGTTGGAAATAACAAGAAAAGAATGTGAAAGGTATGTTATTGAAATTGCCTCTTTAAAATAAGATATTGAGAAAGCAGTCAATGATAAAGTAGTTAGTGATTCAAAATTTGAGGATAGCACTAACATGCTGAATAAGATATTGGAAAGTCAAAAAGCAAATTTAGATAAGATAGGGATTGGATTTGAAAAGAAAAAGAGCTATGCTGAAGATCTTACAGAAGAGGAAACAAAAAGGGGAGAAGTGAAGAATACAGAGGACATTTCAAATAGAGAAGGCTGGAGGGAACAAAGCTACACAAGAAAATCAAGTTAGAGATATATAGATAGGTCTTATTTTTATGGCTATTGTTTTTATTGTAATGGATATGGTCACAAGAAATTAGAATGTAGAAAAAGAGCTAACAGTTTCAAAAATAAGGAGAAGGAAAGTCAAGTAGAGTCAAGCAAAAGCTACAATTCTTTTGCTCCTCTATCAAGCTTTGATGAAGAGACCATAGTATGATACAAGTGCAAAAACTTCAGATACATAGCTCAGTACTGTAGAAGCATGTTCAAGTCAGTAAAAAAGGATTAGATTTTTAAAGCTCCATTCATCAAGAAGGATCAAAGTTTCAAAGCTCCATTCATCAAGAAGAAGGTTCATACATGTTCATGGCAGTTTAAACAACCTGAAGATTCTATGTTGGTGCAGACAGTGTTGCATGTAAGAAATAAAGATCAGCCATGGTTCAATGATAGTGGATGTTTGAGGCATATGATAGGAGATAAAAGTAAGTTCATAACTCTAAAGAAGATCAATGGTGGTACAGTGAGATTCAGAGATAAAACCACTGTCAAGATAGCCAAAAAAGGTACTTTGAATTTGGATTATGGTAGAACTAAGACTAAGAACATTTTATATGTAAAAGGTCTTAAGCATAATCTATTGAGTGTTAGTCAAATATGTCATCAAGGATACACATTAAAGTTTCATGTAGAAGGTTGTGAGATTAGAAGAAAAGATTTAAATGAGTTGATTGTAGATGCTCAAAGGATAGGGAACAATGTGTATGTATTATCAGATATCTTCTCAAAGGCACGATCAAAGGATACATTCAAAGATCTGCAAGAGGAGTTGGGAGTAATTTCTATTACTTCATGCCATTGATGTTTAGCATTAGTTGAGGGGGAGCTAAGTGTTAGCTCTAGGTAAGCCCTTTACCATTGATGTCAAAGGGGGAAAATAAAAGGTATAAGTACAGGTGTAGAAATAGGTACAAGGAATAGGTACAGGTTGCTATAGTAAGGGGGAGTTATTGTATAATTTTAGATGATAGTATGTGTAGGTAATAGGTTATAGTAGTTTTAGGATTGAGGTTTCCATCAATGACAAAGGGGGAGATTATTGGAAATATTGTCATTGATGTCAAAGGTCTTACATTATTGGTGATAAAGGCCCCATTGCATTTAATGATATTTGTAATAGTTATATCTTGGCTAATGTGTGTTAATATTTATCTAATATTAATGAATATATTTTTGGTTGCATATGAAACAAAAGAAGGGCCCATGGAGAAGTCAAAGAGCCATGGGGTAAAGACAAAAGAAGGATGGGATGAATTTTCCCATTAAGAGTCATGTTGGGGAATTCCAAGAGTCACCAAGTGAAGACAAAAGAGGAAGGGTGCAATTTCTCATGAAGGGGCACTTTGAGGAATACGAAAAGTCACCAAGATAAGGAAAAAAGAGGGAAGGATGTTTTTGCTCATGAAGGGTCACCACATGACTTTTCAAAGGCAAGGATATGAAGGTTCATACAAGTTTAGCACCATTTTCCATGAGGATTGAAAGGTAATAAAGGGGGAAGGCCAAAGGTTATTTGGAAAGCTATAAATAAAGGCTTGAGAAGCCATTTGTAATATGTGAGATAGAGGTTGATTTGATATTGAAATATCTAACTTAGATGAGCATTTGTGAGAGATGAATATGATTTGTATTTGTTATATCTAGCTTAGAAGAGAAAAGGTGAGAGAGGAAAGAGATGTTGCAATGAAATATCATTTATTGAGATAACAACATTATGAGATAGTTGTGTGGTATACACAAAGGGGTTGGTGCTCCTATGGGTTGGTGTTCATGAATTTTTGCTGTGTTAGTGCTTAGCAAAGGGTTTGGTGCTCCTGTGGGTTGGTGCTCATGAATTTTTGTTGTGTTGGTGCTCAACAAAGGGGTTGGTGCTCTTGTGGGTTGGTGCTCATGAATTATTGTTGTGTTGGTGCTTAGTAAAGGGGTTGGTACTCTTGCAAGTTAGTGCTTGTGAATATTGTTTGAGTTGGTGCTCATTCATATACTTGATATTTTTCTCCATGGTTTTTCCCACGTTGGGTTTCCACGTTATATCTGGTGTCTCTCTTTATCTTGTGTGGTGTTTATTGTTTCATTTTTATTGCATATCTTAAATGTTTGGTTAAGTGGAATTTGATTAAGGGAAAGTTTTATAATATATATGATATATTGATTTACCCCCCCATCTTAGTATATCTCATGCTTAACATGTCACCGGTTAGGGTGACTATCACTAGTTGAGGATCTAAGAAAAAGATAGGTTAAAATGGGTGAAAAGGTGAGTTAAACTAGACAAGTGACTAACTTGACTCCAAATTAGGTAAGTAGGTTAGGCTAGGTAGATTTGTCAAACTTATAGGTGTAGTAGATAGAGGTTCAAGAAAAACCAAATTTATTACGATGACTAAGACCATGTTTGTAGTTTTTTAGTGTCTATATTTTACCCCTTTTTGTTATGTAACTTGTGTGAATGAGCAAAAAAACAAAAATGGAGACTGGTTCTAGATCTGCTTGCCCTAAGAGTAGGACAAGGTATTCCCCCCTCAAACTAGGAGATGGTGAGGAGAAACATAGGTGGGTATGGGTTTGATAATAGGTAAATGGTAGGTCATGAGGTAGGTGACAAAAATAAGGGTTGGGCATGTGAGATGCAAAATTATGCACAAAATGTGACAAAATGGTGTGATAAATGAGATTGCACAAAAGACTAAAATTTCCAACATTGGTAAAAATTAAGGGTCAATGTTAAGGAGAATAAGTGACAAGTAAACTACTTAATTACCTAAAGGCATGGTGGATAGAAAAACTCATAAACACAAGTCTCCTAAGTGGGTTCTATGTTACTAGTGGGTATCTAATATAGGAAGTGCTCCCAGGGAAAACACAAATGGGTCAAGTGTTATGAGTATCCAAGGTAGGAAGTGATCCTATTGAGACACAAGTTGGTTGATGTGTGTAAGGTGAAATAAAATATAAAAGGTCAACATGGCAATGTCATCATTGTGGTCAAAGGACCAGGAAAAAAAGTATCATAAACTTGCACACCAAATAGGCTAAAATAGACCAATGATAAGGTGATGAGGTTGTCAAGTTAGTGGTCATGGCTAAGCTAAATCCATGTGCACAAGGCACATGGATGATACCTACTTATTTATGTGGATGTAATATCCAAAAAAACTTCAAGCCAAATGTATTTCTTCCCATATGGGAAAGATATGGCTGAGCAACTAGGTTGGTTGTTGGTAGATGCTTAAAAAGTAAGGTGGGGACCTTGACAGGTAAGTGAGATGTCATGAGGGCATCTTTTGTAGGGACAAGGGTAGCTATAAAATCACTTGATTTAGTGCCTATAGTATGCTACTTAGCCACTATATGGGAGATTAGATATTATGAGGCCATGGTGCTAGAACAATTTCCCTAGGTCATGAGATATGTAGAGTATATAGTTGGTTTGGCTGATGGGGAAATAACAGCTACTCTAAGCTAGTGGGAAGCCATGGTTAGATAGTTAGGGGCTTCAAGGAGACCACCATCTGGTATAGGTATAGGTACAAGACTATATGGGGCCAATGGTAGTGGTATAGGGCTAGCTGGGGTTAGTGGGGGGGCATGATTATGCTTAGATATGTGACTTTGGTATATTATTTTGATATCGACCTATATGTTGATGTAATGAAATGTATATTTTATTGAGAGAGAGTTAGATACATTATTACATGTATTATTTTTGACTATTTGATAAATATGATGTATGACATTTGATGTTTTATATATGATGGATGTCTTTAGTTTATGTGATGTTCATGTTTGTGATTTATGGTCATAGATGCTCATGGCTATGGTTATTTGACTCAATAGTTTAGGCATGTGATGTTTAGAAATTTAAATTATGATGTTTTAATTCTACTCATGGTTATGATAGGATATGTTATAGATGGATACATGTTATGGCTCATGTTTATGGTTATATGGTTTGAATGGTGAATGGTATATACTATGATGTTTTGTTCATTGATTTGGTTTATGGTGTAAGAACATGTTTAGAGGCTTACACGATGTGATGGATAGGTTAATATTTATGGTTAGCTACTATATTTTTACATTGTGCTTGGATCTTTGATAGATACATGTTGTTCTACTTATTAATATTGTTCATGATGTTTATGCTTTTGGTATGATGTTTTTTAGTCATGCTGGTAGAAATAGGACTATATAAACTAATACAAGATAAGAAAAGAAACACAATGATTTTTTTAGTGGTAAATACCAATGTGAAACCTAGAATTTGGATTTGTTTAGTGAAAATAAGCCTTTTAGATGCTTTGCATTAGCATGCTTAGGTTGATAAATAGGTATCTCGACCATATTGTGTCAAGTAAGATCATAATCCCATGTATATGATATATGGAGGGATAGTGGGTGAAATTGGAACCATTAGTGAGGATAGTATGCCTTTTTTTTAGGTTTCCAAAGTGGTGTATAAATAATCCTATGTCCATATATAAAGTGTAGATTGATCGATGCAGGAAGTCTACTAAGGAGAGCTGATTATGGATTTCCCAAATCATTTCTTTTATGAGAGCTAATTGTGGCTTCTAAAATTATTTTGCTCTTGATTTTGATTTTATTTATGATTTTGCTTGAGGTTCAGGGGAGGCTAATCGATAGCTTCTAAGAAACTTATAGTTTTGACTAATGCTTAATTCAGTCATCCTTCAAGGGAGTGGTCCAAGTTTATATACTTAGTTTGAATTCTCTTGATAGCTATCCTTCAAGGGAGCAGTCCACCTTATGTTTGGAAATTTTAGATGATTTTCAATAGTTGTCCTTCAAGGGAGTAGTCCATGAATGCTAAAATTGACCCATAATTTGTTTTTACTATTTGATTTTGATATTGCCTTTTCCTTTTATTTGATTTTGGTTGACATAGACTTACTCATACATGCTAATGGATTACCTTTATGAAGGGAAAACTAAGCTGACATGGGGGTACCATAAGTGAAAAAGAGGTATAGGAAACAACGACCATAGGAAACAATATCAAAGAGATGGGAAGTACTATGAGAATCATGCCATGGATAGATTCATGGTACCTATAGTTCAATATTAGGCTATAATTGTGATGGATAATCACATGATTCAGTTTTAGTTGATTGCCCCTAAAAAGAGGGAAATGAATGTGGTTACAAGGGATGATCTCAAGTTAGAAAAATGATGATTGTGATTCTTATCTAACAATAAAAGGGATGCAAATGTGAATCATTGAGAGGCTCACATTTTAGTTTGCCTTTCAGAGAGGACAAATGATAAGCCCCTAATCTATAATTATGGGTAATGATGTAGGGTGCAAGCCAATTAAAATCAAATTTGCCCCTTTTAATTTTATCCATATTAGTTACATGTTGGTTTTACTTGAGGACAAGATCTCCAATATTGAATCCTCATACTTTAAGGTGTTTGTTGTAGGCTTATTTGATTTGTTCTTGATAGACATGAAGATGGGAAAGGGTAGCCAAATGATGCTTGTCAAATAAATCAAGTTGGGCTAAATGTTTTTGATGATAATCATTTTTTGAAACAAAATCATGCAAAGATATGCAAAGAGAATGTATTTGGATTTCAAGAGGCAAGACAAGCTCAGCTCTAAAGATGAGAGAAAGGGTGTAGTACTAGTAGGGTTTCAAATGCTAGTATGATATGCCCATATGGTGAAAGGGATGTGCAAGTGCCAATCCCAACCTAAAGCATTAACCATTTTGGTAAGCATGTTGTTTAGGGTTTTTTTAGAGGCATCAACTTGTTCATTTGCTTCTGGGTGATAATTTGATGAAAATCTAAGATTAATACTAAATACGTCACAAAGGCCTCAAACTTGTTTGTTTTTGAAAGATTTGCCATTATTAGTGATGATCTTATGGGGATTACCAAAATGATATATGATATGGTGGGTGATGAATTTGATAATATTTTAAACCTTCATCAAGACAAGAGGAATAACCTCCACCCATTTGGTAAAATATTTAGTTGTAGTAACTATAAAATGATGTCGTTGTGAAGAGTGGGGGTTTATTTCACCAATAAGGTCGAGAACCCATTGTGAAAAAGGCCAAAAGTATATGAAAAAATAAATGATATTGTGAAGTACATGATGTAAGTTAGCATGTTATTGACACTTGACACACTTTTTCACATAATTATAATAATTTTGGTTAAGGGTGGGCTAGTAATATCCTAGGTAGAGGATGCACTTAGCCACAATGAGTCCACTAAAGTGACCCCCACAGATACCCTCATGTGTCTTTTTGATAGTGTGAGAGGCTTCTAGACCATGAAGGCAATGAAATAGGAGGCCATAAAAACCTTGTTTTTAAATAACTCCTCCCATAATGGTGTAATGAGAGGTGCTATTAATAAATGCTCGATGGGAATTCTTAGAGAGGCCAGAGGGAACTATGCCAAGGTGAAGGTAGTTGAAGGTTTAATGATAATAAAGGTTAAGTAGAATATCTTCCACATTAAAGATGGTTAGAGTGTCTAATTTGGTGTAGGAAGGTTTGGTGAGGTGATTTACAATGATTAATAGTTTGGAGTTCAAGGGTATTGATGAGATTTGAGAGGCAAGAGAAGTCATGGTATCATCAAACTTGTTGGTAGATCATGGGGTGGTTTGAATATGGTAGTATTTGAATGATGATAGGATCTCTTTGACTAGTTTTCGATATAGTTGCATCATTTCATTCTTACACTGGTAAATGCCATTAACTTGGTTAACCACTAATTAGGAGTCACCAAAGATATTGATTATTCTAAATCCTAAGGCTAAGGCAATTTCAAGACCTATTACTAGGGATTCATACTTGACCACATTGTTTATGCATTTGAAGTCAAGTTTAAAGGATAAAGGAAGTGGTTCAGTGATAAGGGGGACAAGGATGATACAAGCTCCCCCACCACATTGACATTTAGAACCATCAAAAAACATGGTTACCTGATTAGTGAAATTTGCTTGAGAGAGGCTTACAATAAACTCATTTAGGAACTCTAGGTGGGGAGGTTGATTGTTTTCTAGGGGTGCCTTGGCTAGTTGGTTAGAAATAACCTACCCCTTGAGTGACTTCTATTGGAAGAACTCAAGGTCAAACTTAGCTAAAATCATGAGCCACTTAGCCATACACTAGTTTTGGTATGGTTTAGAGTGCATTTATTTGAGGGGCTCGGTATTGGCTATGATAAAATTTTATGGTTAAGAAGATAATAACAAAGTTTGGTGGCCATAAAGACTAGGGATAAACATAATTTCTCGGTATGTGTGTACCAAGTCTCATATTCAACAAGTGTGTGGCTAATGTAATAGATGGCTTGCTCCTTATGTTGTTCATCCTGATGGGCAAGCATCACCCCTAAGGAGTGGTTTGTGTAGAGATATAGAGGTAGAAAAGGTTGGCCATATTTAGGAGGCATAAGGATAGGTGGAGATAATAAGTATTTTTTGAGTACATCAAAGGCCTTTTGACTATTGACATTCCACTTGAAAGAGATGCTATTTTTCAAGAGGTGGTGAAAGGGTTGACACTGATTAGAGAGTTGGGAGATGAAGTGATGAATGGATTGAAGCTTTCCATACAAACTATAGAGTTATTTAAGGTTGGTTGGAGGTAACATCTCAAGGATGGCTTTGATTTTAGCTGGATCAACTTTGATTCCTTGAAGGGAAATGATGAAGCTAAGAAATTTTCCTGACAAGAGCCCAAAAATACATTTCTTAGGATTGAGGTAGAGGTGATAGTGGATAAGTCACTCAAAGATAATGTTGAGAATGGCTAAATGGTCTTTTCAAAGCTTAGACTTATTGAGAAGGTCATCCACATAGTCTTTGATGATTGTATGGGTAAGGTCATGGAAAATATAGGTCATGGAATGTTAGTAGGTTATGTCAACATTCTTGAGACTGAAGGGCATGACTCTATAATAGAAAGTCCTCCATGGGGTGATAAAGGTAGTTTTGTGTTTATCTTTAGGGGCAATCAAAATCTGATTATAACTTTAGAATCCATCCGTGAGAGACAACATCTTGTGGCCTACTATAAGATTAACAAGTTAGCCAATGCTAGGTAGAATAAATTCATCATTTGGGCAAGTGAGGTTGAGGTCACAAAAGTACACATAGATACATAGTCCCCCTATGGTTTTAGTGATAGGTACGATGTTCAAAACCCATTGGGGATAATTAATGGGTTGCATAAAGTTGATGGAAAGGAGGCATTGAAGCTCTTCTTTGATAAGGAGAGATATACAAGTGTGTATTCAATAAAGTTTTTGTGACAAGTTTGGTGTCATGATTGGTTATGATGTTATGGGTGGCAATGGCTGGGTTAATACTAGGCATGTTGATATATGACCAGGAGAATGTAATATTGCACTCTTAGAGGAAGGTAGAGAAGTCATGTAGTTATTTAGAGGTGAGAGTTTATCCAAGTTTGATGATATGGGGGTTGTTAAGAGTTCTTATGTCAATGTCTATGGTAGATTCATTTAACATGGTTGAGGTTTTTTGAGGTGAATATTTATGGATGGAGGAATCTAGTACACCAAGGTAGATGAGAATAACATCATCATCTTGACAATGAATAGTGTTAATAGTAGGAAAGTCATCTCCCATGAGTTAAGGATGGATCAAAGGGATGGATATGGATGCTCTTTCATTTTGATAAGTTAGGGGGATAATGGTAATCATGTTGATGAAAAAAAATTTAGGTGGGATGATGTCTTCATCCTCACCCATAAGTGGAAGGGGTGTTGGGGAGGAAGGGGTTTCTTATTCAACAATGGTAGGGGTAATTTTTTTGGATTTCTTCTTATTGGGTAGAATGAAGTTGAGGCCATGCTTATCATGAGGATTTTAGGTCTTAATCAAGGTCAATGTGTGTGGTCCATGCTCATATCATCCCAAACCAAATCCTTTCTAAGCACATTTATCAAGGTATAGTTTGGCAAAGACTGGGTTATCCAAATAAGAGAAGGTAGACGTGAATGGTTGAGGTGGAGAGGGAGTGATGGAAGCATTTAGTGGTTTATCAATTCCCCCATAGATAAAGTGGGTTTGATAGCTTATATTCCCCAAGGGGATGATAGCTTTAATGTTGGGGTCATAACCCAATTGGTGTTTGATTTTCTCATATTCTTCGGGAGTGAGGATGGCATTAAGGATGAAGAGATAGTATTCTCCAAGGGTAAGGAATTAGAAGGTAGGTTCCAAAAGATTAGTGATGGGTATCTATTCCATAGGGATATATGAGTCAGTGGATGCCTCAGTGGAAGAGGATGAAGTAATGGCTTTGGCTTCTATGGGTGAGGTCTTGATGGTGGTTGTTTGTAGTGATTTGGATGGAGGTAGGAGAATGTCATTAGGTTAGTAGGTAATATTACATGCTACAAAAGGGCCAGAGTTAGATTTATGGTAACAACTTGACCTTCATGTTCAATTTTGGCACAATGGTGGAGGGTGGAAAGTACACATCCCATGGCCCAGATCCAAGGTCTCCCCAACAAAACATTTTACTAGAATTCACCTTTGACCACATAGAAGATTTTAGGGAGTGTGCAAGGTCCTAACCAAATATGAAGGATGATGATTCCCAAGGTATGGTCATAGTGTTTTTAAAATATCTAAGGATGGCTAAAGTTTCATACATGAAATTATTTAGTAGCTTTAGTTTCTCATAAGCATGGGAAGAGATGATGTTGATACTAGCTCCCCCATTAATCATAACCTATTTGATGTGGGTCTAGTTGATGTGGGTGGTGATAAAGAGAGGGGTATCTAGGTCTTCAGGGTGGATAGAGGGTATCTCTAAGACCTTAAGGGTAACAAGGGTGGAGAGTTAGAGGGCACCAACAAAGGCCTCTATAGGTTGGTAATCCTTTTATCTAAATTTAATGGCCTACATAGACTCAATCATGGTCTGACAATGGTGGGGTGAAGTGGAAATAAGCTCATAGAGGTTCATTTTATCAAGGGTCTAGTAGATTTGTTTAAGGATGACCCTCCTAATGGATTCAGAGGGGTTAGCCTCCAAAGTGCCTAAGATGGTGACTTTGGGCTTAGTTGTATATGTAGAGGTTTTGGTCTAGTTTGGTATAGGGTGAGTTGGTGTGTATGTCCATAGAATGGACACTTTGGCCTTCCACTTATCCTTTTGTTGTGATCATATAACTACATTAATGGTATGGATAGAGGGGGAAGGTGTGATGGGGGGTTGGGTAGATTATCCATCACTCAAAGGTGAGAGTGGGGGATTAGCAATGTGTTGGTGTCTAGTTGTTGGTTTCAATGGTAGAAAAATTGGTGGAAGGTCATCTACCAAAAGATCATCCTCATTATAGAGTTGGTGGATAATGGCCTAAAGAAAATTTAAAATTCTCTATGTAATGCCCAAGTGTCTTGTGATGGGATCAAATTTAATGGTAATTATACTAGGCTAGCTTTGAACCAAGAGGATCAAAAGGTCTAATGGGAGGTAATATGACGAAGGAGGTCTGCACTAATCTTTGAAGAATGGTCATATAAGATTGTGCTAGAGGTAAGAAAGGTTTAGGGATCATGGTTTGGGTTGGTAAGATGGGTGTGTTGGTGGCAATAGGTTTGGTGAGAGATGGTTTGGGTAAGGTGGTGTTTCTAGATGATGGTTTAGTTTGGATATGTTGGTAGTTGGGGTGGCTAAGTTTGATGGTTTAACTAGTTGTGATCTGGGAAGGACTAACACGTAGGGTAAAAAATGTGCTAGTGTAATCAATGGTAGTGGGTGACATATGTTGAAAGGGGTTTTATTTTTAAGCAAAGTGGAAGGGTGATGCCCTAATATAAAGGGAAAGGTAGAGGAAGGTAGAGGCTTAGTCATGTGTCCTTTCAATGTTTTCATCCTCTTGGTTGGTGTTGGTCAAGATCTGGGTATAGGCTTGGGTGAAGTTAAGTCTAATTTAAAGGATGGGTGAACCAAACTCTGAGTAGGGAAGACACCAAGAGTTTTGAAAGGTTTGGTTGGTGAGGTGGTGGCTTTTTGGTTAACTTATAAATTGAGGGGTTGTTAGAGGTTTGGATTAGTTTAAGAGGTGGTGGAGAGATGATGGATTGGTTGGTTAGAGTCATTCTAGAAGGTTTAGGTTTGTTGATAGAGTGAGGCCCTAACTACTACCAAAAAGTGGTTCTATCCATGTCTAGTTTTAAGGAAAATTCCAATTTCTATACTAATATGGAAAAAGGTTTGTGTACTAGTCCTAATTTGTGGGTAGTGGATGTAATAGATAGACTTGTAGGTTGGGGAGGATGGTTGGTAGGTTGATTGATTTATTGAGGTGAGGAAGGTAGGGTTGGGATAGATAACTCCTCCATTAGAGGTACTAGTGGAACCACTTCTCCTCTAGGGATGATGTCCATAGGTGTGGCAGTTTGTTTAGTAGTTGGTAGAGGTGGTGAACCAAGAATATTAACTTGTCTAGATGTGCTAGTTGAGGTAATATGTGATTATTACAAGACTTATATGAGGGTAGTTAAGGAGAAAGGAACCTCTTTGGTTTGGATATCCAAAGGAGGGTAAAGTGATGCTATTACCTTGGTAAGAAAGGTCAGGGAAGAATGGGTAGATTGGTTGATCAAGTCCTCATGGATAGGTGTATTATGAACCATATTGACTGTGTGGGCCTTATGAGCTCATTCATCCTATGTGTCCTTAGTTTTAATATGGGGATGGTTGGGAAAAGGTTTGTTGAAGATGTCAAGAGCTTGATTTTAAGGGGAATTAGGATTATAAAACATGAGTTCCCCCTTATTAATAAGACTTTGAACAACATTCTTAAAAGTATTACATCAGCTGATGTCATATCTAATTACACAATGAAAAGCATAGAGGTTATTCTCTTTATACCAAGAAGGTGTTAGATGAGAAGAATAAAATTACTAGGGAGGTTTGATAGATGGAAGTTGTATAAGGTTAGCTTTTAGTAGCTTCTCTAGAATCGAGGTGTGAGATTATTCAAGTGGAGTGAATTGTTTTTGGTTATTTCAGTTTGGGTTCCTTACATTTAGATTGGAGGTAATGGGAGAATGTTTTTGGTTTACATTGGGTAGAAGGGTAGTTTTAAGGATGATGGCATTCATGATTCCCTTGGTTTTGGTTCTAGTATTGGCTTGGTTGCTTGGTTTGGAAGAAGAGGTTTCTTTGGTCTTGAAGGTAGAATTCTTGTTTTGTAACTTCAATTTACCCTCATCAATGGCCTGGTTTTCTAGCTTACGTGCCATGGTAAAAGCCTCATCAAAGGTTTTGAAGCTCTAGACACGTAGTGTAGAAGATATATGTTTGGTGCAAGCTTGAGTGAAAATTTCTATAAGTTTAGGTTGAATTAGGGAGAATGAAAGTTGATTAATCAAACTTCTCTAATAGGCAAAAAAATCAGCAATAGACTCATCATCGAATTGCCTAATAGAATAGAGGTCTGTGATAGAGACCTTCTTAGAAAAGTTAATGGAAAAGTGATCCAAGAAGACTTGTGCTAGTTGGGTGAAAGAGAAGATGAAATGCTTGGTGAGGGTACTATGCCAGTAAAATGTTGGGATGGATAAAGACATTGGGAAGGTTTAAAGGATAAAGGAATCATTGTAAGAAATCATGTAACATACATGCCTAAAATACCTAAGGTGTTACTGGGGGTCTTCCTTGCTTTGAAATTTGGTAAATTTAGAAGCTATCATTGAGGAGGGTAAGGTCTGATGGGGACAAAAGGATGAATACATTCATTATAAATATGTTCATAGGATATGATATTATGAGCTCTTGAAATGGATGACTCAAGGTTTGTCATCTTGTCTATGAGCATTTTCATTAGGTTGGTTGAAGGCAACATACCAAAAATATTGTAAGGTTGATATTATGGTTGAGGTTAGGCAATATATTGGTAATTTATTATAATTTAAGAGGCTACCACATATTAGATTATGGATGATAGAGGTTGGGTAAGGTAGGTGGTTTATGGTGGTTGGGTAGTGGGTACATACCCTGTGGGTTAGGGATGTATCCTAGATTGGGTGCAATGGGTAATTGCTAAGAAGTCACTATGGATTGGGCATGGATGGTAGTTGGGTTGGTGATAAGAGTGGAGGTAGTGACCTTTGTGCTAATGGGTGGTGAGGTAGAAGGGATAGATACCCATAAGATTGGTAAAGGTGTATTGATAGATGGGCTAGGTTTGACAGAGGGGAGGTTGGTAATGCCAGTGGTGGGTACTGAAACTACAAGTGGGACATGATGGGTTAATGGTTGGGTTATCCCCAAGGTAGAGGAGTCATTAGTAGGGGTGGAAGGTGTAAGGGTAATAATTACTTGGATAGGTTAGTTTTTAGCTGTACCATTAAAGGAGTTAGTAAATGAAGATGCCTGGGTGGTCAAAGGTTGGGTGGTGATCATGGCAATAAGGATACCTTACATAAGGTGGGATGGCATGCCATAAGGAGGATCTTTAGGTAGAGTTAAAACCATGATATGGTGAGAAGAGGTGTTAAGATAGTGCTAAAGGGCCACTAGATTGTTGTTTAGAAAGGTGGTAAAATCCATGTCCCCTTAGGGAAATCCCTCAAGGAAAGTAGGGCTTCCCAATAGATGAGGTGAATCTTCTACCTTAGAGATGTACTCTATAGATGAGGATGTAGAAGTGGTTGATTTAAGTGATGGATTTTATTCTACCAGGTCTCTTCATTGTTGATGAGTGAGAACCATACAAGAAAAAAGGGGAGAGAAAATAAGACCAATCTCACTACTCAAACAAGAAGAAGACAAGAAAATGATCAAGGAAATCAAGACACACATTATGAAGTATGCTTAAGCCTAGAGGCTAATTTTAATCTTGATTTTGGCTTATGCCTTAGTTTATGAGAATGTGTGATAGAAGTTGGCTTGTAAATTAGGTACTATAAAAGCAGTCTATGATTGGTTTCAGGTTATTTAGGTGCTCAAAATAATCTATATTGGAAGCAATATGTGGCTTGGTATTGGGGCCTACCCCCTCACTTCACATTCCTATAGCAATAAGGGTGTTAGGTGCTTATCCAACATATATTGATGTCCAGAGTTTATACTCAACCAGAGAGCTGAGTTGGTTCTCTTCTTGGTAATGACCTCCAAGTATGATTGCCAAGAATGGGTAAGGTGATCACTAGGTGATGAAATCCTAGTCGGTCCTTGTCTCAAATTGTTTTGATGTTTGATTGATGAAAGTGGTTTAGATAGTGTGTGCAAGAAAAGTGGTGCTATGATAAGATTACTATTCTTTAATTCAAAGTGAATTAATATTAAAATTAAGAAATGGTTGTAGTTGATTTTAATCCCAAAAGAAATTTTAGTTTCAATTATGAGCACAAATAGAGAGAAGAACATACAAATGCAAATAAAACACTAGTAAAGACTCTAGGTCCTATCAAGTGTGCCATAAGGTTTCATGTAAATTTTCACTTAAGGTTATAGAGAAAGAGAGAAAAGAAACTCGATATAGGTATGGTTGAAAAACTTGTTTGTTTGTGCATGCATTGAATCAGAAGATTATGAAGAGCTCCTCTTTGGCTTGGGAGGAATACCTGTAGATATGAAAGCAGTAAGGCAAACCTATTTGTTAGATAGATAGTAAGGTGGATTGCCTAGTGAGAGCTAGATCTTGGAAGTGAGAACTTCTTTAAGGGTTATCAATCCACCAATTTTAAATAATTAAGCTGACAAAAATGGAAATAAGATACTTGCATCAGTAATAGAATATTACTAAAATTGAATACAAGAAAAGCTTGGTCATAAAAGAGAATATAAATGATCTAATTAGTGATAAATTGATTATTAATAGTAATAACAGGTCAGGGTATGGCTCCAAAAATAAAAAAGGGGCCTGTGAATAGGTAGGGACATAGAAAAATGAATTTGGTTGGGTATAAGAAGGTCAATTTAGTTTGTTGGTTTTGGGTACCATAGGTGACCATCATCGGTCATACAACCATCACCAATCAAGGGTAACTATCACTAGTTAGGTGACCATCACCAGTTGAGGATAACCATCACTAGTTTCCTGTCAGTGAATTTGAAGATAGTGGTACTGGGGTTTGGGTTTACTAATTAACAAGATCTAGAAATTGGATTTTGGGAGATAGCTTAGGCTTAGAATGAAAACATAGTAAAAGAATACAAGAAAATGAATACTTTTCTTACCATAAATTAGTTGGTGGGTGGTTGATGTAGATTTGCTTGTTGGTGGAATTTAGGTTGATTCTGGTAGCATAACAATACTTGGAGCTTAGTGAAGGGTCAACGTCAAGTAGGCTCCCTATGTGATGGATTATATCACTTGATAATGTAGATTGATTTGATTGACCTAAAAAAAGAGATTCTAGATCCAAAGAGCTATTGATAAAAAATGTAGATCATTTGATCTCCCAAGCCTCTCTCTCTTATAGGCACAAGAAAAGGTGGAAGCGGTTGTCCAAACTAGACTTGAAGGAGGCTTCTAAATATAAGCCATCCATACAAAGGGCTTACAACTAGATTTAGACTAGTATATTTAGAAAAAGTAAGGTGTTGGTTTACATGTAGGTTGCATGCTAAGTCAAAGCTATCCAACTTAACTGTCATCAGTTAGGGAGACCATCACCGGTCACCCTGACCATCGTTGGTCAAGGACCTAGGAAAAAGATAGGTTAAAATGGGTCAAAAGGTGAGTTAATCTAGATAAGTGACTAACATGAATATGAATTAGGTAAGTAGGTTAGGCTAGGTAGGTTTGTCAAACTTATAGGTGTAGTTGACAGAGGTCAAGAGAAACTAAAGGTATTGTGATGACTAGGACCATGTGTGTGGTTTTCTAGTGTCTACAAGTATGAAAATAGGCAAAACCACTTCTATTCTTGTAAAAATATAGATACATAATAAATTTAATGCAAAATCACTTCTAAAGAGTACAAGATCACATATTTTAAGTAATATCATAACTATGCATTACGTGGTTTTTCAAACTATCTATTAACCATGACCTTATATGCTATGAAAAATTGATAATTATTAGACAAGACTACAAGTATTACTAAAAAATCACAAGTCACAATCTATGGCTTTATGAGAAAATAAAAACCTTATTAATCTAACACTTAGATTAAATTAAAATTGTGCTAGAAATATTTATAAATATTTTTTATAGGTTATTTCTATATACAAAAATATAAGGGCAATATTATATAATATTTGACCCTTGAAACACATGATTATTTATGACCACAATATAAGTTATAAATTTATTCACAAAGAGTCCATAAGGTGAAAAGGATATTAGATGTAAAAATATTTTTAGACTTTTACCAGAGGTTAAAAGAGATTAAATCCTACTATTTACAAAATGATACAATTGTTTAATGTTTTTAAGTCAAAATCACCTATTTAAAAGCAAAATCACTTATGTTAAAAAAAATTTCTATTTTATAAGTTATAATTTTGTCAACAGTTAAAAATCATTATTAAATATTACAGAGTACAAAAATCCTAAAGATATTCAAAGATAATGATATGGTCTTAGAATAAACCTATAATATACTCAATATAAATTAAAAAAAAAACAAGTGTGATTTGTTTTCTACAAAATCATCCTTGGACCTACAAAAATGCAAATCATTAGTCAAAATCACTTCTATGAATCTATGGTATTATGTACAGACTATAGAACAGTCTAGGGCTGGTATCTTTATTTCCTATACATGTAAAATAACTAGGTAGAGACAAAAAATTGTTAAAAATTCAAAGGTTAGTAGGCTAACTTGATGGTTTTAACCAAAAAGGCAAAATTACTATTTTTGAGGGCAATATCATGACTTTTATAACATTATCACGACTATAGATTAGCGATATCGATTTAAAATAAAGTTACTATTAGGGATAGAAATAATCAAGTTTTTTCCTATCATTGTAAGACAAAATGGGTTAATATGGACCCATATAAGCTTAAATGTCTATATTAAACTGGCTATTTTTTATTAAAACTATTTCCTATAATATCGCAACTTATATGTCAAAACCGTAGATTTTTAGCAAAATCACCTTTTATGAGTATACAATATTAAATAAAGTCTAAAACATACAAAACCAAAAATCCATTAG
The DNA here is from genome assembly GCA_037957365.1 of Torreya grandis. Taxonomy (NCBI): domain Eukaryota; kingdom Viridiplantae; phylum Streptophyta; class Pinopsida; order Cupressales; family Taxaceae; genus Torreya; species Torreya grandis. Next base: position 4,023,137 of record JARHVA010000653.1, on the reverse strand, counting down.
TGGTCAAAAGGTTGGTTAGTGCAAAATCGCTAATCTTATGACAAAACTACATATGCAATATCATGATTTGTAGAACAAAATCACTTTTCACCTGTATGTGAAAATTTGATCAAATTTAGAGTTCTTCCTTTGTCCAGTCAGTCCTAAAAACTATTAAAACACTTCTAATAAATAAAATAATTAAATTTAAGGGATTCTTCCACTATGGTCTTTAATGTATGATTGTATTTTTGAGTTATTGATAAAAACTACTATATATAGTAAAGTTAAACTCAACAACATAATAACATCAAAAAGAGAGAAATAAAGGAAAAATAAATAATTAAGAATGAAATATTACCATCACCTTGTCCCATATGGATTCTCTCCAATATCTTCACACCAATTCTAATTCAAAATTGATTGAATGTGGATTTGCTTGCTTGTGGCAAATTTCTCTAATGGCTTCCTTAAATAGTTGAATGGATTTGCAAGATTATGGGGATGCTTTAGGATGGATGAGTATGAGAGTATAATGAAGGTTTATAGATTTTATAATTTAGTTTGGCCTTGGCCCAATCAAGGATTTCATAGGAGGTGGAAGGTATTTTAGGGGAATTTTAAATTATTTATAAGTCTTTAGTTTAGAGACTTCTAGAATCTTAGAGGAGCTTCTCTAGTTCTAGAGGTTTTTTGGTTCGTTTAGGAGATAATGGGGGATTAGATGGGGATTAAATAATATTTAGGTTTCATAGGGATGTAGGAGAGGCTATGGTGGTATGTTGTCTAGGGGTAGTTGAATAAATAGGAATTTTAAATTTACAAGTGGGTTAGTGGGTAGTTAATGCAATAGGATTAGTATATAAATATGTTTGTTAGTAGGTTAATGGGGTAATTAATTGGTTGTATAGGTATATAAAGGTTTATGGGGTATAGGAAATATTATATATGAAATTTTTATTTTAATTAATTGAGTAAGGCTATGGTTATTATATGAATTAACATGTTTAATAGAATTATTAAGACAAGCAAATTTCAATGCATACACCTATCTTGGGATAACTTAATGATGTATTAATTCAAGTTACTTTAGAACCTCAAGTACAAATGATTATCTACATACTAGTAGTGGATATTCTATAAGGATAAAGATTATTATTGAGTATAGATTGGTCAAAAATGTTAAATGGATATATTTCCATATACTTTTCTCATATTTGGCTACCATGGAGAAGCATTGCCAACCGGATCAGGATCGATCAAGAGCCTAGGATGAAACATCCTATTACAGAGTATAATAATGCCAATGAAGAAGTAAGTTATAAGTCTCCTAGTCTTGTAATTTATATGTTTAATATAAGGCATGAAATGTAGGAAGAAATTTAGGGCCCTTCCCAATTATATACCTTCCATTTTGATGGGGAAAGATCTAAGAAAAGATCAAGTGTTGGTATCAAGTTGGTTGATACATAAGGAAATAAATAATTATTAATGTATAGTCTTCAATTTCCATGCTCCAATAACAGAGTAGAGGATGAGGCCCTGATTCTAGGATTATAGTTTTCCCTCAAGATTAATGTCAATTAACTTATGGTATACGAAGACTCAAAAATGGTGATTAACTAAGTTAGGAATAAGTATCAATGAAAATTATCATATTTAAAGAAGTAAGAGTATAGATCCTAGGATCTAATCGAGTTATTTGAAATTTTCAATGAAGTGCCTATCTCAAGAGAACAAAACTAGGCTATTGATTCACTAGCTACTTTAGTAGCAAATTTGGCCCCTCTATAGGAGTCAAAAGTATAGACATTATCTATTATCCCTTAGTACCAGATAATGTTGAATTTTTTTAAGTATTTGATGATGATCAGTAGATCATCTATTTTTTGAAAAAGTTAGGACACTTTGAGTCTCAAATAATTGATGATGAGGAAAGGAACCATAGGTTCTATGAAGAATTGGGTTAATAGGATGTTATCCAACTAAAGGAAAATCATATCCCATTGGGGATGGTTGCTTTGGAAAGGAGATTTAGCACATACCCTAAAGCACAAAAAAAAAGATAGCTCAAGGTTAATGAATCCAAGTTCAACTCAGACATTGTTGATGATGAAAGAAACACACATCTTGCTAATATTAGCTTAAACTACACTCTAGATGAAAGGTAGAAGGTCAAGGAATTAATCTTCAGGTATAAAGATGTGATTGTATGGACCTATCATGATTTAAGGATATTCAATCCTAAAGTCATCACCCATACAATTCCACTCAAACCATATCATAAACAATTTAGGCAAAGGTAAAAGTCATTAATCCTATCTTAGAACCATTTATCCAAAATAAGTAGATAAACTACTTAGTGCTTAGATAGTTTTTCCTATCAAGCATTCAACTTGGGTGGCTAATCTAGTCCCGATCAGGAAAAAGAGTAGTGAAATCATATTATGTCAACTTCAAGAATATGAATAAGGCTTCTACGAAATATAATTATCCTTTAAACTCCTTAGATGAGGTAAGACAAACTATGAGTGGTTATATAATGATGTCTTTATTACATATATTTTTAAAGATATAATTAAGTACTAGTCAAATTAGAGGATACGATGAACATTTTTTTTACTACAAAATGGGGAACATATGTGTACAAGTGAATGACATTTGGGTTAATCAACACTGAAGTTACTTTTGAAAGAGTGATGTATCATGCATTCTAGGGACTGATAGGAAAATGCATAATTATATGCATGGATGATCTCATTGTTTTATATAAAAATAGAGATGATCATATTGACCATCTTTAGTCCATTTTTGAAAGGTTCAGGAAGTTTGGTATATCATTGAACCCCAAGAAGAGTATATTTGGTGTTACCAAAGGTAAGCTTTGGGACACATTATCACTAAATATGGGATCATTATTAACCCAAACATAATTTAGGGGATTTCAAAAATAATGTTCTTAAATAGCAAAAAGGAGCTCAAGTCCTTCTTTGGGAAGATTAATTTTGTAAGGAGATTCATATCAATATTTATAGAGATTGTCAGACCCATGAACACAATGCTCAAATAGGACACCAAAGTGGAGTGAAAATTTGAATTTAAGAAGTCTTTCTAAGACATAAATAAATTTATTTCACAAGCCCTAGTGTTGGTTAGCCTAGATTTCACTAAATACTTTTTCGTGTATTCATTTACTTTAGAGCATACCATTGTTGTTGTGCTTACATAAAATAAGGAAGAAAGTGAAAAACCTATCAATTTTATGAGAATGAAATTGAAAGATGTATATTTTAGATACTCCCTAATTGACAAGCAAATCTTTTCCCTTGTCAAAATAGTTAAGAAGTTTGGTACTACATCCTCTAAAATAAGACCATAACCAGTGTAATAGACCATGATATCAAGCTTATGATAGGATAAAATGAATTGGGAGAGCATAGAGATAAATGGATGGAAAAATTATAGTTGTTTGATATTGAAATTAAACCTACCAAGATTGTTAGAAGATAAGGCATTGTTCAGTTGATGATTGAACTAGACCCATGCATCACCATCAAAGAAGTCTACCAAACATAGGTTTATCAAGAGGATTGGTATTCAAGTATTAATCAATTTTTACTCACTGAAACATTCCCCTATAAACTCAAGAGAGAACAAAATAGATCCTTAAGGCTAAAAGTTGCTCATTATATGATAAGAAAAGGAATCCTCTACAAGAAGAACTATAAAGACATCTATTTAATATGTGTGACATGTGAATAATCTCAGGAGATCTTGTAAAATATGCATCAAAAAATTTGTAATGACCATCTATCTAGCTATACTATAGCCCATAAAATACTTAAAATGGGTTATTAATGGCCAATAGTCTTTAAGGATGCTCATTTCCATGTGAGGTCATGCCATGAATGCTAGGTCTTGGTAAAAAGAGAGGTGCATGCATTAATGCCCTTATAGTTTGTGATTGAAGGTAAGCCATTTTACCAATGGGGCTTAGATTTCATTAGTGTCATAACCCAAATTATTTAGCTAGGCATAAGTTTTTGCTCACTATTATACATTATTTCATTAGATGGACTAAGGTAAAAACCACCAAGAACTCAAGATACCAAGATGTGATTAGTTTCTTTGAAGAAAATATCACAACTAGGTTTGAAAACCTAGTTTGCGACAATGGGCCAACATTTCCATCAGCTGCATTTATCAAATGGGACCATGGTAATCATATCACAATCAGATCATCCTCCAATCACTACTTGTAAGGGAATAGATTGCTTGAGTCAACTAAAAAGAACCTCATAGATGCTATCAATAAATTAGCCATAGATTAGCCTAGAGAATGGCATCTGTTAATAAAATATACACTTTGGGTAGATCAGACTTGGTATAAATAACCCCTAAAGCTTTGCAATATATTTTAGTTTATGGGAAATAGTCAATGTTCCTAATCATTCTAAAGATACCAACATATCAATTTATGTAGGAATACATGGAGCCTAATGAGAAGATAGAGTAAATATTGTTGGATATCATTGAAATGGAATATTCTAGGAATTAAGCATTACAAAAGTTTAGTAGACATCAAAACATAATAAAAAGATGGTTCAATAAGAGAGAAAAATCTAAAGCATTAATTATTTTTGACTTGGTGTTGTTATGTGACAAATCCCATGAGAAAAAAAGAATGCATGACAAATTTACCCTACTATGGATAAGACCTTATCAGATCTATGATATCTTGGGTAATAATGCATCCATTTGAAAGACATCTAAGGTAATGATTTGACATATCTGATCAATTGATAGTTTTTGAAGCATTACTTCATGGATGCTCCATCAAAAGAGGTCTCTGAGTAACAATGAATGTTTTAGCAGAGGTAGGATTAGGTTAGAATTATTTTATTAGTTAGCTTCATTATTTTAATCATTTTCTTCCATTATATTAGTTCTTGTTTTCTAGATTAGTCACTTTTACTTTTGATAGTTTGTTTTTCTTAGTCTAGTGTTTTTGTTTTAGGTAGTGTGTGATTGTATTGTGTGTGTGTGTGTGTGTGTTTGTATTATATATATATATATATATATATATATATATATATATATATATATATATATATATATATATATATATATATATATATATATATATATATGAAGTTATTTAAACATAATAACATAAAAAAAATTAAAATAAAGGAACAATCATTCAATTAAACATGGAATTATTACCATCACTTTGTCCCTTATGTCTTCTCTCCAAGTAGATTTGAATGCCAAATTGATTGAGTGTGGATTGCTTAGTTTTTACTTCAAAATGAATCTCATGTCTTAGGTTGTTTAATGGATTTAAAAGAGTGTGAGGATGCTTTATAATGGATGATTATGAGAGTATAATTAGGGATTATTGATTTCCAAGCTAGTTTGGCCATGGACCAAGCATGGCTTTTATAGGATGGTGGAGGAGATTTTAGGGGATTTAAATTATTTAGAAGTCTCTAGTTTAGAGACTTCTAGAATCTTGGAAGAACTTCCTTCGTTATAGATATTTTTTGGATTATTTTAGGGGATAATAGAGGATTATATGGTAATTAATGAGGTTTAATATTTATAAGGATGTAGGAGAGGCTTGGGTGGTAGGGTAGCTAAGGAGTAGTTGAATAAATAAGATTTTTAAATTAACAAGTGGGCTAGTGGGTAGATTAGTGGCTAAATAGGTTAGTTAGTAGGTTAATGGGGTAATTAATTGGTTATAAGGGTATGGTAAGGTCTATGGGATGTAGGGAATATGGTGTAGGAAACTAGGATATTGATTAATTGGCTAAGGCTATGGTTTTGGGTTACATTAGTAGGTTTAATAGGATTATTATGATGAGTTGATTTAGGTGCATACATTTTAAACCTATTTAAAAGGGTATTACAAGTGAAGAGAAGTGAAATGAGTAATAGATTTTAAAATAAAAACCATTTCATTGATGATAACATTGTTAGTAAACATGATACCCCATCAAGGGATCATGTCGAAAGGAATGAGGCAAATGGACACTCGAAAGGAAATCCCTAGGGTGGGATAAGACCAAGATGAGGTTAGGGGTTTGGGATTCCTTGAGTAGTGATGTAGCTACAATTGAGGTCCCTAGGCATAAGTGCTATGGGATAAAGTGACTTAGCATATAAGGAGTAGTTCTAGATAATCGATTGGTGTCTAGAAGAGAGGTAGGTTAATTAATATGATAGGATTTGAATTCTCAAGATGTAGACATTATTTAGGGAATAAAGAGATGATATAGGCCACAATATAAGGATAATTATTATAGAAAGGAAACATGTTAGGGATGGTTGGAATTTAATAGAGGACATTTGATGGATGACTAGTGATAATAAGCCATTTTATGTGAGATGTATAGCTAAGTATGATTTAATATTGATGAGTGATCCATAGGGGATAGGATGGGATTAGGTGTGAATAGTGGTTGAACTATCCTTGAGCATAAGAATGTGGTTAGGTGCTACCTACATAGTATTAAAATACCCTAGGCTAATGTAGTTTTGACTCAGGATTGTGGACTTATAATTGGGAATATAAAACTTTGCCCTAGGAGAATTAGGATGGGTAAAACAATGATGAATTATAATAATCGATTAGTAAATGGGATTTGGGGACCAAGATTAGTAACTAAGGTATGATAATGTGATTATCAAAGGTCAAATGGGTTATGAGGGGTAAAATTAAGGGTGAATGAGGGGTAAAATAGAATAATGTGGGTAAAAAAGTCTATTTTGTCTTTTAGCCTTTTGAATTTGTTGCTTTGGAACCCTAGAAATGGACCACATCCATCACATCATGAGAGAGAGTCTAGGAGCACAAAAGGCTATTTGAAGTGGGGACCTCAGTAAATATCCATTTCTAACTCATTAATTTTTTCATTTTCATGTTTATTTTGGCATTAATTGCATGTACGTGCCACAGATACAATACTTATATTGGGGGTAATGCCTTTAGTGGTGGTATTGTCCTCTAAATTTTTGATATCAAAATTACAAATTTCAATATTACATTACCATGATGGGTGACCTATAGTATTAAAATATTATAATAAGTGATCTATGATATTACATTATTGTAAGGAGAGAATTATGGTTTTACAAAAATATAAGGTCAGACCTATGGTTTTTTAAAACCATAGAATACAAATAGTGATATTGATAAATTTATTAGTTAGGGATAGGTTTAAAGTTAAGATTTGGTAGTGGTTAGGGGTATGGGTTAGGGAAGGTGTGTGAGAGGGATTAGGGATTTAGGGAGGTAAGTTAGAGGGATTAAGGACTTAGGGTGATTAGGATAGGGTAGTTAGGTTAGATGAGTGAGTTGGGGATGTAGGTATTAGGTTGATGAGATGTGATAGGCTAGATGTAAGTGTGATTTGATAGGATGTGTATTGGCAGGGGAGGATTTAGGGGTGATGGTGTCCCAACTATGATGTCTGGTGGTGTTTTATGAAATGCATTTTCTGACACTTGAGGATTATGGAGTATTAGAGCTAAGAAGCCTATATTATATTGTGATGATACTAGTAGTAAGGATATATAGGGTATTGATCATGACCTTAGTTAAGAGGTGGCACTCTGAAACTAACACCTTTCATTTCATGACTGGGGAGATGATAGTCACTCTAGAGGATGTGTTACACATCTTCTATCTACATATGAGAATCCATAAGATATATTGTTCTCTCATACCCTTAGTTTGATAGTGTAGAGGATGGATGTTAGATTATAGATTGGGGTATGGGATTCATAAGTGGATATTAATAGGGCCTTGAGGGAGGGCACGATGTATAGATTGACACTTTTAGCGATGTCTCTTTTGACTGACACACTCTTACTAGATAAGAGTAATCATTGGTTTCACTTGAGATTGGGGGCATGGTTTTAGACATGGTCTAGGATTATCAAGTGTTTGCCTAGGGTCTTATTATGTTATCCCACTCATACAAAGAGCTACACATTAGAACATATAAATGATAAGTGAGCCTAGGCCCCTCTCTTTTATTATAGATATGGAGTTTGGATCATATTTATATAGAGTGACTATTGGGTAATCATGTAGTTAGGGAGCCTTATTAGCCTCTAGTATTTAGGTGGACATCATTCTCAAATTACAGAGGTATCATGCTAGGGAGATTCAATTTTATAGACAAACATTTGATCATCTGTGATTATAGTAGGTTACTTAGATGCCATATTGACCAATTCAATGGAGGTGTTTTGAGGATGCAAATGTCACATGATTCATGCTGACTAAGCATTATCTTACTAGATGTTAAGATTATATCATTGAGTAGTATAAACCTAATTATGTACAATCAGAGTTTAGGAGGCCATAAGATATGCCTAGGGAAGAACATTTATTTGCTTGTAATGATATGGATAAATCTCAATGGAGCATTCTGATGGATATGGAATTATCAATATTGGATTATGATATAATTTCCTTGATAGTATGGGATTACTAGACTCTGATCCTAGATCCTAGAGTGAAAAAAACATACACATCTTGGTGGGCACATAGATAGCTGCATAGATTACTTAAATGGCCAGCTGGGGTGAGGAAGGGGGATGTGCAAATATCATTATAGGAATGTATTAGGTTAAGGAGATGAGAGATTAGAGAGCATAACCTAAGGCATAGGGCTATTAGGATGGATAAAGGGGCTGAATGCGATGGATGTGGATGGAGAAGACCATGGAGATCAAAGTGGAGATCAAACAAGAGCTGGGGACTAGGTTAGAGGGGGAGTTTAGGATGGAAGGAATGGAGGTGAATATGAGGCAAGGCCATCTAAGACACCATTGAGTGAGGATTAGTGATCACTCTTATATAGGATGAGGAGAGATATACAAGCTTGAGTCTTAGAGATTGTAAGGATCACAATAGAGAGGGATACATTAGCTACAAAGTTATAGGGGTAGAGTATACATAGGGATAGTCAATTGGCTAGAGCACATGAATAGGTAGAATGTTTGATAAGATAGGTATCAGCCTTATAAGGGTAGATAGATATATTGTAGGGCTAGATTTAGAGTTGTGATGCTCATATTGTGACTTTATAGGGCCATATTGGGTAGCTATAGTCTAGGGTAAGGGAGATGGAAGGAGAGTTATAGGTAGATGAGAAGGCCAAGGAGGAAGGCGATGTAATAATTTCATAAAGTGGGATAGGGCTGATCATGAGGTAGATTACATAACTAACATGGGAGGTCTAATATTATAGGGATTTGTATGAAGTAGTGGTACCACCTGATTAACATGAATGACATTTAGGGCCAATTCTTCCTAGTTGATACATTAACCTTCCAAGGGACCACTAAGAAATCAATGAGTCAAGTTTTATGATTTGCAAGACTTGTATCATATGATGGATATGCTTGTATTGTAACACATTGATGCCCAGGGGTCCCATTTATGTATTTATATATTTTGACATAGAATATGATGGAGATTATGGACTATGGATATATACGTGATTATGATTTTATGATATATGATGTTATGGTTATGTGATTATGTTATTGATGGATGAGTTTAGATTATGTGATTGTTAGGTTTATTGATTATGGATGTGATTTATTGATGTTATGTGATTTTAGGATTATGTTTATGATGATGTGTAGTTATTGATGAGATAATGATGATGATATGTTTAGATGACTGATTTGATGATATAATGATCTGTATGGTTTAGATGATGTTCATTTATGGATTATGGATTTATATTATATGATTTTTTTATTATGATAATTAAATGAGGTGTTTAGATTTTATGTGTTTTAAAATGAGTTGTATTGTTGAACATGATTTTATTTATTATGGAGGATGTTTATGGTTTTATGGTTATAATATAATGAAAAATGACATGTAATGTTTGGTAAAGACGTGTTATTAAATAATCCATTGTTTTAATTATGTGTCTCACAAAATGATCTTAGGTAAAATCCTCTTGCACAAAGGAGAGGGGTGGGTGTGGGGTAAATAAAATAGGATTGGTGGATTAGATAGTGACATGATTAGGGGTATGGGATGGGGGGAATTTAAAGCCATTAGATATGTAGGCAATCTATTTTACTATTGCATGTGTAAGTATAAGTGTACCAATAACATGATAGTCATCACATACACATTAGATTCATAATGAGTGGGAACTATATTTGAGTGATTTCTCCCAATATAGATTTTGGGAAGTCACTTAAGACTATCCTCATTCCCATTATAAGAAAAGGCAAATTATAAAAAGACAAGTTAATAAAATGATAAAATTTACTGACTATGACAAATATTTACAAGACTTTAATGATTATAGACAAAATTGATTAAAAATAACACATACACACATATAAAATGATAAGAAAAGACATATACATGACTGACTACTTAAAAATCTATAAAAGACAAGGAAAAATATTTTTGATTTATATACATGTGAGTTTTATAAACAACCTAAGGAAATGATAATTAATAGGCTTAATAACAAGTTTGATAAAAGACACTATATACAAGAGGTCTCAAGAGGAACAACTTTTAGGGATAATTAAATATGTGCATAGGGTTGATTGTGCCCAAAATTATTTATGATAATGAGACAAGGATCTAAACCAGTCATAAATGACCGTATTTAGGATCTAAAGTGAATGATCATGATTTAGTTGTAGAGTACATGATGGGTCTTTGATTAATAACATTAGATAACCCTTCAATAATGATGAAGTTATTTGGTTCTTGTAGATCTTTTCTTAGGGGTGGATATGATAGACAAGTTGGGATGCAATTAAGGAAAATAGGAGAAAGAATAATTAATGAAGATGTGACACACACACACACACACACACACACACACACACACACACACACACACACACACACACACACAAAGATGTCCAAAATAGAATGTGTAGATGTTGGAGAGTAGAATTAGATATTTTGGAGGACTCAATAGATATTACCCTCATAAAATCAATAATTATTTTCTCCAATTCGTAACTCATGTCTCCTAATTCTACCTAATATAATATACACCCACTATGAGGACTAGGGTCATATGGGGAATGATATAATGGAATGGAATGAAGGGTGGAATGGTGATAGATATGCCCCCAAGAGTGGGGAATTATAGATGGAGGTTTTGGAGCCTTTCAAGTATAAAATAATTTGAAATACACAATATTCATAGGCTCACCAAGCTCATCACCATAGAGTGTAGATAATCTATAGGCTTCTGATCCAATTTTTTTAACAATGATACAAGGCCTGAGCCGGTTTGCTTTAAATTTGCCTTTCTTGTTGTGGTATACATTGGTGTTATTTTGATTCTCCTTAAGGACTAGGTCACCAATTTCAAATTCTTAAGACTAGATTTTCTTGATATATTGGCCCTAAAGATTATTTTGATATGAATAAAGATGATTTAAAGCATTTTGAAAAATTTCATCCAATAGATCAAGCTCTTATTGTCATTCCTATCAAGAATTATGATTGATAATTATATGTCGTAAATATATTCATAAATAAGGGAGATAAAATTCCATAAGCAAGATTGCTTCTGTTCCATAGACTAAAGAGTACAAAGTAGCCCTAATAGGTGTTTGGACACTACTTCTATAGGACCAAAGAGTAGGGTATAGTTGTAGATGCCAATTTCTTCCTACATCATTAATAATTTTATTAAGAATCTTAAGAAGCATCTTATTAGTTACCTCTACTTGTCCATTACCCTAGGGATAGTAGGGTGTGTAAAAGTGCTTCTTAATGTGATATCATTTACGTAAATCTTTGACCTCTTAATTTTTGAAATACTTGCCATTGTCTAATAAGATTTTGGCTAGGATGTCAAAGTAGAAAATAATCTAATTCAAAATGAACTTTGATATCTAGAGACCTATGGTATAGATTAGAGGCATCACTTCAATTAATTTCATAAAATACTCTATGGTTATTATTATAAACTTATGACCATTAGATGATGTTAGATTGATCTTGTGGACTAGATCTAGTCCCCATATGGAAAATAGCCAAGGGGTCATTATAGGTTTTAGCTCTTATGCATGGGTATAAATTAGATTATCATGCTTTTGATAAGCTACACATTTGCATACATACTAGTAGGAAATGATTCATTATGGGATAATAGTATCCTATCCTAAGTAACTTCTTATCTAGGGAAATCCCACTAACATGACCACCATAGATACCATCATATACCTAATTGATTTTAAGAGTAGCCTCATCTAATTTTAGGCATCTTAATAGTGTCCCATCATAGCCTCACCAATAAATCATGCTACCAAGGATGGTATAATAGGATGTATGATGGATGAAGGATTTACATTGGTGATAATTGAGGTCTAGTGGTAAGATGTTGTCATGGAGGTAGGTGCCAATATCATGATACTAGGGTAGACTAAAATTAGGTAGAGAACATATTTGAAACTGAGCCATGGTTTGATGAGCTAGTAATATTAAATGTTCAATGAGAAAATTGCCGTCAAAGGCATCTTTTGGAAGGTCTATCAAGGACTCGATAGTGGCCATAGAGTTGGATACTTTATTACTTCCCATCAAAACTTGTTCAAATGTGATAGGCTAAATTTTTTATTCAATTGATCCACTAGTTGTTTATAGGGAAATAATTTCTCATCCTTCATCTAAAACTCTTCATTCATTTGTTTGATAATCAATTGAGAATCACCAAATGCCTAGAGATGTTGGATATTCCACTGGATGGTAAGTTGGAGATTGATAATTAAGGCCTCATATTTATAAATATTATTCATACATGGAAAATTAATTCATAAGGCTTTAGGGATTAGGTCACCTTGTGGGGTTACCAAAAGGATTCTTGATCTTGATTCATGTGTGGTGAAAGATCCATCAAAATATAGTTTCTAGATATTTGATTTTGTAGTAACCAATATAGACTCATCCAGAAAGTCTATGATGAGAGGCTTAGTATCTACAATGGGTGATGATGTGAGTTGATATGTGATGACTTGTCCTTTGATGGCCATTTTATTTACATATTCTATATCAAATTAACTTAACAACATAATCCATTTAACCATTCTACTAGTTGGAGCAGATTTAGATATCAAATACTTAAGGGGATCAACTTTATCTATGAGCTTGACTTGGTTGTTTAGAATATAATCCCAGATTTTCTATGATGCAAAGAAGACAACTAAGCAAGCCTTTTCAATAGGGGTATAATTAATCTCATATGAGATCAATGTACTATTGACATAATAAATTGCTTGTTCTTTTCCTTCATCATTGTGTTGATCTATAAGGGCCCCTATAACATAAGGTATTGTAGATATATATAAAATTAATGCATTACCAAAATGGGTGCTGATAAGACTAGAGGCTTAACTAGATATTTATTGATATTTTTGAAAGCCTATGACACTCTGAGTTCCAATTGAAACAAGTCCCCTTCTTTAAGAGGTGAATTAAGGGGTGGCATTTATTTGCTAATTATGAAATAAACTGATGAATGGATTGTAATATTCCTTGAAGGATTCTCAATTGCTTAAGATTATTGGGTGGAGGCATTTCAACAATATATTTTACTTTTGTTAGGTCTACTTCAATACCTCTTCTAGAAACTATGAACCCTAATAATTTACCCGAGGTAGCACCAAACACACATTTCTTTAGATTCAATCTAACCTTATATTCTCAAAGTCTCTCAAAGATGTTCATTAAGACCACATGATGTTTTGATCAGAGTTTGGACTTCTGTAATATATCATATACATAATATTTGTTGATGTCATGCATCATGTCATGGAATATGATGATCATTTCCCTTTGATAAGTAGCTTCCACATTTTTAAGACCAAAAATAATCACTTTATAATAGAAATTACCCAATGGAGTGATGAATTCTATTTTGTGCTAATATTCATTAGTGATTTTAATTTGATTATATCTAAAATGTTATATCTTGATTCCTCGCTAAGCAAAATTTTTGACTATCCATGGATATTTAATGTTGACACATCTAATTTGGGTATATTTTGACTAAGTTTTGAGATATATAATATTATGGGATAATAGGATATTGCTTAGGTTACATGATCATGCTTCTATGAGGAGATGTAGATTGATACATTAGAGGAAGAGAGAGAAATTGACCAATACCCTACACACACCACATAAGTAATTCATGTTAGATGTATAATCTGAATAGTTAGCATTAGCATCATTTTTATGTTATTTACATTAAAGTAATTATTTATGTGTGCATATTAGTCCAAATTTATGCTTAGATGGTATAATATCGTGTGTGTGTGTGTGTTGCATTGTGAATGTTACTAGGCATTATGACATGTCATTGTATTCATGATTGTTAGTGAAAAACTTTGTGAATTGTGTTGGCACTAATGTATGTAAGCTAATAAATTTGTCTTAGTAATAATAGCTAGTTATATTTAGGTTATTGAAAATAATTATATTTGAAGTAATAGTTAGCAATAGGACTTAGAATGTTGAATACACTGACAAATTAAAAGGTTAACTATTACTAAGTAATTATTGTGAATTAATTGTACTAAATAGTTATTTATTATTAAATAATTAGAAAATTTAAAATATAAAAAACTTATACAGTGATTAAAGAAAATTATATTTAAGAAAAAAGGGACAATAGAAATAGAAGAGGTGAGATTTAATTAAATCTCATGATTTTTGAGAAAAGGGAAAGATTTTAATAAAAATAATAATAAAAAAAGAATAAGAATAAAACAAAAAAAAGATAAGCTTTAAAAAAAATAAAGCACAATATTCATACAAAAAGGTAGTAAAGAAAAAAGGGATATGACTTATATATATTGACCTATACAAAATTAAGGAAGGTGCGGAATATAATTTTACATATACAATACAAACTGTACTAGAGGAGCCATGACCTCATCAATTTACATTTTTAGAACCTACGTGTTACCCATCCTTATGGTGGCTCTCTTTCTTGTATGGAAGACAAGAAAGATTATGTTGGAAATTAAATATCAAGCCTAGAGCTCTCATTGCTAAAGACATATGTAGATGATATCATGGTTGATGATAGAAAAGTTTTTATGACTATGAACCTTAGAGTTTTCATGGTATGAATATGAATTTATATATTTATTTTATATAATAATCTAGATGTAAATATAGTGATGTGGTATTTTAAAAACAAAATTGTGTTGTTATTAATTTATATAGATTTTTATACAAAGGTTGTAGTTGAAAAAAAAGGGTTTGCATCAGTTATTTAGAAATAGAACATATGTTGTAACAAGGACCTGGAAATGTTTGAGTATCACATATAGTAGTTATAAATTTTAATAAGTTAGTTGGATACCATTATAGCCTACCAAAATATATATACTCAAATCGATTTATCCAATTTAATGGAGTAGGTATAACATGTTTTTGTAATAATTTATACTATTTATAGCGACTTACTTTGACATTTTAAAAATATAATTGTTTAAGCTGGAAGTAATTCATATATTAACATTAACCAATTATAAATAATTAGTGTATACATATATTGATATCAACTATTGGCAAGATATTAAATAGAAATTTAATATAAGATAGGCCCTCAATAGAAAGCAAGCCATAGGGAAAAGAGATATGCCATATGTACATGGTTGATTTTTAGTCTTTTAGCAACATTATGTCATTGTACATATTTATCACAACTAAATAATATATTTTTAAATGGATATAAATATCTCTCCACACAACTAAACACTTATTGGTGTCATTGGACTTTTATTAATAAATTTAGATGTACTAATAGCTAAGGGGTGTTGCTACATAGCAAGTTGCACAATTAAGTCACTATATTTTATTAATATAATATCAAGAAAAGGCATCCCTATTACTAGTCCTACTAGGGATAACAAGTCATTAAAATGATTATAGTATGAGTATTATAATTATATGCTATTACATGTAGCACTATAATCCCTCTCTTTACATAGCTGAATGACTTATTAACATTGTTGTATTTTGGAGGATATTAAATTTTAAAAAAAAGAATCTTAGCTGAAGAATCATTATAATGTGTTTTTCCTAACCTGGAAGAATATATATAATAATAAAACATGTTTGACTACTTTTTTAGTTTAATATTATACTGTTGGCATCATTATTATATTACTAGTATAATAGCAAGTGAAGGGATTGGGTTGTGTTCTTTATTTCAGTCACTGCCTTTGTAAGGTATTGTTGTAATATGATCAAATACAATGAACAACTTGGTTAATTGAACAATGTTGTTGTTAATATATAACCAAAAATATATTAAAGTGATCTCAAATATTTATCTTTTAAAGGTAAACTAAGTTGAGGTGCCTATTCAAATATTACTATTCATTTAAATATTACCATTAGAATAGTCCACATAATTTAAAATAAGGTAAATTAAATTATGATGTAGTATGTGAGGAATTTATATGACTATTTAAATGAACCCTATATTATAAGGCATTTATTTTTGATTTATAAACTTTATTAGAACTTTGCTTTTATCTAAAACAAGACTAGCTCCATATAGTGCTATGATAAGCATAGGGTTGGTATTTTGTGACTGTTAGCTGGTGAAATGGTAATACAAGATCACCCAATGTCTTAAATCATATCATGTAATTAACCATAATAGTTATAGATTTTGTTATATTGATATGTTTGTAGCTATAAAATTATTGATATCAAAATAAGGTTCAGATTAAACATGAGAAATCTATATAGGTATTCATAGCCTTTTGGTATCATGTGATGAGCCTTATGGTGTAGTTGAGATCACTTATGATATGTAAATTTTGGTACAAAACCAATGGTATGGGTATAACACTATAATAATCTACGCATTTATGAATTAACATTAGAAAGTTTAATCTGAATATCAGAACATGTGTCCCTATTGGAATATACATGTACATAGGAGAGTGTACTTGTGATTCTAGTTCCTTAGGTGGGTATAATTATGAATGGGTTTATATTGAAAAATCCCTCTAGAATCATCTAAAATGTGTATGTTGTGAACATGAAAGTTCTAAGGATCATTATAAGCATAGGAAGTTTTTGATAAGAAATATAAATGAAACAGTGGTATAGTAATTGAATAACATTTGAGTACTTGATCTACAGGGTACAAGTGATCATAGATACCTATTTAAAGGGGTGGATGAATTAAGATGTAGTGTCCCTTTGGATCTAAAACTATATCCATATTAAAACAATTTTTTATAAAATAGAACAAGGTGTTTAAATGATTGCTTTAATGGGTTTATGAGTTCTATATTTCTCTGCAAATGATTGATTGACTATTAGTTATATGTATTCAGTATTGGATATTTGTGTGTGATACATATTATAAGAATGTTAATATGTATAATGTTTGTTTATATTAATAATATAATGATATATCATGATACATGCTTACAATTTATATTTCTTTGAATACTAGTATGCAGTTTAAACTTAAGGTATATTCAGGTGGTATAATTATGTACATGCTTTCGTATTGTTATCTATGTAGATCATTTGATTCTTGAAATTATAAGTTGGGTTATGTATTTTTATGTAATTATGAATTATAATAGTATGGGATATCATAGATTACTATAGTATAAATGCAAATTATACCCAAATGGTACATACTATAATTGTTATGTCTAGACTTACATCTATATTTGATTGATCTAATGTATGCCAGCTAGTTGATACCATGAATAATCTATTTATAATAGTTGGTAAAACTTTGTGTATGCATGCATAAAATATTTGTGAGTGTACCATGTTCTAAGATGGAATATTATATGTTTCGTGGAAACTGTGACTTGCTTATTATGTATAGTAACTTGAATATAAGCTTATACTTTTATGTAGTTATGATTACTTTATTATGACTGATTATGGAAAAATAGTAGTTATGTCTTAAAATACTTGACTATGGTAATATGTGTTATCATAGGGTGTGGTATTTTAGAAACAAATTATGATAGTGGAAATCTATGTTTAAATATGTATTTACCTAGATGGTATAAACTGTAGTCATTATTTATAGTATGTGATAGAAAATAATGTAAGATTAATTCATGTATTTGATAGAATAAATGTATGCTTTGGTTACTCCTATGTTTATCATGTTATATGACGTGTTTACTAGTACGATGTAAATTAAATGAATCTTGTGGCTAAATTGTATTTGACCAATATGCATTTCTAATATAGAGTAAGGAGTGAGATGGACTTCATTGGCTTACTTGTATCACAATGACAGATGAAGACAATTCAATCAAGTGGTGTCTATAAATTTGATTGATCTATAGATCATTAATATTTATTATTCATAAAATTTTGGGCCAAAGTGTGTTTAGTGAGACATTATCATTTCATGAGTATGATTTGTATGTTTATGTAACATCTTACAATAGAATAGTTTTATATGATACACTGCATGTTTAGTTTAGAAATCATATAAAACATATATTTGATTGTCTCTTTGGATTCTCACTCCATCATTATCTACTCATCCATGAAGGGAGGGACATTTAATGATGGTATTAGTGTAAGGGATTGTTGGTCCATGGTTGGTGTGTAAAAATACTCAGATGATGCTCTCTCCCCCCACAATAGTACTACTAATTGAGATGACACTTGCGATTGCCATAGATACTTGAGTTCAACAACTATGCTCCAACAGAGCCATGCATCTTATATGCACATTATATTGTATTATACTTATTATTGAATATTGTCATGAAAAATTTGTAATTACTTATTATTATACTTTGACAATGGTAAATGTAGACTTGTACCAGTCATGGCCGAGTTAATATAATTACTTTTTATATTTGTATTATGATATGCTCTCATGATATTAGAGATCAATGATATGTGATGTAATATGCTTGGTTGATATTATCACAATTTGAGTAATTCTCATAGTCTCTATATATTTTTATGGTGAAATATATTTTTGGTATATGTGCTTAATTTTAAACAAATCACATATTTCTAGTTGACCTCGATGAGGTTGTTACATATAGTATCAAAACTATGGTTCAAACTCTAAGACCTAATGAGTCCATTAGAATTTTTGTGTCTTTATTTTCACTAGTGTGAACCTAGTAATGTGAAGTATTGCATCGGTATTTTGGATTTGTCATGCCTTAATGTGGAACCATGTTACATCATGATTAGAGTCTTGAGACTTACTAGATCCTCCTGTATGGCTTGGTGACTATTGTAATATGAGACATTCATGAATTAGGTGTGGGAAACTTTGAATGTGTATCCTTAGGAGTACTTGTACCCTTTTTGAGTTATTAATGGGTTGGTTTATTGAGTATCCACATGGTGATGGTTGTATATGAGGTTTGGGTAGTGAGTACATATCATAGTTCATAAGTTATGAACATGAGATCTCTACCATAGTTGATCACTTAGATTAAACACCTTGAGTATGATTACATCTTTATTGGTAACCACGTCACCTTCAACATTTGTGTTTTTTGTTGTGAATGTTTTATAAGCATGAGATAATTCTCTCTTAATGTGCTTTAGTTTTATGTCTTATATTCACTAATCCTAGGAATGGAAAACGTTATAAGACCATTTTTAGTTAATACCACCTAGGGCGGTGGGAAGTTTCTTATAGTATAGTGTTGTTATTTTACTTGAAAATTACTTTGTGTTAGGAGTTTTTTTAATGTATTCTCACCCTTAAGTTATGTGGGTTAGGAAGAAGTGACATCTCTCTTAGTTATCTTAGAGGTGAGTTGTTATAATCTCATTCTCCTTTGACATCATTATAAGCTACAAAGAGAATTCATATATTTTATGAAATGTTGTCTTGACCATATTCCTTGGAGTTCATGGGATAAATGTATTTTAATTATTTTTGAGAGAGAATTTGTAGGATTGTATGGATTGATACATCTATGTTATTAGTATTTTATTTTTCCCGGTTATGGAAATAGATTGAGATACCATACTTACATATTTGGTGAGTAAGAAGTGTTTTGGAAACATTGAGTTGTGGTGTTTTCTTATACCCGGTGAAGGTATGTAGGATTTTTGAGATGATAGTACTCTAATTTTCACTTATGGTTCCTTAGAGTTACTACTTTATCTAACTTGTAATTTTAAGACTATGTGGGGTGGTAAATATTGAATTATATATTAATAATTATAAGATAATTATAATTAGTATCATATTATACACCCATGATTACATTGATATTTTTCTCTTTTGATTAAATCATGTTGATTTGAAGAGTTATTTTTGTACCTTTCATTGGAAGTGAGTAGGGCATAGGATGTGCAAAACATCTTGTCAATATCGGGATTGAGATAAATTTTAATTTTCTATGTACTAGCCAAACAATTAGGGAGATATTGTCTCACTTGTTCCTTTATAAGGTTGTAAGGATAGTGTGATCTTTGGACTTTCTACATTATGTTAATTTTAATATTATTTCCTCTTAACCATGAATATAAAAGAATAAGTTAAGCTATGAAATATGACACTAGTTATGTTTGGCTAGTGACGACTTAATACAATTTTGGAATGATTATCTGATTTTTCTTGCATGTATGTTGGTACATCCAAAATTATTTAGAATATAGTATTGATTTCTATGATATATTAGTATGTATTTATAGTTCATTGAACCTTGTACACATTTTGGAGATCAGTAGATTGTGGAGACTTTAGGGAAGAATGATGAATTAATAATGTGAGTAATAAGTGATAGGAGTGGATCCTACTTAGCCTCACATTTACTTAGTAATTACTAAGTTTGAATTTGATAGATGGACATGTCAAATCTAGGATCTAATAGATAGATTTATCAAATTTATTTATATGGCCATACACATGTATATGATGGAATGTTTATTCCATAATTTTATATATATTAGAAATGTATTATTTATAGTAACTATTCATCATCATACTTGTTAGGAGATCAATGTATTAGTGAAAATATTGACATGTTATAATTATCAGGAGCTACATATTGTAGTAATATTATTAACTTATGCACATCATTCTTGCCAAGTTTCTTAAATATTTTATTCAGAATGAGGAAACACTCTCTAGGTTAGAGAGATATGTAGAGGGGCTAAATTTTTTTGTGGAACTCTTCTTGGTCATTTGTTTAGGCTTGTATGATGATATTATGTGCTCTTGTAAAGTCAGTGAAAATTTCACTAAAATATGTGGGACCCTTAAAGGAAACATAAGTGGTTAGTCCTATAGTATATAGGCTTGTTTTGACAATTCGGGACCTCGGGGTGGTCATGAGAGAACCAAATAAAGTAAGTAATACTCACAAACCCATGTTTCCATAACTGGGGAATGCCATAGAACATGGTCTTATGAGATCAATATTTTGAGAATAGTACAACTTGATGGAACTTTGATGAGTTCTATAGGTAATTCTACATTTACTTAATTGATTTGATACTTTATACTGTGTTATTTCTCTATGAAATAATATTTTTAATTCAAAATTTATATTTGTTAAGAGTCATCTGAGATGATGACTAGCTTTAGGGGGGAATGATGCTACATATTGATTCATCTTTAAATAAACTATTTGACTATATATGGATATTTATAGTTAACACATTTGATTTGGGTATATTTTGACTAAGCTTTGAGATATATGTTGTTATGGGATAATAATATATTTCTTAGTTTACATGATCATGTTGCTATGAGTTAGATATAAGTATATGTTTACTTTATGATCATGTTGATTTGTCATTTTATCTATATTTTATGATGTAAGTTTATCATGACTGTTATGGTCTAACTACCTATTTTGTTGTGAGGTTGATGTAGGAGAACCCATCCCTTAAAGTGTGATGGAGGGAGAGCATCATCAAAGAGGGTGATGTAGATCAAGACATCAAATGATAATAGAAAAACTGATTAGTACCCTACACACACATAATAATTCATGTTAGATGCATAATGTAAATGGTTAACATTAGCATCTTATTTATGTTATCTGTATTGAATTAATTATTTATGTGTGCATATTAGTCCAAATTTATGCTTAGATGATATAATCTTGTGAGTGTGTGTTGCATTGTAAATGTTATTGGGCATTACGATGTGTCATTATATTCATGATTTTTAGTGAAAAACTTTGTGAATTATATTAGCACTACCATATATAAGCTAACTAACTTGTATTAGTAATAATAGCCTGTTATCTTTATAATATTGAAAATATCAGTATTTGACATAACAATTGGTAATAGGACTAGAAGGTCGATTACATTGATAAGTTATCAAGTTAATTATTACTAAGTAATTATTGTGAATTATACTAAATAATTATTTATTATTAAATAATTAGAAATTTTAAAATATGAAAAACTTATAAAATGATTAAAGTAAAAATAAAGAAAATTATATTTAGGAAAAAAAGAACAATATAAATAAAAGAGGTGAGATCTAATTAAATCTCATGATTTTTGAGAAACAGGAAAGATTTTAATAAAATAAAAATAAAAAAATAAAAAAAGACAAGCTTTAAAAATAAAATAAAGCACAATATCTATACAAAAAAGTAGTAAAGAAAAAATGGATATGGTATATATATAATGATCTATGCAAAATTAAGGAAGGTGTGGAATATAATTTTGTATATACAATACAAAATATAATAGAGGAGCCATGAGCTCATCAATTTACATTATTAGAACCTACACATTGTCCATTCTTATGGTGGCTCTCTTTATTATATGGAAGATGATAAATGTTATGCTAGACTAGGGTCTTATTCTCTACTTATATAATTTCCACCTTGCTCTAGACCTGCCTAAGCCTATCCAGTCTCATAGCGGTGAAATTTATACCAACCCTGATGATACTACTGTATCTAAAGAGCTTTTTCCTTCCTCTACATCTCATAAGATGAAAGGGGTTTCCTTTTCTCTATTTAATGAGGAGAATACCATGGTGATTGCTACCCATACTCTAGTCTCTAAAAGTAGTGTGAAGAGCAGGAAGAGGAAAATTAGGGAGGTGGAAGAGGAAACTATGTGGGATGCTATGGGTACCCCTAAAAATCTTAGCAGTACTCTTGTGGGACCTGGTAGTAAAACTAATCTATCTGCCAAGGATAAGGAGGGATTGTCCTTTAGGATTAGGAGGTCAGGGAGGATTGCTGGAAAACCTGCATCGAAAGCTAATTTTTTTGATTATTTAGAGAGTTATTTTGAAGAATCCACCCAAGGGGATGAAGCCAAGGTTATTGAAGTCTAGGAGATTTCCAAAGATGCAGAGGGTAAGAATGGGAACAAACAGACCAATGTTTTTAGTGGTGTTGTTGGTGATTCTAAGGATAATGTTGATGAAGGGGGAAGGATGTTTATGGAGGAAGCTACTAATGAGATAGAGGAAGGTTTTTATTAAAATAATGACATTACTACCCTAAGGGGTCATGTGAAGAAATTGGAACACTCAATTTTCACTATGCTTAGGCATACTGTGTTACTTAATCTTTCTATGTTGCAAGATCTTGAGACTACAGCTGTGGAGGACAAAGATGAGAATTTAAAAAAGTTAGATGAATTTATTGAATCTATGGCTAAAATATGGGAGAATATTTCTCCTTAGTTCTATTTTCTTTTATGTTTTTTATTCTCTACTTCTTCATACATACTGTCTTTAGTCTGGTTATGCTATCTTTACTATTTATGTTGGTTAAACGGGCTATGCTGTAACTATTTTGAGGCTCTTTTGTGTTGATGCCTCTGGGTTTTTTTTTTCTTCTATTTTTTTAGGGTTTGGCCCCTTGTTTTATCCACCTTATATAATCAAAATAAACTATCAATCTTAGAGCTCCCATTTCTAAAGATAGTTGTAGATGATATCATAGATGATGATAGCAAATTTTCTATGACTGATAACCTTGGAGTTTTCATGATATGATTATAAATTTATAGATTTATTTTATAAAAAAATATGGATGTAAATATAGTGATTTGGTATTTGAGTAAAAAAAATTAGTGTTGTTCTTAATTTATATAGACTTTTCTTTAAAGGTTGTAGTTGGAAAAAAAGGAATTGTGTCAATTTTTTAGAAATAAAAAATATGCCATAAAAAGGACTTGGAAATGTTTGAGTATCACTTATAGTAGTTATAAATTTTAGTCAGTTAATTAGACAATGTTATATCATAAAAAAAAATATATATATACTCAAACTAATTTATCCAATTTAATAGAACAAGTGTAAAGTGTTTCTGCAAAAAAAAATACTATTTGCAGCAACTTACGTTGATATTTTAAAAATACAATTGTTTAAGATGGAATTAATCCATATATTAGCATTAAAAAATTATAAACAATTAGTGTATACATATATTGATATAGACTATTGTAAATATATTTAGAAAAAATTTAATAGAAGATAGGCCCTCAATATTAAGCATGCCATAGGGGAAAGAGAGAT
This sequence comes from Torreya grandis, assembly GCA_037957365.1. Lineage (NCBI taxonomy): Eukaryota > Viridiplantae > Streptophyta > Pinopsida > Cupressales > Taxaceae > Torreya > Torreya grandis. The sequence goes on along the minus strand of JARHVA010000653.1, from coordinate 3,998,631 downwards.
GTCATATGTATATGGTTGATTTTTATTCTTTTAGCAACATTGCATCATTGTAAATACTTATCACAACCAAAAATATATATATATCTGAATGGCTATAAATATCTCTCAACATAATTGAATGTTTATTGGTGTCAATGGATTTTTATTAATAAATTTAGATGTAGTAATACCTACATAGCATTCTACATAGTTAAGTCACTAGATTTTATTAATATAATATCAAGAAAAGGTGTCCCTATTTCTAGTCTTGCTAGGGATAACAAGTCATTGAAAAATGATCATAGTCTAAGTATTATACTTCCATGCTATTACATGTAGCATTATAATCCCTCTCTTCACATAGTTGAATGACTTATTAGCATCGCTATATTTTAGAGGATATTAAAATAAAAAAAGAATCTTTGTTGAAGCATCATCGTATTATGTTTTTCCCAAACTAGAAAAATATATATAATAATACATGTTTGACTTATTTTATGGTGTAATATTATGTTTTTGGCATTATTATTATATTGACAGTGTAATAGCAAGTGAAGGGATTGGGTTATGTTTTATATTTGAGTCGTTGCCTTTGTAAGACATCACTATAATATGAACAAATACAATGAACAGTTTGGTTGTTTAAACTATGTTTTTGTTAATATATAACTAGACATATATTAAAGTGATCTCAAATATTTATCTTTTAAAGGTAAAATAAGTTGAGGTATCTGTTCAAATATTACTATTCATTTAAATATTACTGTTAAAATAGTCCATGTAATTTAACATAAGGTAAACTAAATTATGGTTTAGTATGTGAGGCATTTATATGACTATTTAAATGAACCATGTATTATAAGGCATTTCCTTTTAATTCACAAACTTTATTAAATTTTTTCTTTTAGCTAAAATGAGACTAGTTCCATAGAGTGTTATGATAAGCATAGGGTTGGTATTTTGTGACTATTAGCCAGTGAAATGGTAATACAAGATCACCCAATATCTTAAATCATATCATGTAATTAACCATAATAGTTTTAGATTTTGTTAAATCAATATGTTTGTAGCTATAAAATTATTGATATCAAAACAAGATTTAGATTAAACATGAGAAATCTATATAGGTATTTTTAACCTTGTGGTATCATGTGATGAGCCTTATGGTGTACTTGAGAACACTTATTCTATGTAACTTGTGATACAAAACCCATGATATGGGTATAAAATTATAATAAGCTATTCATTTATGAATTAATAATGGAAAGATTAATCTAAATATCATAACATGTGTGCCTATTGGCATATACATGTACATAAGAGAGTGTACTTATGATTCTATTTCCTTAGGTGGGTATAATTATGAACAGGTTTATTTTGAAAAATCCCTCTAGGAACTTTTAAAATGTGTATTTTATGAACATGAAAGTTCTAAGGATCATTATAAGCATATGAAGTTCTTGATAAAAAAATATAAATGAAAATAAATAAAACAGTGGTATAGTAATTGCATAATATTTGAGTATTTGATCTACCAGGTACAAGTGCCCGTAGATACCTATAGTAAGGGGTGGATGAATTAAGATGTAATGTCCCTTTGAATCTAAAACTATAACCATAATAATTTTTTTCATAGAATATATAATGAAGTGTTTAAATGAATGATTTAATAGGTTTATGAGTTCTCTATTTCTTTGTAAATGATTGATTATTAGTTATATGTATTTATTATTGAATATTTGTGTGTGATACATATTATGAGAATGTTAATATGTATAATGTTTATTTATATTTACTATTTAATGGTTCATCATGATGTGTGGTTATAATTTATATTTCTTTGAATGCTAGTATGCGATTTAAACTTAGGGTATACTTAGGAAGTATAATTTTGTACTTACTTGCTTGTTGTTATCTATGTGGATCATTTGATTCTTGAAATCATAAGTTGGGTTATGTGTTTTTATGTAGTTATGAAATATGATAGTATGGGATATCATATATTACTATAGTATAAATACATATTGTACCCAGATGGTACATACTGTAATTGTTATGTTTAGACTTACATCTACATTTTATTGATTTAATGTATGTAAGCTGGTTAAAGCTATGAATAGTGTGTTTTTTAACAATTAGAAAGACTTTGTGTATGTGTGCATATAATATTAATAAGTGTACCATATTTTAATATAAAATATTATATGTTTCTTGGAAACTATGACTTGCTTATTATATTTAGTTACTTGAATATAAGCTTGTGTTTTCATGTAGTTATGACTAATTTATTATGATCAATTGTGGAAAACTAGAAGTTATGTCTTATAATAATAGAATATGGTAATATGGGTTATCATAGGGTGTAGTATGTTTAGAAACAAATTATGATAGTGTAAATCTATATTTAAATATGTATTTACATGGATGGTATAAATTGTAATCATTATTTATAGTATGGGATAGAAAATAATGTAAGATTCATTCATGAATTTGATAGAATAAATGTACACTTTGGTTACTCCTATGTTTATAATGTTATATGATATGTTTGATATCAATATGTAAATTAAATTAATCTTTTGGTTCAATTGTATTTGACCAATCTACATTACTGATATGGAGTAAGGAGTGAGATGGACTTCATTGGCTTACTAGTATCACAATGACAGATGAAGGCAGTCTGATCAAGTGGTGTGTATGAATTTGATTGATCTATAAATAGTTATTATTTATTATTTGTAAAAATTTGGGCCAAAGTATTTTTAGTGAGATATTATCATTTTATGAGTATGATTTACATGTTTGTGTGATATCTTGCAATAGAATGGTTTTTTATGGTACACTACCTGTTTAGTTTATAAATCATACAACACACAGGTACTTGCTTGTCTCTATAAATTCCCATGCCATCACCATCTACTAATCCATGAAGGGATGGCCATTTTATAATTGGATTAGTGCACCGAATCGTTAGTATGTGGTTGGTGTGAAAAATCACTCAGATGATGCTCTTCCTCCCCACAATATTACTACTTATTAAGATGACACTTAAGATTTCCATAGATACTTGAGTTTGGAAACTATGTTATAGTAGAGCCATGTATCTTATATGTACATTTTATTGTACTTATTATTGAATATTGTCATGAATTTTTTTAATTACTTGTTATTATACTATGATAGTGGTGGCTGTAAACTTGTATCAGTCATGGTTGAGTTAATATAATTACTTTCTATATTTGCATTATGATATGCTCTCATGATATTATATATCAATGATATGTGATGTAATATGCTTATTTTATATTATCACACTTTGATTAATTTTTATGGACTCTATATATTCTCGTGGTGTAATCTATTTTTGGTATATAAGTTTAATTTTAAAAAAACACATATTTTTAGTTAACCCCAATGGGGTTGTTACATAGAAAATATGTCCATGATGGATAACATCTCATAGCTCATATTATAGTCCATGATCATGTATATATTTGGCAAGGGAATTCCATATTTAGGGCATGTTTTATTGATATTCCATAAGTTAATGAAAATTTTGATTCCTCCCTATGGTTTGGCTATGGGGACTATTGTCACTCAATATTGAACCATAGAGAGGTTATTCAAGCCTCCTTTAAATAGAGTGAAACATTTGATTACCTCTAAGGCTATGGGTTTTCTATATTAGAGGTAAACCTATATGTTTAAGGGCTAGCTCCCTAGATTAGTCTCTGATAGCTTATCACTTATACTACTTATTTGCTTAGATGAAAAGAGATAGAGAGAACATGAAATAAATATATCCTAACAAGGTGATGTATCAATTATAACCTAACCAATTCAAACCAACTATAATTAAACTTTAAACACAAGCCTAATTTGCATATGACACTACTCCAAAACTGCCTTTGCATTAGTATTTTTCATGGAGGTTTGTGAATCCAACCTAAGCTAGGAGGACTAAACCCAAGGTCATGACTTGAAAAATGTGGAGAGATAACTCACTAAACTCATGAAAACTATATTAAAACACTTCAAGAGACTTGAAATAGACTTTTAAAGTTGAATATAGATGCAACAAGGACAACATGCTAAAGAAGAGAAACTATCACTTAATGAGATTAACTAAATTAACCTACACATTGAAAATAACTAATGGATAAGGTAAAATATATAATTATTTATTTATTAAAGGATGAAAATGAGTAGGTATTTTCCATACTCAAGTGGAGGATACATTTCTAAACCAAAGTGGCTTAATATATAACACAAGTGTGAGAGAAGAGAAGAAGTGTACAAGAGAGAGAAGATAGACAAGTGTCATGTAAGTTAAAAAATAATAAGAGTTAGGTAAATATCATAATATAATTAAAAATATATTTTTATCTCCTCTTTATATTCTCCAGCTCTCCAAGTGGCGTTGGAGGTTGAAATGCATGCTTGACACTTTGACTAGCTTCTTGAAACTCTCCTTCTTCTTGACATGTTGAATGATAAGTTGCATTATTGGTGGCTATATAAATTTATAATTAATTTTTTAATATATTATTTACACCTTCAAATTGATCCCAATAGGCTATATTTGACACATCACCTCATTCTCTTGCAAGGTGTCTATAAGGTTCTTCATCACCTTAGGCCTATTTTGCAAACAAGTGTCAAAACTTGGTTTCAATTAATCCATCTCATAAAAACTTCATGGATGGAATATTAAAATCATATTAGACCTAAATAAATCCATTTTAGGCCTCAAAATATTCCCAATAGGTTTATCTCTACTAAAATCCTCAATTAGGCCTCATTCTTTATTGCCTTTTTTCCTATTTTTCTCTATGTGTGGAAATTATACAGAGTATAATAATAAAATAAAGGTATATATTAGTACCCTCTATACCATTGTAGTTCCATGTAAAATTTCATGATATGATTCCAAGTGGAAGTCAACCTTTTTTTCCCATTTCTTTTACCAATTAGGCCTCTAGCCCTAGAAAGTGAATTTTAGTTCAAAACTCTTCCTGCACTTGTGAAACTTCTAGGAAGTGTGTGATTAACTCTACCCATTCAAAAATAAACCTCCATTTCAATTTTGAGATTCTATAACAATGTCCTAATAGATAAACCATGAAACAACAAAAAAAAAAACCCTTCACAAGACTGTTTGGACTGCCTTGCAAAATGGAGTTGGTTTGATCACTTCTAAGGGATATTAAGAAAATTTATTGATTTTAAGAGTTAGGAAAATTACCAATTTGCCTCATCCCATTATTGGGAATCTCTCATCTTCTTTGAACACCCATAAAACACACAAAAGACAGGGTATTTTAGGTAGTCTATATAATATTTGATATAAGTGAAGTACATGGGGATGACATAATTGGATTATATAACATCATCCAATAGGTTTTAGGATTAAATGATGGCATTTTTTGTGATTTAGGAATCTATGTTTTCGAACTAGTCATGATGACTCTCCTAGGTAGCCTGAACATACTTCAAATTCTTAATGATGATTCATAAATTTGGAAGTTTAAATCCTCCAACCAATTACACAAATTTAAATTAAATTAGGGTGGTGAAATTACCCTAGGATCACAAGGTCCCATGAAACATGTGTGATTTTTACCAGGTAAAGCAAGATGGCCTATCAACTAGAAATAAGCATTTTGAGAGAGGTGAGCAAGTTTTAAGTCTGTAAGTGGTTCTCTTGGCCTATTTTTGGTCTCTAATGACCTAAAAATGGTCTGATATTTCCACCTCTACCTCTATAAATTTCTATCTTGTCACCATAATACATCAATTATTTTAAACATCTCATTTTCTTAGGCCTATGGTTTTTAGGCCAAACTACCTAACTCACCCTAATGGATTATTTTCATCCCATTTTAATATCTATCAAAGATACATACCATAATGTAAGGTTTTTTCATGCCTCCTACCATTTTATAAAGTATTTCAAGGTCCATATCAACTTATCCTTGTTTAAATTGAACCTTCTCCAAGGCTGACTACCCATACAAGCCTGTGTCATGCCATTAGGACTATAGGGTTGAAATAGGGTCTGATTATATTTTGCTTGTTCCTTTTTCTAATGGTTTGATGTATAATGGAATGTATGAATATATGTTAAAGTAAAATCCCATTCCAATTCAACTCCACTAATTTTCATTGTCATCCCCTCTTAGAGATGACTACTCAGACTAGTTTGTGTATGTCAACTAGCTCTTCTTGAGAATATCTATCCTTAATTCCCATATTTAGGCCTTCTAATGACTTAATTATTTGAGTTACCTAAGGTTTTTTATACTTATAAATCTTCCACACAAATAATTTCTCAAGGTAGAGATAGTCCTTAATTTTTAGATAGACCTATAAGTGATTGTAGGTGACTACATTTATTAGGACTGTGCTTAACACCTTTTTAGTGTTTTTAGAGCCCTATCTTAATCATGAAACTCTTCAAACCTTTATCAATTTTTGATTGACTGAGTTTCTCTCTTAACACTTTGAGGTTTTGTGTCTTACTAATGCTTCATGTTAGGCCTCCTTTCTTTAATGGACTGTAGGTGGTTATAGTCTCAATGTGAAAGGATTGATTATGTATGTGAGAGTTTCATGATTGTGTCTCTTTGTTGATCCTTGAAATCTATTTTAAAATTATTAAAACCTCCTTCAAATATTCATACAGTCCTCTACACATACAAACATTGTCATTCAAACCCAAACCTTTCACCATTACTGTCTTAGGACAAGATTTTCAAGAGGCTAACATTTTAATGGAGATTGATTATGTATTGCCCTTCTCTTAGGTTTAAAAGGTAATCATATGATATCCAAGGACACATTCATATTATCATTGGTGTTTTAATACCTCATTTGTGTCTTGGAGTTCAAAATTTTCTTTGTTCATTGTATAAAGTACACTCCTTCACATAGTTGGTTATAGCTGTGTATTTAAAGGGTATAAGTGTGCATAGGGATTTATTAGGTCTATCATGACAACCTTAAGTTATTTAAAAGGTTATGTAATATTTTTTATGATTTTTTAAGTCCTTTTAAATATTGAAACTCTAAATTCCATTCCAAAATTCACTATTAAGGGCTCATTTCCTGGTTGATTAGCTGTAGGTACACGTTTAGAGCTTGACAATGTGTACACTTGAGTTAAGCCTAAGGTTATTACTAAATTAATAAGAATAAAATGGATAAACCATCATCAATATATTTATCTCACTTATTTCAATTCTATAATACTTTTTAAAACATCTTCAAACCTCTATGCACCCACTGTTTAAACATATACAGTCTAAAAGTTTAACTGTTAAGATAAGTCTTAGCTAGCCACCACTTGGATTTAGTTGATTTTGAGATACCCATATGATGAATGAATTTTCATATTAAATCCAACAACATATTTTCATTTAAAACATCCTTGAAAACACATTAAAAATATTATATTTACTGAGTTGCAAACCTATATGCCTGTAGGTGATGAAGACTGTAACCTTGTGATTTAAAGATTGAAAAGTGCAATGTATATAATTTGGTATCAAATAATTATTGTTTCCATTACACTAACACATGTAATAATAAAAATAAACTCCAAATTCCATGAAAAACATATTCAAACTCATCAAAATACTCCGTTAGATGTAAGCACAAAAAACACATTTTAAGATGATGAATGGAGGTGCAACCACTTGGGATTGGTATGAAATATATAAATAATTAGGAAAAAAATTATGTATTTATAAGGATGGTATGGGACCATAGATAACCATTCAAATGTATCAAACCACATGGATAACCTTTGTAACATAAGAAAATTGCCAATCATCTCAAACTGATCAAGATCCATTTTTTATGCCACAAATACATCCAAACATGCCACCATAAGGAATGAATATATGGGAGTCATATAAATATTTATTTTAATTTATTATAACTAGTTTCATGTAGATAATATTTCACAATTTGTTCGAGAAAGTTCATAAATACCTTTGTCATGGTTGACTAGCAAATTTTAGACCTTTAACTTATTAAAAATTATTCACAAAGCTAAGAAGATGAATATGAGAACCAATGAATTTTTTTTTAAGCTAACCAAAAATACACTCAATTCCCAAATTTTTATGTTCCCACCTTCTCTCTCTTGGTCGTAGCATCTACTTCAATTCTACCTATGTGAGCTTATGAAGGAGTCGATGAAGGAAAGAAGTGACTTTATATAACTATTGAACTCCAAAATTATTTCAAAGATGGTTTATGACTTTTAGAAGATGAAAGCACACTTTGAACCTATTTTATCTTACACATGACTTCCAAAATTCCATACAAGTTTGCTAACTCCTCAAATAAGTTTTTAAAATTAAGAAAATTAACCTTTTTTATCCCTCTAATAGGTGTGATAGTTAAGTAACTACTCCCAACTCCTTATAACATGTGTGGTATGTATTTTTCACTTTTTTAACTTTTAAAAACATCAAAGTTAATCAAAAATCATATTTTAATTCATTTTTAAGACATTCAAGTTAGCAAATGGACCTTAGATTTTCTAAAACACCATGAAATGTTATTAGAAGATATTTTAGACATGAAATAACCTAATGAACCCATAATTACCTATGACACAACTTGACCATGTTTTATCTCTCAATGACACCCCTAGAACACTATATGACCACAAGATGACTTTACCTTAATTTCTTCAAACTAACCCTTATAAATGCTAATAAGGTATTTGAAAGCTTTTAAGGACCATATAATCATGAAATGAACCCATGAAAAGTTTTGAATTTAGAGGGAGTGGCCAAATTTGACTTGGAGTCAAATTTGGTCAATAGGGACAATATTATATATCCATTTAGAATAATCAATGGGATGGATAATCCCAGCTTCTTGGAATTTTTGCAATTCTTCTTTAATTACAAGAGCCACCTTGAGGTACATTTTACAAATTTTTTGCTTGATAGGTTTTGAATTTTGATGAACCACTAAATTATGCACTACCAAGGTTGGATCTAGCCCTATAATATCCAAATAACTCAATACAAAGACATATATATATATTCTTTGAGTAGCTCCATAAGGATTTATTGTTCTTCTGATGTAAAAATTTCCCCTAATTTGAATATTTTAGGACTCTCATCTATTCTAAGATTGACTTAAATAACCTCCTTGATGAGGGAAGGTGATTGGTCCTATATATAAACTAGGGGTGATGGTAATTACTTGATTTTCTAAGTAAAGTCATTTGGGAGTTCCATGTCTAATTCTATATAGAATTTTAAATCTTCAGGAGAGGGTTAATTGTCTTCTATGTTTTGAGAGGGATCTTCATCTTTGTACTCTTCTTCATTGATTTGATTTAGTGATGTTTGATACTATACAAAATAGGAAAACTCATTGAGACTAATAGAAAACCCTTTCTTATGGTCTCTTGATGCCGTAAAATCATGTGCTCTTAGATATTTGATAATGGCTTTATCAATCTAAAACATGTCAAAGGAAGGCTCATTCTTTTCATCCCAGTCTATCAGGGTGGAATAACTATTGACCATTTTTACAATGGATTAAATGGGTCAACCCAAATATAGTCAAAACATTAAATAGGGGTTGATTATAATTTCATAAGGTGTGTTGTAATTCATCTAATGTCATTTCATATGCCATTCTAGTTTTGGTCATTTTCTAGTTTATTCTTTGTGTTATTTCATATCTTAGAGGTCATTTTAGGGTCATCTATGAAAGTGGGAGGTCTTCATGGTTCTCAAATAATTCAAGGATAATGGGATAGGTTTTCATAGGCCTTAAGAGGTTTACTTAAACTTTAAAAATCAATTAACAACTCCTTACATGAGCTCAAGGGAAATATACCCACATTACACATCATATAAGAGTGGGCTAAATAATTCACTTGTAAATTTAATAAATATGATCAAGAAACTTTCAAAACCAAAATAGTCACATGTAAATGATTATCTTTGTGTCCATATCATACTCTACAAAATTTGGGTCTTAATGAGATTTGTAACTCAAGATACAAGCCTTCAAAGATTAAATTACAAATGAAGATGTTTGCACGAGTATCAAAGTTTAGCTCAAAAATAAAACCAATGGGGTATAAAATTTGATGGTCTATGGAATGTAAAATATGTCTGTGTGGATGTCAAATGATGTTTTCATGAACATCAAAATTATGACCCATGAAATAGCTGTTGTAATTCAAACAATGGGTCTAAGTTCAAATAGAGTTGAGTAAATAGTTTGATGATGGCATATCTCACATGTGCAAGGGTCCTAGGGGCATATAAATGCATGTATGGATTCCTATATGTAATTAGATCATCTATTTCAATTTTTGGGTCAAGATGTTGTGTATATCAAAAGATATTAGGGTCCAAATTCAGCTTCTCAAATAGATTTTGCCAAGTTTCATACTTAGCTAATTTTTCTAAGTTTAAATAGAGCTGACTAATTCATTTGATGAGGTTATATCTCACATGCATGAAGGTGTTAGGGGAAAATGATCATATGTTTTCCTTTAGTTTTTTACCTAGTTACTACGTGCTAAGTTTTAGGTCATTTGATGAAGCACATCAAAAGATATACATGTGCAAAGTTGGCCATCTAAATATTTTTTGACATAGTTGGCTCTGTGGCAGAAAATTCTAAGCAAGTATATTAATGGATTCATATCTTGAACATATTAAATTTTAAAGATATGATTAATACATGGTTAAATCCATCTTTGAAAAGATAATATATTTTCCAAATTTTATAACATGTTTCTAATACATCAAAAGTTATGAAGGTTCAAAGTTGGCCTTCTAAGTAGGTTGTAATGGTCTCCATAGTCATTTTTGCAAGACATAAATATCAAGCATCTTCCAAGGATAAATAGTGAGTAGATGATCATACAAAATTAGATCAATGGAGTGATTAAAATCAAATATGTTAATGAATCTTGGGGTCAAATCATAATCAAGCAACTAGATCATAATCTACGACTCACATTCAATCATAAACCTATATCTAATGGTATGAGTGAAAGCTAGGGGTTAAGGAGATTGGTCTGAATGCAATGTCTCAAACTATCATAATCTTATAACCTTGGGCCAATGATAAATTATAAGTGTTGAAAGTCAAGGAAAAAATATTCCATAAGAGATCAACAGCTTGAATCTGACTAGTTTCCAGATGGATAAGATGAACACATGTCCAAATAGTGATAATAATATTTTGTAATTGAATGATAAACATGGAAAAGGAAGGCCACATGAAAAAATATATAGGATCAAGGAATCTATAAAAAATCAAGCTCTTCAAACTCATATTCCACCATGAAATCTCAATCGAAGACCATAATGAACAATGACTATCAGATGTAAAAAATGAAGTCCAATAAAGTAATAAAGTTATAGATGACAAATACAATGATCTTGAAGATAGTTAACGACCAATAAAATGTTTGTGACTATCATAACATATGTTTCAAACTTCCTAGTTCAGTTTTAAATGTTCAAGAGATGGTCCATGATGGAAATAGTTTCACAAAGGCTAGTTGAAGAGTTATTGCACTATTTTGGGAGACACTTGTCATGGTTTATGTGGAAATTTGGCTCAAGGGGCATTCATGGTCTATTTCACACTTAGTTGTACCTACAATGTAACTAGTTTTCATGCCTAGACATGTGTTCCAGTGACTCTTAAACTTCTTTCTTGTCTCCTCTCTTTGAAGTCCTATAAGTAGCTACCATTTTGGCCCTTGTAAAATATACCACACCATGTATGGTGAATACCTATTGGATTGATGTCATATTTTTCCTTTGAACATTAATTCAAGTTTGTTTTTGAGTCCTCAAATATTTTTAAAAATGTTTAAGTGATTTATAGTGATAAAAAGTGATAATCCTCTATCTTTCTTTCCTTTATCCTTCCATATCTGAGCAAGGGTTCTTAGTCTAATAGGTCATTTAGAGTGTAGTTAAGTGTGTCAAACTCTTTCAAGTGTATAATTGTCCTTGGAATGTGAAATTTTCCTTCTAGTCCATTTGCCTTCTATTATTTCACATATCTCACCTCAATATTAAAATAATCATGTTAAAACCTTTTAGAGTTTTGAGAATGATTTTTATGCTTTGCTTCATTGTGCTTGGAATATGATGGTCATGTGGAGATAGTATTGGTGCATCACCTCCCTTAGATTAGGTTATATTTATGAAATTATAACTCTTTTCCCCATATCAAGTAACATTTTAATTGATAAACATTGCATGATACATTTAAGGAGCTAACCCTTTAAATCTAGAGGCTCATTTCCAAAATAGGTACACCCATATAGCTAGAAATCTTCCCATGTTACCAAAATTTAGAAGAGGCTTAAACACCCTCTTATAGGGTGCAAGATTTGGTGACAACATTTTTTGGCATGCTCAGAGGGAACTTGTCTTTGAGATAACTTATCAAGATAAATGTTGGTCTTGATAGCATCAACTATAAATTGGTGTGCTTCTCAACATTTGGTGACTCCATCAAGATAAATATATTTCAAGGCCATTATTTTGATATAAGATTGCTCTCATAATTCATGGTTCTCACAAGGTCATCCTATAGAATATTTATCAATCCCATTGACCCACTCTTTCAACTTAAACTTACCCTTGGATTTCAATATCCTCCTCCTAATTTGCACTTTAAAGATCAGGAAGATTTTGCTAGCTAGGGAAGTCAAGAGAGTGAAAAAGTTGAATAAATCAAAGATTTTGAAGAATAAATGGCTAGACCTCATGCTTTTCCTACCTTAAATACAGAGAATCTAATTCACCTTCAAGCAAAGAGGTCATTAGGTTATAAATGTGGTTGATTCCAAGAAACCTTTGATTATGTCATATAATCATAGGGTATGGTATTTTATTCAATATTTTAATGCATTTAACATACATTTAGTCCTAAAGGAGTAAAATAATCATGTTGATAGACTAGCTACCATAATAACTCAATTTGATACTCTAACTACCATAAAAGAGAAGGGGATGCAATCTCATATTAAGATCATTATCAAACCTTTTATACCTGATAATGAAGTTTCTTGGTATGTTTTTGATAGTGATAAACAGATTTCATGTTTCTTTCAAAATGAGGCTAAGTTTTCTTCAAAGAATCAAAAGAGACTCCATGAACAATTAGGTGATCAAATTGTGCAACTAAGGACAAATAAGATACCTAAGGATCTGGTGACCTTAGAAAGTATCTTCAATGATAATGATAAAAAGAATAAATAAAAATTTATTATGTATACAAAATAATATAATTATGAAAGAGTCTTGATCTTCAAAGATAAACTCCTCAAACTAGGCAAGGTATGTGTTGGCATCAAATTGTGCACCCTACAACTCTTTAATTAACTCCTACAATTTGATGCAACATGGAGTCATCTCTCAATTTTGTGGGAAATTTTTAAAATAGATGAAACTCTAGTATTATGAGGGTTAGATTCCTAGATCTTCTTTGAAATTCTTGTAAACTACTCTAATTCTTGCTTATAGGGAAAGAGTTAAAAGTTTGCATGAAGTAAAAATACATGAAAGTGGTGATTCACCAAGAGATATCCCACAAACTATCATAATTATATTAAATAGCAAATATTTATAAGACCAAATCTAATCATTAAAGGATCCTAACATAAGTGATTCAATCTAAAGGTAACATACATGAGACAATCAACAATATAACTAGTCCAAGGGCAGATTGCATACCGTAGAGACAATAACTTGCTTAAACAAGAGCCTAGTATCCTAACTACACTTAATATGACATATTAGATAATAAATATTTATTAAGCATGAAGGATAGAGGAAGAAAGGATGATATTGTCACTTAAATTCACTATTCATTTCTCTCACACTTAGATAAAGATGTTCACAACTCAGAATTAGACTTGCATTCAATGTTCAAAAGCAAAGTATAATGTTATTCTAGTAGGGCTTCACCATACCAGATGTGGTATTAGTTTAAAATGGCCAAAATGGCTCATACTTATATAAATTGGAAAGAGAGAGGAAAAAGAAGTCCAAGAGACATGAGGAATTGTGTCCAAAGGTAGAAACTATTTACAATGCATGTAGGTGAAGTGTAAGAGGAGTTAGAAAATAATTTGCATATGTGTACATTATAAACAGTCATCCTCTTTCAAAATTGGTGTAGCATCTCTTCAATCACCTTCCATGAAACTAACTTCATCATTGGCCTTTATTGGGCATTCCAAAGCTTATTAGGGGCAAGTGCCTCTTTTGCACTGATAAGAGAAAGCTATAAGGAATCCTCTACTTACATTGGAATTTTTTTAAGTAATTTGTATTCTCTTTCACAAGAAGAATAATCATCTATCACTATGATCTCTCCTTTTTATACCTTTCTTGACACTTGGCCTTAGCATCCTCTTATTCTCCCTAACTAATACATACCAAGGGTCTTAGGACACATGTTAGGATACGTCATATGCTCAGATCCATCCAAAACACCTTAAAAGATCTCCAAATTTGAATTGTCACTCTTTCCATTATGTGATCACTTTTCTAATTTTGGATTGACTGAAGTGAGAAACCTAGTAGAGACACTTAGGAAAATTTATGAGCTTTGTAAATGACATGGGGAGTTGATTCAAGTCCCAATATATCCTCTCAAGTGATTATCATCCTTTGATCATCTCAAAAATCTATAAAATACCTAAAAATATCATAGGAACTAGTCCCCTACTCCATTCATATGGATTTTATACAATATGACTCCATGGATTTGATCCTCATGGAGTTACCAATAACTTTCCTTTAGGTCTTAGGGTCAAATTCTTCCACTTTCTAGCCACTCCAAATGGTTTTGAGCTCCCTTGTGCATTATATGAGGCCTATGAAAGTAACGAAGCTTTGCTGATGGAGTCTGTAGTTATACTAATGGAGTCCATAGTTTTTCTATAGGAGTTTGTAGCTAGATTGAAGGAGTCCATAGTTCTTCTGATGGCTTCAACATCTCTCCACTAGGCCTAGTGGATTTGGATCCTATTTCATGGATTTATAACACCTAGGCCTATTCCAACACATTAATATCCTTGATTTATGTTTTTCCATGCTTATCTAAGCTTTACCTAACTTGTGTTCATAGCCACTTCCACCCTAACCTTCAATTTCCACCATTTTCTCTCTCTTATACAAGTTTTAAGCCCTAAAAGTGGACTATCTCTAAGATAAAATAGAGATTATTATCCCTTCTTGTTCATCACTTTTAAATACATGGGAGGCTTCCTTAGGTCATGAGGACCCCTTGTACCAAATTTAATCTCTTAAATCCTCCATTTACTCCTCCAACTAGCATGAAACTCAAAACTAACTTTTGAAGGTGATTGCTTATAAGTTAAGGGTGAAATTAGCCTTTTTAACCTCATAAGTGGAGAAATTTGATAGATTTGCATTATTTTATCTATATAATCATGTTATTTTAGGTTTTTAGTATTATATTTAAGTCCTGGAGATTCTCACTTGGCCTTGTGGAGGCACTTGACCCTCCAATTGCCTTGATCCCACTTGTAGTTGTGTGTGTTCTTGACACTTTGAAGGTTGGTTGTAGGTTGTTTTTGCATGTAGGAGTCATGTTACTACCTTTCAAGGAATTATAATAGCCAAAAAACACTTTTTTCCCCTTTATAATCCACCCTTATCTCCTAGGATTTCATTAGCCTTATCAAAGTGTGACCTTCTTTGCCAATTACAACTTTTCTACACTCCTTCGTACCCCTGGGATGTACTTTTAGCTGAGATGAGATGTACCATCTATATTGGAGTTCTCTTTAGTGCATATATAACCTCATTTGGGGTAGAGAACATTGTTTAATTACCATTCAAGTCACTACTCCCTTCTTCATGTGTTTTGTTCACTTCTTCATTGCTATAGCCTTACTACAACACTTTCATGGAATGGTGATTTGCACAAGGTAGCTGAGGGTTGTAATATTGGTAAATCCATGTGTATGTGTTCATTGAACACTTCAAAACATCCAAACTTACTCCATTTATTACCCCCATGTCTCTACACATGCCTCACAAGGACTAATCCACATTGTCAATTTATCTTCCTTATAGGCCACCTACAGATGTATTGACTCTATCTAAGCTTTAAAATTGCTATAGCTTATGATGTGCAATAACCTTATACATTCCACCTTGAAAATACACTTATATTCATTAGAGATCCTTCTTAAACTTGATCAAATGAACACATCACCATTTCATAATGAAACACAAGCTTTGGAAGGCATCTGAGACCTCTAAATGGATCAATTCATAAGGTTTTGAATGAGGTGAAATCCTAATTCATAGAAACTAAAGTTACTTTTACCCAAAATGGAAATATAACCATTCAAGTTTATATTGCTTTGAGACTTTCATGAGCAATGGTGATCCTTCTTCTCAAACCATTGAGAGAATATTGATATGGCTATGGTGAAGAAAAGCCTTGACCATTTGGATCTATTATGGTTGAGTGTTTCATTGCCTCATATCCCCTATTATAGTAACATGAAAACCAAAACTTGGGAAACAAACAATGTTGATTTAAAAACAATAAAGGTCTCCATGCATTTTTCTATACCAATATGGTTTTCACATTTATCTCAACACTTCATGAGCTCTGTTAGGATATGAAACATCAAAACAAAGGTGTATGAGCTCTTAAAACCATGGAAACATCACCTTCATAAAAAAACTTAAAAAACACTCCTTTAAAGATCCAAAGGGAAACATGGAAGTTCCATAGTTCTCCACACATGCCAATTGGTTGGGGGCAAGGTTGGATGTGGTGAGGAAGATATTTTGATTCTCATGAAGTGATTTTACCAATTAGATCATATGGACCACCTCACTAGAAGAAGAAACCTATAGGGTATGGGAAATGACAAGTATAATGGAGTGGCTAAATTCTAAGAGATGGTTCATAAAGCTCAACCAACCAATATCTAAACTCATACTATTAAAATGAATTTCAACTCATGTACTATCCTCCCCTAAAATCATTGGACCTAAAACTCTTCCAGCTGACCATACCAAGTACAAATCTATGAACTTTACAATGCTTTCCAAGAGAGAAATGGAGATATGGGAAGGTTTTGAGACATTTTTAGTGTTCCCAAAGCTTGATAAAAACATTGATCGGTCAAAGAAGTTGAAGGGTCACAATCCAACCTTTCCACATGTACCACTCTTCCTCATAGGTTGTATAAGTGCCTGAAACCTCTTATTTCTTCAAGAAAATTGTTTCTTTTATGAATATTCTACCAATTTTTCAGTTGAAACAATTACTAGAAGTTATAATTGACACATATGAGGTGACATCATCTTTTTAATCTTACACAATTCCCAAGAAATCTATACAAGACATTAAATGCACTATTTTGGCTATTAAAAAGACCTTAGAAAGACTTGAAATGACTTGTGGGGACAAATTGACCATGGTTAGACTATTAAAAGCATGAATTAACTCTAAATGACTTATTATAGACCGTTTAATATAAATTTTTACTATATAAGTTGACCCAAATCGACTAGATAGTCAATTTGGTCAATAGTATGTTCTCCATTAGAAAAGCAAGCCTTCATTGACTATGTAGAGAGTTTCATGATATATTTTCTTGGGAGTATAAGGAACTAAAATGATTTGATCTTAGCCTAACACATCATACTATTAAGTTGAAACCTAGAGTTAAATCAATTAGATAGAAATAAAGACCTGTCAATCCTAAGGTGGATAAACTCATGAGATTAGATCTCACTAAACTCTTTAAATCTAAAATAATATTTCCTATCAAGAATTCAACATGGGTATTTAAACTTGTGACTATTATAAAGGAGAGTGTGGAGATAATAATTTGTGTGGACTTTAGGGATCTTAATAGGGTGTCACTCAAAGATCACTATCCTTACCCTCAATGGAGTAGATTATGTAGATTATTTTAGCTTCTCAGCATTTCTCTCTTCTAGATGGATACTCAGGTTATAATCAAATTATTATGAATGAAGATGATTAGGTTAAGACACTATTTACCAATAAATGGGGGAATTTTTCTTATAGTAAGATGCCATTTAGTTTGTTAAATGTTGGTGCTACATTTCAATGAGAAATGGACATGGCCTTCAAAGGTTTGATTAACGAGATGTTATTGTTTTATCTAGATGATATAAAAGTGTTTTCTAAAGATTATAATGAACATATTAAACAATTGAGAAAAGTGTTTGACAGATGCAGGAAGTATGGAGTATCTCTTAATCCAAATAAATGCATCTTTTTTATCCATGAAGGTAAGCTCTTGGGACACATTATTTCTAAAGATGGTTTGGATTTTGATCCTGAAAGGATAGAGGCTATTCTTGGCCTATAATTTCCATTTCATAAGAAAGGTCTCCAAATTTTCTTAGGCAAGATAATTTTTTTAAGGAGGTTCATACCTGGGTTTGCATCTTTAGTGAAACCTAGCACAACCATGCTAAAAAAAAATAGATCTTTTCTTAGACTAGGGAAGGTAAAAATAGTTTTGAAGCCATTAAGAAAGAAATTACACAAGATCCTACTCTTGTGAATCCTAAATTTGCTAAATAGTTCATGTTTTATTCATTTTCTAACCTTGATACTATCTCAACCATGTTAATGCAAAAAAATGATGAGGGTGTGGAGTAGCCTATTGCATTATTTAGTCAAGGTTTAGAAGATTATGAAGTCAAGTACACCTTTGTGGAGAAACATGTCCTTGTTATTGTGAGAGGGATAAATAAGTTTAGGCATATGGTTTCAAATAATAAAATTCATGTTATGGTTTCTAATCCTAGTATCAAGGAGTTTTTATTGAGTAGAGACCTTAGTGAGAAGAGAGTAGGGTGGATAACTAAGGTAATGGAATATAATGTTGGTATCAAAGTAAAAAAGTTGATAAGAGGTAATGGCCTTTGTAAACACCTAGATTTATATCTTCATGAGTCAAAATAATAAGTTCTAGTCAATCATGATTGTTCACAACCAGTTGCTTCCTTGCTTGTATAGAGTTGGACACAAGATGTGATTAGATTTATTCATAATGGTAGTTATCATAATAACATGAGTAGATAAAAAAGGAGGTATTTTAGATTGAAATATATTCCCTTTTGTCTTGTGGATTGTGTGATTTTTATAAGATACATTAATGGTGTGATATTGAGATGTGTTGATAATGATCAGTTTGGGGTTTTTCTTGAGAATTTTTATGATGGAACAAAATGAGGTCATTCCTCCCCAAAAAATACAACTACCAAGATCATGAGGGAAGGTTCTTATTGGTCCATCCTTTTTAAAGACTACCATTCTTGCATGAGAAGATGTGTTCAATGTCCTTTCTTAATAGTAAAATAGAAGCTTGCATCTCTTCCTTTGAAGCCCATCCAAGTTGATCAATATTTCATGTAGTGGGGTCTTGATTTTAATAGTATGATAAACCCCCCATCAAGTAATGGTCATAAATGGATACTCACAAAAATTGATTATTTTGAAATAGGGGTTGAGGTAGTAACATTGAAGGAAGATAATGAAAATTCTATATTAGAGTTTTATGAGAGCATTATAACAAGGTTTGACACTCCTACTATTATTTCAAATAATGCTCTTACTTTTATGGGTGTTAAGATAGCTGATTGGGAAAATAGTAATTATATATTTTTTAGTACTTCATCTAACTATTACCCTCAAAGTAATGGGTTGGATGAATCTAATAATAAGAACCTGATCAAAATCATCAAGAGAACCTTGGAGAATAATTAGAGGGATTGGTACACTAAGTAGAATACAACATTATAGGTTGACAAGATAATTCCTAATAGGTCAACAGGGAATTCTCCTTTTGTGCTTGTCTATAGAAGAGAAGCTAGGCTGTCTATCTCTCAAGAACTACATACTTTAGAGTTAGCACATCAACTAGAGTTGATTAAAAATACTCCAATGAAAGTGATATTGATAGAATTAATGGATTTGTAGGAAACTAGGGGTAAATCTCATCAAGCTATGGAGCATTACCAAGTATTGATTAAGAGGTCTTTTGATAAGAAGGAAACTCCAAGATCATTTTAAGAAGGTGACATAGTGTTGAAATGGGATGAAGATAGAGCAAAACCAAAGAGCCATTCAGAATTTGACACTCTATGTAGTGGACCATATGTCATTATCAAGTTCAAGGAGAGCAATTCTTTCTAGATAGCAAGGATGAATGGAGAATAGATACCTATCCCTATGAATGGGATACATTTGAAACCTTTCTATTGAGTGGTGAAATTTAATTATATAAATAGTAGAGTAGGTGTTTGTTTTATTTCAATTATGTGTTATTTTCCCTAAACATTCTAGTTGAACATATGTTTGTTTCTATGTTGTATTTCATCCTTGTTTTCTTTTGCTGTGTGTTGTCAAAGGCATTTGTGTGTCAATATGCTATACATGTGACTCCATAGCCCAATGGATATGATTAGTAATTGGTCATGGCATAACAAGCATGCCACCCTTACAAAATCACTAGACATTGACCATTTTTACCATTTTCAAAATAGGTCAACCCCTGTATAGTCAAAATCCTAAATAGGGGATGATTATAATGTCATAGGGTGTGTTGTAATTCATCTGATGTCATTTCATATGCCATTCTAGGTTTGGTCATTATCTAGTTTAGTCTTTGTGTTATTTCATATCTTAGAGGCCATTTTAGGGTCATATATGAAAATGGTAGGTATTAATGGTGTTTAAATAATTAAAGGATTATGGAGAAAGTTTTCACATGACTTAGAAGTTTATTCAAGATTCAAATATAAAGTAAATAGTTCTTTGTATGAGCTGAAAGGAAGTAGACTATCACTGTACATCATACAAGAGTGAGTTGAATAGTTCACTTGTACATTTAATAAATATGATCAGGAAACTCATGGAATCAAAATAGTCACACAAAAATGATTCTCTTGGTGTCCAAATCATACTTTGTAAAATTGTGTCTTGATGAGATTTCTAACTCAAGATACAAGCCTTCAAAGATTAATTTATAAATGAAGACAATCATGCGAGTAGATCATAAATAAAACCACTAGGGTCTAAAATTTGATAGTGTATGGGACATCAAATACATCCATGTAGACATCAAATGACATTCATGTGAATGTTAAAATTAAGACCTACGAAATAGACATTGGAATTCAAACAGTGGGTCTAAGTTCAAATAACATTGAGTAAGTAGTTTGATGATGGCATATCTTGCATGCACGAGGGTAATAAGGGAAGATCAATACATGTATGGATTCCTCTATGTAATAAGATCATCTAGTTTAATGTTTGGGTTAAGATATTAAATATATAAAATGATATTGAGGTCCAAATTTAGTTTCTCAAATAGATTTCACCAAGTTTCATACTTGCCAAATTTTCCAAGTTTAAACAAAGTCAAGCAAGTAGTTTGATAAGGTTATATCTTGCATGTGTGAAAGTGTCAGGGAAAAATGATCATATGGGTTCCTTCATTTTTGTACCTAATTACTTTGTAATAATTTTTAGGTTATGTGATAAAGAACATCAAAAGATATACATGTGAAAAGTTGGCCCTCTAAATAGTTTTTTGACATAGTTGGCTTTGTGGCAAATTTTTTTGAGCAAGTATATTAATAGATTCATATCTTACACATATGAAAATTTAAAGAGATGATTAATAAATGGTTATATCCCTCCTTGAAAGGAGAATATATGGTCTAAATGTTAGAATATGCATCTAAGCACATCAAAAGTTATGAAGGTCCAAAGTTGGCCTTCTAGGAAAGTTGCAATGGTCTCCATAATCATTTTTGCAAGAGATAAAGATTGAGCATATTCCAAGGATTAACAGTGAGTAGATGATCATACAAAATTAGATAAATAGATAAATTAGAGTTAAAGATTTTAATGAATCTTGGGGTCAAATCACAATCAAGCATCCAGATCATGATCTACGACTCACATTCAATCATACACCTTGGTCAATGGTGAGATTGAAAGTCAGAGGTCAAGGATCTCAAGATGAATGAAATATCACGAGCTATCATAATCTCAGAACCTTAGACCAATGATCAATAAAAAGTACTAAAATTTGAATCAAAGAGATTCTAAAGGAGATTGATAGGTTGAATCTAACTAATTTCTAGATGGATAAGATGAACACATGTCCAAATGGTGACATTTTCATATTGGAATGAGCAATGTGGCAAAGGAAGGCCAAATGGACAACTATGTAAGATCAAATACTCTATGTTAAATTAATATTTTCAAACTCATATTCCACCATGAAAGCTCAGTCGAAGCCTAGAATGAATAGTGACTACCAAATGTAAAAAAATAAAGTCCAAGAAAAAATAATGAGTAGTTACAGATGACAAATGCAATCATCTAGAAGATAGTTAGCAACCAAGAAAACATCTGTGACTATCATAGCATGTGTCAACCTTATTGGTTTTATTTTTGAATGCCTGAGAGGTGGTCTATGATGGATATAGTTTTACAAAGGCTAGCTGAAGAGTCATTATACCATTTTGGGAGAAACTTGTTATGGTTTACATGGACATTTGGCTCGAGGGGAATTCATGGTCTATTTCACACTCATTTTCACTTGTAATGTAACTAGTTCTCATACTTAGACATGTGTTCAAGTGACTTCTAAACTCATTTCTTTTCTCTTCTCTCTGAAGTTCTATAAGTAACTGCCATTTTGTCCCTTATAAAATATACCACACCATATATGGTAAATTCTTGATGGATTAATGTCATATTTTACCTTTGAACATTAATGCAAGTCTATTTTTGAGTTCTCAAACAATTGTCTAAGTGTGTAAGTGATTTATAGTGATAAGAAGTAATAATCCTCTATCCTTATTTCCTTTATCTTTCTATATCTGAGCAAGATTTCTTAGTCTAAAAGGTCATATAGAGTGTAGTTAAGTGTGTCAAACTCTTTCAAGTGTATAATTTTCCTTGGAATGTGTAGTTTTCCTTCTAGTCCATTTTCCTTATGTTGTTTCACACCTCACCTCTATATTGAAATACTCGTGTTATAATCTCTTAGAGTTTTGAGACTAATTTATATGCTTTGATTCATTGTGCTTTGAATATGATGGTCATGTGGATATAATCTTGGTGCATCACCTACCTTAGAATAGATTCCAGTTATGCAATTCTAACTGTTATCCCCATAATCAAGTAGTAGTTTAAGTGATAAGCATTGCATGATACATTTAGAGAGATATCCCTTTAAATCTAGAGGCTCATTTCCACAATAGGTACACCCACATACTTAAAAATATTCCCATGTTGCCCATATATGGAAGAGGCTTGAAAAACCTCTTCTAGGGTGTGAGATTTGTGGACAACAATAACAAAGGGAGATATTAATAGTGGAGATGGTGGTGTCATGGAAGAGATAGGTGGCAACAATATCTTCATAAAGGCTATAAATGGAACTTGTTTTTATTTCTTTATTTGAGGTAGACTCATCAATAACTGAATAAGTTTACAAAATGATAGTGTTTAGGTTGATGTTGAGATGTTTTTACCCCAAAACAAGATGTTTTGGGTGCTCTTGAACCCCTACAGGTTCAAGCTTGCCTTGTTCATCTCTCCCTAGTCCTTTTCCCTTATAATTCAAATTTTGAAGCATATTTTAAAGGTGGGGGTACTTTTGTTTATGGAATTTGAAGGGTTTATCATCTAGAATAAGCCATAAATCATATATCTCATCAAAGTAATCCTCTAATAGCATGCTTGCACTAATAAAGTCCATAGATCCAAACTGGTAAATGATAAGTCTCTAACACAAAATGTTTTGTATTCATACTCTTTACAAACTATGAATGTAATATTAAGACATGTAATTTATAGGGATTTATTTGAATCAGGTCTTAAATCTTTGGGGTGAATATACTTTTTAGATTTAGGATTATGATTGGTATTGTTAGTGTTGGGGCAATAACAAGTGGGATGGGGTTAATCCATTTTATAGCTATGAAATTGTTCTATCTCCCCTAGGATGGTAACCTCCATTCCTAAATGAAGGAATTTTAAACATTGATGGATGGTGGAAGGAACTATTTTTATTTCATAGATCCATGAAAATTCTACGAGTAAATTATATGAAAGATCAACATCCACAACATAAATCAAAGTCTGGTGGACTATGGGTCCCACATTTATGGGAAGATAAATAGTTATTATAGATGGCATTTCATTATAATCATACACTTTGATCATTATGAGATTAGGCCCTAATGAAGACTTGGAGTATCCCAACTTCTTTAGAAAGTCCAAATTGCATAAATTTAAAGCAAACCCTCCATATATGAGTACTCATGGGATTTTATGATTAGAGATGGAAATTTCAATGAATAGTAGATAATTATGATGTGGGTCTATAGGTGGAATTTCTTGGGCACTTAAAGTGATCTGTTGGGAAGGGGACAAATGGCCCACCAATGCCTAAATTTTCTTGTGTCAATATCTCTAGGAATTTTGATTTTATTCAAGACTTGATTAAGAATCTCTTAATGTATCGATGATGTTTTAAGAAGATATAAAGAGACATTTGTGATGGATTCTTCTCAAGTTGTTGGATGATGTCATATGGTTTGTTGGAAGATTTAGAATATTTTTTAGAAATACTAACTTTTTGGGATGTTGAAGTGGATGGATCTTTGGGAGATACTTTAGGCATTGTAATTTTTCCACATTGAGTGGTTATTATATATTCAGTTTTTGCCCTATTTATTTTGAGAGTGGTGTATGGTGGTGGTGGGGGATCTTGGGGGTTGAAAATTTTAATGGTATTGATTTAATGATATGAAATGGAATGGTAATCAGTTTGGTTGGATGTAGAGGCTTGACCCTTGTCCTTAAGTGGTTTCTTTTGCCTCTAGTCATGTTTAGGCAAAGGGTCTTGATAAATTTTTAGCAGATGATTCTTAGATTTATTGGTTAAGCTCTCCCTTTATATTTTTATGTCCCCTTTCTCAATCAAATATTAGATGTAGTGTTTTAATTGCATGCACTTCTTAGTATCATGCCCCTTGACTTGGTGATATTGGCAAAATTCATCTTCATGATAAAAATCTAGTTGGGGTTTATTGTCATCCAATGGTATGATTTTAGGGAGAGTGATCAAATTGGAAGCTATTAATTATTGTAGGATCATTTCCATGGGTATTCCAAGACTTATTAGAGACCTTTTTCCTATTCAAGGTTTTGGCTTTCCCCATGGTACCTTTATGGTAGAGACTATGCTTATTAGTAGGGGACATTTTTTACACCATTTGAACATGCTACTTAGAATCTATTACTCCATCCCCAATGACACTTTTATTTTTATTAAAAATATTTGGTTTAACCAAAAAGGTATTATCTTGATTATGACTCTATTCATTTTAGGTATATAATTTAATTGTACCTTTTCCAATAAGTTCCTTCTCAATTTGAATCCCCTTCTATATGATCTCATCAAAAGACTTGGCACATTATAGCTTTAATTGATATTTCAATTTAGTATTGAGGTTGTTAATGAATATTTTATCCATCTTTTTCTCAGGAATGGTGTAATGGAATCAATTGACAAGGCTTCTCCAACATTATAGGAATGAGGACAAGCTTTCTCCATTTCATTGTTTAGTGTTATAAATATCTATGATAGATATGTCATGCTCAATATTTAAGGAGAAGTGTCACACAATTTTTTCTATTAACTTGATGGGGAATCAAGAACAACAAAAAGATCTAATCCCACTTGTCAGGATCTTGTTCCTCAATAAGAGTATAATATGATTACCTTGTATTAGCAACTAAACATGCGGAATTAACCAGAAGCAATAAGTAACTAGAATTCATAAATGACACAGAATATGAGAGACAACACAAACTGTATTAATACTCATCCAAAAAAGAATACAATGAAGAGACGCCACACTCTTCCACACCTTTTAGGCTTCCCACACCAAGTGTATAGTAATTCTTCTCAAGAGTTCACTCTCCTACCAAAAATGGTCCCAACACACAACTCAAACATAGAGTTGGTGTTCACCTCCAACCAGTCAATAATAACCCTGTCAGTACACAAGTACTCAAAGTACTTCAAGTAGATCTCCCATAAGCTTGCAACAACTTGCAACTCAAATGATCTTAATTACACATGTAGAACTTCTCCTTGATCTTGAAACAACCTGCAGATCACCCTATTCTTACAATTGGAAGGATCTTCCTTGCCTTCCTTTGTTTGCTCATCTATGGAACTAGAAGGAGCTACACTTGCTCAACTCTAACTAGCACACTGGCTATCTAACACACCTTACAATACATGCCAATGGGTCTATAAATAGATCCCACACTTAAACAATAACTTAGATTTATAATTTACAATAATTAGGCTCACAACTCAAGACCAAAAATAGCCTTATACATGCAAACACTCGGTTCAACAAACTAACTATTTGTGCAATGAACAGTTCTGGAACTGTACAGGCGACTGATGTCAGTCCCTGTCTACCTGGAGATGACCGACATTAGCCGACCTCCTACCAATGTTGGTTTCCCTTTTGCACTGTAGATGACCGATGTCAGTTACACTGCCAATGTTGGTATCCCTGGAACTCAACAACCTCCTCTATGTCTGCATAGTTGAAGCTTTTAGCTCCACAACCTAACAATCTCCCACTTGGAGATAAATAGTTGCAATTATACCTGTACCTATACATCATCTAGTTTGTTCCCTTGGATTTGTATCCCTCTTCAAGATCACTCTTAAAGACCAACCACCACAAATCCTGTGGTGCACCTCCTATCATCCAAATCACCTGCCACATCCACATCTACAAACCCATGTAGAAAATAACTTGACCCTGCATATCATGTGCACCTACTACTGGTCCCTCTCAGATACCTGAGAATCCACTGAACTGCCCTTTAGTGCTTCTTTCCTAGATTGGCTCCAAACTTTTTGACAACACCCACTACTTGGGCAAACTCAGGTCTAGTACATACCATGCACTTAACCTCATTATGTGAATCAAGACACTGTTCATAGAACTGTCCAACCATCGGCATGATAACCAATTTCACACAATCATCTGAAGACAAAGTCAACCTGTGACCTTCCATGTCCCTAGAATACACTCATGCTAAAGAATCTTGTTGTTCCCAGATTCCTCATGACACACCTCTGAACTAGCTTTACCTTTAGTTCAACAATTCCCTGTATGTGTAACCCTACAACAAGAACACAATATAGTAACAGGATAATGTAGCAAATAGTATCCAACTTAGTAAAGAGAAACACAATGGTCAAACCTCCATTATCCTGCAGCTTACACAAGACCATATACCCTGGCCTTCTGTCTCACATGTCCATTCTCACTCTTCTTTATCTTGAACATCCATTCATCTCTCAGTGCTTTCTTCCAGCTGGCAACTCCACCCAAAAACTCCCGTTTGGTTCTTCTCCAAGGAATCACATCCTTCATCCATGCCAAACTCCCACTGTTTCTTGGATCTACCTGCTTTGCTTCTTTAATAACTTCCTGGTTCTTGACCATCAATGAGCAATAAGTAGTGTAAAGAAGGGAAATGATGAATTTGAGGCTTATTTACCCTTTAAGTCCTTCATATGGGTGCTTGAGACTCCTTGACAACTTGCTATCCACCCAAAATCTATCTCAGTGATTGATGCCGATCACATCTCAGTCTGCATTTGACCGATGTTGGTTCCATGCAACTACCTCATCACCGATGTTGGTTCCTCTGACCGATGCTGGTGTTTATCTATCTGGAGTCACCGATGTCGAGCTACACATAGCCGATGTCGGTCCCTCTCTGGATGCCAACGCTAGTTTTCTAATCGGCGTCGGTCTTTGTGTTTTACTTGTGAGTGATGACCTTTACCCACGAGCTCCTTTTGGATCAAACCCTTGTCCATATCAACCTTGCTCTGCTTAGAATTCTTCAGCCCCTTGTGTTGATCTTTGTTCATCATTTTCTCCTTGAAAACCAAGGCTTTCCTATTCTTATCACAAACATCAGATTTCTCAAGAAACGTCACTTTCTTCTTCTGCATACAGAAATCTCGATCCATGCTTTTCAAATCTAAAAGCATACCCTTTGACTCAAGAACATGCATCCCCTTCTTATTCATGTGACCAAGCCTATTAAGCCACATCTTTGAATCTACAGCTAAAGTAGATAAACCAGAAAGAGAATCAAGAGCGTACCTACTTTCTTACCTCTTGCTACAACAAGTGCACCCTTGGTAACCTTCCAAGAGTCCACTGTGAGAGTTATTGTGCAACCCTCATCACCCAACTTTCCAAAAAAAATCAAATTTCACTTCAAGATTGGGATATGCATGACCTCCTTCAACACCCATGTGTTCCCTGTCTGCAATTTCAGCTTCACTTTCCCTTTGCTAACCATCTGACAAGGCTTACCATCCCCTAAATAAATTTCTCCAAAGTCTCCCTAGACATACTCATGAAAAAATTCCCTATTTGGGGATGCATGAAAAGAGGCACCAGAATCTAAAACCCAAGATTATACTTTATCTAAGGAACATACCAGAGCATCTTGTGCAACATAATCTACAACATCTACTTCTTCATGTCCTTCATGTTGATCTTCATCCAACCTGCAATCTCTCTTTAAGTGCCCTTGCTTTCCACATTTCTAGTAGGTTATTCTACCATACCTGGACTTGGATCTCCTACCTATCTTTGACCTTGATCTCCCATGCTTGATCTTCTCTCTTTGCCTTCCCCTGCTTTCCACACTCAAAGCATTTCCTGATGATTCCCCTGTGCTTTTCCTATGAATTTCTTCATTCAAGATTACACTCACAACATCATCCACTTTTAAGATTTTTGAAGCAGACACAGTATTACTAACTGCCATTACCAAACTCTCCCAACTTTCAAGTAATGAGCATAAGATTAAGAGAGCCTTAATTTCATCATCAAAAACAATATTGATTGAATTTAACTGGTTTACCAAACCATGGAAATCACTAAGATGACTATGAATGGATCCACCTTCCAACATTTTCAAATTAAATAATTACTTCATAAGAAATACCTTATTCGAAGCTGAGGGTTTTTCATATAAATTTTCCAAAGATTCCATCAACTCTACCATTGTCTTACCCTGAGATAAGATGTAAATCACAGATGATGCAAGGCTCAACCTTATAGATCCCAGAGCCTTCCGATCAAGAACCTCCCATTCTTTAACCTTCATATCTATGGGCTTGCATGAAACCCCACCCAACGGTAAGTAAAAATCTTTTTGATATAGAAAATCTTCAATTTGCATCCTCCATAATTGATAGTTCTTGCCATTAAACTTATCCATTCATAGCTTACTTTCTTCTGCCATTGCTATACTCCCACTCAAATAGAAACCCCTGTGAGTAACCTGTAATCAACACACACTAACTAGATCTGAAACACCTATTAGTAACCCAACCAAAAGCTCTGATACCAGTTGATGGGGAATCAAGAACAATAAATAGCTCTGATCCCACTTGTCAGGATCTTGCTCCTCAATAAGAGCACAATATGATTACCTTGTATTAGCAACTAAACATGCGAAATTAACCAGAAGCAATAAGTAACTAGAATTCACAAATGACACAGAATATGAGAGACAACACAAATTGTATTAATACTCATCCAAAAAATAATACAATGAAGAGACGCCACACTCTTCCACACCTTTTAGGCTTCCCACACCAAGTGTATAGTAATTCTTCTCAAGAGTTCACTCTCCTACCAAAAATGGTCCCAACACACAACTCAAACATAGAGTTGGTGTTCAGCTCCAACCAGTCAGTAATAACCCTGCCAGTACACAAGTACTCAAAGTAATTCAAGTAGATCTCCCATAAGCTTGCAACAACCTACAACTCAAATGATCTTACTTACACATGTAGAACTTCTCCTTGATCTTGTAACAACCTGCATATCACCCTATTCTTACAATTGGAAGGATCTTCCTTGCCTTCCTTTGTTTTCTCATCTATGGAACTAGAAGGAGCTACACTTGCTCAACTCTAACTAGCACATTGGCTATCTAGCACACCTTACAATACATGCCAATGGGTCTATAAATAGATCCCACACTTAAACAATAACTTAGACTTCTAATTTACAATAATTAGACTCGCAACTCAAGACCAAAAATAGCCTTTTACATGCAAACACTCAGTTCAATGAACTAACTATTCATGCAACAAATAGTTTTGGAACTGCATAAGTGATCAACATCAGTCCCTGTCTGCCTGGAGATGACCGACATCGGCTGACCTCCTACCGATGTCAGTTTCCCTTCTGCACTGTAGATGACTGACGTCGGTTACACTACCAACGTCGGTATCCCTGGAACTCAGCAACCTCCTCCATGTCTACATAGTTGAATCTTTTAGCTCCACAACCTAACATAACTCCCCAAAGCTAGATATAGAGCCTTTAGGTAAACCTTTGAACTATTCCAATGTAGGTCTCGTGAGACTTTTAGGGAAAAGTCTAAGAAGATAAGCATCATCATAAGAAACCTCATGACATGCTACATATAATTATTTCACATAATCTCATAGATCCCCTTTGCCTCTATACTTTTCAAAATTTGGGACCTCAAAGTATGTTGGGAAAGGTACTTGTAAAATACTCATGTCGAAAAGAGATGTGCAAAAGTATTCATACTTGTATCTCATTACTTAGGTGAGAGTATCAATCTACTGAAGAGTCTCTTTCATTATCCTCCAATCATGAGTGAATGAGGAGTTTTGAGGCTTGATCTTGACTGGTTATAGGTTTAAAATGAATGGGGTTGGTGTTTCTGACATGTTATCTTAGTGAAGAGGGTTTTTGATTTTGGACATGAAATTGAGAGGTAATGGAATTGATTTGATGGGTCAATTGGTCTAATCAATCTTCTAGGTGGTTATTCTCTTTGTAGCCTCAACATGATTATTTTCTATCGGTTCTTATTATTCTTCAAGTTCTTGCTCATGATCCACAAGATTGTCTTCTTCTTTCTCTTGATTAACATTAGTATTATGAGGTGGAGTGTTGGGCCTAGTAGATGGATAGATTAGATGTTGAAAGAGGTTTGGGCCAAGGAAGAGGGTAATGTACCCCCCATTACAATGAGTTGAGTAAGGATTTGATCATTAATTTCATATATATTTTTCAAATTGGTCCCTAACCTCATCACTATGGAATAAGTCATTTGTGAACCAGTCTTCTTCTATAGGGGTATGCATGTCATTATGTGTGTCATAATTATACAAATTTTGGTCACCTAGATTCTCAAATAGGTCATTTTCATGGTTAGATACTTATACCATTCTTATAATATGGGTGAAATTTTATATATGTATGATGGACGATGAGGGTGAATTTGATATAGGATGATGGGAGAGAAGGTGACTTTGGATATTAATTTTATCTAAAACCAAAGACTAAAAGTGGTCAAGGGAGATGATTTGGATGTGAGTTTTATTTTGATTTTGAGAGGATATGAAGACTAGAGTGACCAAATATTAACAAATTAAATACCCTATAAGGATCTAATCTAGCAAAGAGATGAAGAGGATAAGAGGATTATATACCCTTCACACTAGTAAGGTGATGCTTTAATGGGTGTTAGTTATGAAGAGGTAGGATGATGAGATGATAGGTGATAAACTAAAACCAAATAAGATTTCAAATGTTGATAATGTTTAGTCAAGGATGAGAGTGATGACTATAATGATGAGTGACCACTATGAGATAAAGGTTACCTATCCAAAAGGTGTGAATAGTGGTATGGGATGGGTTTTTGGTTCTAAGATTGGATTTTGTCCTAAGGATATTTAGGTGTGCTTGATAAAATGGGATAGGCTAATTTAGCTCATAAACAATATATACTTAAGCACACCACACAAACAACACATCCAATTATGATCCCTAATTTTAGTCAACCAAGTGGGTGTGTAACCTGATGCCTACACCATCTAACAACTTTATGGGTGAGGTTGTAGGCCAATGACCCATTACAAAATCAACTGAACCCTCTCAACCCCATCTACACTTACTGGTCACTTTAGATTTGATCCTAACTCTAGAAATAGAATGCCTGTTATGGCCAATAGATCTTATACTAAGTATACACAAGAGTGTCTAAGGGAGTCCTGAAGATATGTGAAGGTACATGGAGATAAATCCATATAGGGTGATGTTTAATGCATAGTTTAGAGAATTAAATCTTCCCCTTCATAGATGACCTATATGGGGTCAACCACTTAGCTTAGCAATAATTATCCTTGACATTTATACTTTATCAAAACATGGAGTTTGGTTGAATGCACGATGATGAAATACGCAACACCAAACCCTAGTGACTAATAAAGTTCATGGGGATGAATTCCATGTCACGTGCTATCCTAGACAAAATGGCTTAATACAAAGGAAAGTAAGATTAATTTACCCAATTAATTACCTATGTGAAAAAATTTAAAAAAATAAAAAAATAAGTCACACACAAAATGTATTTACAAGTAAAAAGATTAAAATGTTCAATTTAGGCACTCCTATAAGTACATAAGTTATAAAATTAAATCTGTTTCCCTCTCCTTGAAAGGTCCTATAAAATGGGATTAGTAGTTTTAAAGTAGGCAAAATTGCTTATTTCTTAGAAAATTTCAAATACACAATCAATTTAAAGTAATATCAATTCCAAAAACTACAAAATCACAACTATAAAGTTGTGGTATTGTTGAATACTTGCAAACCATGATGCCAAATATACAGTTCTTGCAAAACCACAAGTGGTTAATCAAAATAATGACTATTTATATGAAATCACAACTCATAATCTATGATATTATAGAAAAATAATTTTTTTTATTAATCTAACTCTTAGAATTAAATATATATTTACTAAAGGTTATTTACATATCTATATGTCAAGATACTCATACAGAAAGACAAGTTTTAATAGAATGGTATAATATTTTAAACCTTTTTAAATATTAATGTCAAATTTAATATTTATACAAAATTTCAAGAAACAAATTGAGATTAGCTTATGATAGATATTGATTTAGACTTCTACTAGCAATTAAATGAGACAAAAACCTATTGGTATAGTTTTTGATGCCCTTATTCAATATAATTTAATTAAACATAATATCACTTATTTTTATATGAAGTTGCTACTACAATCAATGATTTTTTAGAAAATTTCTTAGGGTTAAGGATATAAGTTTGATATTTCTTCAAACAACCCTTGTCTTTTCCTTATCAATAGACAACATAAAAAAAAATAATCAATTTTTGGTATTGCATAAAGACTAGTAAATTTTCTAAGATCGATGCCTCCCCTTTCCTATATATATAAAATGATCATAGATAAATAGAGACCAAGTAACAAGAAATTATTAGGTCAAATTGGGATTTTTAATTGAAAACACAAAATCACTACTTGTGAATTTGATATCATGACTTTTAAGTTAAAATCACAACTATGTTTTAATGATTTTGTGTGTCAGTAACAAGGTGATTTAGGGTTGATAAGTTAAGTTTTTCTACATAAAATACAAAAGTTTCAACTATTATAATATAAATATAGTTGATATAGGCCTACAAAATCTTAAGATTAATGCAAAAACTAGTTAGCCTGGTTTAACACAATAGCCTACAAACTGCAAGTCAAAGGACAAAATCATTGATTTCTATGTAAAATCACTATTAATGAATCGATGATATTATAAAAGGATAAAAAAATATCAAAAGGCAAAAAAAATTTATTCAAAATGGTGGTTAGTGGAAAAATCACTCCTTTTGACATCAAAATCAAGATTATAAATTTGCAAATTTGTAGAGAAAAATTGTTTGTTACCTGTACATGATAATTTGAGTAATTTCAAAGCTTTTTTTTGTCTAATTAATCCTAAAAGTGATCAAAATGACTCTAAAAAACAAGAGGGTTATAAAAAATGGGTAACTCCCACTATGGTTGCCAATGTGTGATCATATTTTGACTTATTTATAAAAACTACTATATTTGGTAATTTAAACCCAATAACAAAAACAACATCAGAAGGAAGAAACAAATGAATAATCAGTCAATTAAACATGGAATTATTACCATCACTTTTTCCCTTATGTCTTCTCTCCAAGATCTTCAAGCAGATTCAAATTAGAAATTGATTAAGTGTGGATTACTTGCTTTGTGCTTCAAAATGATTCCAATGGCTTCCTTAGGTTGTTAAATGGCTTGACAAGAGTGTGAGAATGATTGAGAATGGATGATTATGATATTATAATGAGAGATTACTTATTTTAAATTTAGTTGGGCCATGGCCCAAGCATGGATTTTATAAGATGGTGGAGGAGATTTTAGGGAATTTTAAATTATGTAGAAGTCTCTAGTTTAGAGACTTCTAGAATCTTGGAGGAGTTTCCCTAGTTCTATATGTTTATTGATTAGTTTAGGGGATAATATGGGATTATATGGGAATTAATGAGGTTTAGGATTCATAGGGATGTAGGAGAGGCTAGGGTGGTAGGGTGGCTAGGGGGTAGTTGAATAAATATGAATTATAAATTGACAAGTGGGCTAGTGGGTAGATTAGTGGCTACATAGGCTAGTTAGTAGGTTAATGGGTTAATTAATTTGTTATAATGGTATGGTAAGGTCTATGAGATGTAGGTAATATTGTGTAAGAAATTAGGATATTGATTAATTAGCTAAGGTTATGGTTTTGAGTTAAATTATTAGGTTTAATAGGATTATTAGGAATAATAGATTTACATGCATATATTTTCCCCCTCTTTGAAAGGGTATTATGAGTGAAGCAAAGTGGAATGAGTATTTAATTTTCAAAGAAAAACCATTTATTGTATGAGAATGTTTTTAGTAGACAAAATTGCTTATTTCTATACAAAATCACTATTCATAAATCTAAAATATTATAAAAGGCTAATAAACCTATCAAAAGGCAAACCATTAGCATTCAAAATGGTGGTTAGTGGAAAAATTACTACTTTTGATGTCAAAATCATGACTGTGAACTTATGACTTTGTAGAGAAAAATCACCTATTGCCTGTACATGACAATTTAAGTAATTCTAGAGCTTGTTTTTCATCTAGTTAGTTTTTCAAGTGATCAAAATGATTTTATCAAGAAAGAGTATTAGATTAAAGAGGTAACTCCCACTATGGTCACTAATGTGTGATCATATTTTGAGTTATTTATAAAACTAATATATTTCATAATTTAAACCCAATAACACAAACAACATCAAAAGGAGGGAATAAAGGAACAATCAGTCAATTAAACATAAGATTCTTACCATCATTTTGTCCCTTATGTATTCTCTCCAATATTTTAAAGTGAATTTGATTGAAAAATTGATTGAGTGTGGATTACTTGCCTTGTGCTTCAAAATAACTCCAATGGCTTCCTTAGGTTGTTGAATGGATTGATAAGAGTGTGAGAATGCTTAATAATGGATGATTATAAGAGTATAATGAGGGATGATTGATTTCCAAGTTAGTTTTGTCATGGCCCAAGCATGGATTTTATAAGATGATGCAGGAAATTTTAGGGAATTTTAAATTATTTAGATTTCTTTAGATTAGAGACTTTTAGAATCCTTGAGGAGATTCCCTAATTCTAAAGGTTTCTTGATTAGTTTAGGGGATAATAGGGGATTATATGGGAATTAATGAGGTTTAGGATTCATAGGGATGTAGGAGAGGTTAGGGTGGTAGGGTATCTAGGGGGTAGTTGAATAAATAAGAATTTTAAATTAACAAATGGGCTAGTGGGTAGATTAGTGGCTAAGTAGATTAGTTATTAGGTTAATGGGGTAATTAATTGGTTATTGTAGATTAGGAATATAAAGCAAGTTAGTCCATGCATTAGTATTAAAAACTCAAAATAAGTATAAAGGGCATAACATACTAAGACAACTCCCTCATGGGGTTTTGAAAATGAATTCTAAGAGCTATTGAAATAAGGAATACAACCATCAAACCTTCCTAAGAGCATCCCTCCTCTAGGAGTGACCAAGAAATGTGAATTCCCCCTAATTTAATACTCCAAGTCTTTATCAATGATGAGTCGATTGATTCTCTATCATATCTTAATGAAATAATAAATTAGGCTCATGAATTTGATCAATATGTGCTAATGGTTGAAGCTTTTCTATTGTAATTTATTCATAATAAGTTTGCATGAATGAAGTTTGTGAAGATAATTCTGTATAGTAACATTACACAAAAATAGATTAAAGGAATGAGTGAGGACCCTTATATTTATAGATTTTTGGAAATTATTATAATCAACCATGACCATCCATCTTGAGATCAATATGTGTGGCTATGAATCAATTCAATTTTGGAGGCTCAATCCAAATATCTCCATTAATATTTAGAATAATGGGGCATTAATGAGGCATGGGAGGGCTTAAACTAGATATTTTTTCCATTTATGATTTATAGATGCCACCCCATTAATGATGTCACCAGATGATGTAGATATAAAAAATGAATTTTCAATTAATAGATCTTCAATAACTTCCATGGATTTTTCACTTAAGCTCTTAATTTGGTTTAATTTACTTATGTAGGTTTAATTAAATTTGTGCAATTCTTTGAAAATTGGTTGCCCATTTAATCAAATTAGTCAAAATGTCAGTTTACTAAATCATAATTTGATTGGAGTATAATTAGAAGAAGGTGTCAGTTTCATATGGATAAATACCCCAATTATAGTATTGCAGACATGAAATAACACATGCACATTACATGTGCTTCCAAATTAGAATAATTCAGTGGTCTAGAGTGTCATTTTTTGTTGTCATAATTTGATTACAATTAATTTGAGAAAAGATAATGATCACGTAAAATGTGTTTCCCTATTTAAGGATACATTAGCCTAAATCAACACTTATGCATGACAATCTTGAACCATTTAGCATGTTTTAGTGATTTTGGCCTAGAATGTGCATTATCATAGAATATTGCTTAGATTGAAAATTTTAGCATAATAGTGATAGGAATTAGATATATATATTTTTCTCTTATTTGAGAAGGCATGGTAAGACATTCAGTTGAAGCAATGCATTTTCAAAGAATTAAAGAGTTGTCAAGAAGATTTTGGAAGGTAATGTTCCATGATGCCCCCTCGAGAGGACATGCAAGGATGAAAGAGAGGGATGGAATCTTGAAAAAGAGAGAAATAATGAAATTAACTCATGGATGAGAGTATATCCAAATGAGATAATTCTTGCATGCGTTGATTATAAATGATCAAAATATAATAGAATATAATGGTCCTCAAGGCAGGGGGAAGTGGGAAAGATGCAATCCCAAAAATAAAAGCAACAGACTTTGACATACCCAAAAGAGGGTGAAAGCTATAGGATTAGGGAATGATTGATCCTAAGACAAGTTGCACACTTTAAATTGAAAATATGAGGGAAAAACCTATAGATATTTTAATTATAAGAAAAATGAGAGCATTGCTACAGAAAAGGAGGTTAATGAATTAATAATGTGTTATAGTAAATCAGATTTGATAGGTTGATAAATTAATTTTGCAGCAATGGGTCTGATTAAATTGATAATTAGTCTAAATATTGTGCCCTAGTAATTCAAATTAGCAATCATAGCTTAAATATATAACCTATTACATAGATTAAATATGATTAGGCACAAACACATATGTGAGGGTCTAATGACTGAAGAAGCCAAAAACAACCAAGCATATGAGGATGCACAAAGTGATGAAAGAGATGATTGGAAGAATGAGGGTAGCTAAGCTAACCTAAGATATGTCATGTATTTAGATGCTACCTACATAGTCTAGATGAACCTCAAGCCAATGTAGGTTTCCCAAAAGTAGGATAAAATGGAATAAGGAAATAAGAGTAGAAGAAAGAAAGACAACTATTTAATTGAATAGAATAAAATGCTATAATATGATCTAGGAGATGCATATCCCAAACTAATCATAAATGGTATGGAAAATTCAATGATGATCTTTGAAGCGTCATTGAATTTTGGACTTGGCACACTTGATGTTTACTTTAGCAAAAGTGAAATTATGCATCATAAGTATAAGTAACCTATAATGACATTATATTTCAATTACAATTGGCTGGTTCAAATGTGAATATTTATAAGTAATGATAATGATAAAAATTACCAATACCAGAGTTACAACTATTTATATTTAAACAAAAAAAACAAAGATAAAAATAATAATACATAAATGTAATTTAACTTAAAATCAATCTATGAATAATCAGGATTTAAGTAGGAACAAGAATGTATCAAAAAAAAGTAAGAATAACTTAATAAACAACATGAAATTAAGATAATAATAATCAAGGTCTATGTGTACTAACAAGATGTACCTAGAAAAAAAACAAAAGAATAAGTTAAATACAACTCTAAACAAATCAATCCTAACTAAAAGCTAGACTAAAAGTGATTATAAAAGGTATTTAAACATAAAATAACAAAACAATACCATACCATACAAGACAAAGCAATAATATAAAATATTGATATAAAAAAACACCAATAATAAA
Source organism: Torreya grandis (assembly GCA_037957365.1). Classification (NCBI taxonomy): domain Eukaryota; kingdom Viridiplantae; phylum Streptophyta; class Pinopsida; order Cupressales; family Taxaceae; genus Torreya; species Torreya grandis. The sequence continues at coordinate 3,959,980 of JARHVA010000653.1, read as the reverse complement.
CAAAAAAGAAATAAAAATGAACAAAATATGAAAAAAAATAAATGGAGACACAAGAAAACATGATAAAACAACAATAAAAATCAAATAAATACACATAAACAAGAGTTAGTCAGTGCAAGCAAAGAAAAAGATGAATTTTTCATGTACGTGTAGTAGAGGCATTACTCTCTATAATAAAGTGACCCTTAATCTAGAGAACAAAATTAATAGTATGCCCTAATTGACAAAAGAATGAATAATACCATACCATACCATACAAGACAAAGCAATAATATAAAATATTGATATAAAAAATACCAATAATAAACAAAAAAGAAATAAAAATGAACAAAATACGAACAAAAGAAATGGAGAGACAAGAAAGCATGACAAAACAATAATAAAAAGCAAATAAACACACAAAAACAAGATTTAGTCAGTGCAAGCAAAGAAAAAGATGAAATTTTCATGTATTTAAACATGAAAGTAAGATAATAATAATCAAGATCCATGTGTACTAACAAGATGTACCTAAAAAATAACAAAAAAATAAGTTAAATACAACTCTAAACAAATCAATCCTAACTAAAAGCTAGAATAAAAGTGATTATAGAAGGTATTTAAACATAAAATAACAAAACAATACCATACCATACAAGACAAAGCAATAATATAAAAGACTGATATAACAAAATGCCAATAATAAATAAAAAAGAAATGGAGAGATAAGAAAGCATGATAAAACAACAATAAAAATCAAATAAACACACACAAACAAGAGTTAGTCAGTGCAAGCAAAGAAAACGATGAGTTTTTCATGTACGTGTGGTAGAGGCATTACTCTCTATAATAAAGTGACCCTTAATCTAAGAAATAACAAGACTGACACAACAAAATGAGAACAAAAGTGATAAAGTCTCCCCCAAGTGGTAGGGAAACAACACAAAAAAAAATAGGGGGAAGATGAAAAAGAAGGGGTGGTTGAGTTGACTCCAGATATACGAGACAAGTGGATGCTACCTACATAGTTCCATGGATGGAAGATCCAACATGAAATTCAAGCCAAATGTAGTTTTCTCAATAAATGGGAAATAATAAAATTGATGATAAGAAAACATGATTTATGTTGTAGAGGAAATAAGGAAATGGGCTCATAAAATGATGAGATCTTTTTAATAAGTGCTCGCAAAATGGTGAGAGCATGGGATTAGAATAAACAAAATTGAGAGCATGGGATTAGTATTGGGAGCTTTTGATCCACTAATACACAAATATGATCAACCTCTAATAGGTTTGAGGTGTTGATGTTGAGGTCTAAGGTGATAATAAAGTGACCCTTAATCTAAGAAATAACAAGACTGACACAACAAAACAAGAACAAAAGAGATAAATTTTCCCCCAAGTGGTAGGGAAACAACACAGAACAAAATGGGGGGAAGATGAAAAGGAAGGGGTGGCTGAGCTGACTCCAAATATACGAGACAAGTGGATGCTACCTACATAGTTCCATGGATGGAAGATACAACATGAACTTCAAGCCAAATGTAGTTTTCTCAATAAATGGGAAAGAATAAAGTTGATGATAAGAAAACATGATTGATGTTGTAGAGGAAATAAGGAAATGGGCTCATAAAATGATGAGATCTTTTTAATAAGTGCTCACAAAATGGTGAGAGCATGGGACTAGAATTAAAAAAAATTGAAAGACAATGTTTTTGTTTATTTTGTCTATCATTTTCTAATTTTTTTGTGTTTTTAGGATAAATGACAAAAATAAAATATTAAAAAAATGCCCACAAAACTACTTAGTTGAAGAGATGCACTTTTATAGGTAAGAGTTCAAATAATAGATAAACTGGTTGCAGTGGGGACCATGAATATAAATAATGGTATAGGGAAATAACTAATCAAGGAGATGTATGACCAATATTAGAAGTTCCAATAATAGCTAAATCTAGATGTAATGTCCCCTGAGATATTTTTAAGGCAACAATTCCTACAAAACAATAACAAAATAATAATAGAACAATATGTAGTGCAAGATAATTCTAAAGAACCATTCATCAGGGAAAAACGATGTGCTGATAATGGAACCCATATCCATAGAGGACATTGAGGTTGTCATCTCTATAATGAACTTGGACAAAGCATCATGCCTAGATAGGATACCTATTGCTTTCTTTAATACTTTTTGGGGCATCATAGGTGGAGTCATTGTGACAGTCAATGAATTGCTAGAGTCAGGACAACTACTCAAGGAATTAATCACACTTTATTCATGCTCATTCCCAAAAAAGAAGGGGTAGTAAATTTGAATAATTTTATACCAATCATTTTGTGAAATTATTTTTACAAAATCATCACTAACTCATTGGCATGAGAATGCAACCTATCATGGAGAAAATCATACAGGTTCAGCAAAGTGTTTTTTTTCTAGGTAGACAAATCTAAGATAGAGTAATTTTTGTTCATAAATCTATTCATTCCATGAAAATAGAAAAAAATTAGCTATGATCCTCAAGATTGATATGGCCAAGGCTTATGACATATTAGATTGGAATTTCTTGGATAGAGTGATGAATCAATTTAGTTTTAATGAAAATTTCAAGAAAATTATCAGAGCTTGCATATCCACTTGCATGTTATCAGTTCTTGTTAATGTCATGGCTCATGGATATTTTATAAGTGCCAAAGGTGTTAGGCAATGTGATCCTCTATCTCCTTTATTGTTCATTATTATGGTAGATTTACTAAGTAGGTACATTTCTAAGGTTTTATTAGATGGACAACTTAGAGGCTTCAAACCAACCAGGCAAGCAGAGCTCATGATGCATCAGTAGTTTGTGAATGATACTATATTACTAGATGAACCCTAAATCTAAGAAGAAAGAAACTTAAAAAGAGTTTTGGTCATGTATGAAAAGGTGAAAAATTAAAAAATAAATTTTGATAAGAGCTCGATTTATTTTTTTACACTATAGAAGCAAGATAAAATAGAATTGTAGGGATCTTGGGTTGCCAAATACAGATTCTACCATCTACCTATCATGGCATGCCTCTTATAAATAATAAACTCCAAATAAGTGCATGGAATCTATTAATTGAAATATTCAAAAAAATATTTTTAGGGTGGAAAGGAAAACACCTTTCACAAGCAAGAAAAGTTGTTTTGATCAAATTGATCCAACAAAGCCTCCCAATCTATACTCTATCTCTTTTCAAAATGCCAAAAGGAGTGGAGGAAATTATCACTAAAATTCAAATAATTTTTTTATGGAATGACTATGAAGGTAAGAGTAAATTCCACCTGGAAGCCTAGAATAAAATTTGTAACAATAAAAGATTTGGAGGGCTAGGCATAAGAAATCTTCAATGAATCAATAAAGCAATGATTTCCTAGTTTGCGTGGAGATTAATAACAATTAATTCATTCTAGGGAAAGATATCATCTCAAAAATATCTTCAATGGAGGAATCCTCTTATCATTTTGAAATATGAATAGTTTATTAGAGGGTCACACATATAAAATTTCCTAACTGAAAATAGAGATGTCATTTTTGAAGGATCGATTTGTCACATGGGAAATGGTAGGAGTATAAAATTTTAGGGAGACAAATGGAAGATGGATTTGTTTCCCATTTAGAGGAATATTGAATAATACATACATGATAACATAATATAGAAATATGGATAGTTAGTAGTAGAATATTGGAAAACAAGATATGGGTTTAAATAGTGGGTTGATCTCAACCTGGATGGAGCCAATCATAATGAACAAATTAAAATAGAAGATTTGAACAAGTCCCTTCAAACCATATATATTTTTGAAATTGATAAGGAAGACAAAATGATGTGGAATGAATCTTTTGACAAAAACTACAATGTCAAATCTAGTTATGATACGAGCTCCCATAATTAAGAATCTGAGGTGAGCTGGAAAGGAGTTTGAAATAAATTCCTTACCCTAAATTTTTTTTTCTTCACCTAGGTTGCCATACAAGAGAAAAAATTAACAGTGGATAATGTAAGAGAAAAAGGATGCATTATAACAAATAGATGTGTCTTATGTAAAGAAGAGAATGAAACTACTTTTCATCTTCTCATCAAGTACACACTCACATAGAAAGTTTGGAACGTCATTCTCAAGGAAATTCAACATTTCATGGGTCCATTTAGGATCTCCCATAGATTTTTGGTTATCTTGGAGCTTCTATTTTAAAAATCCTCACCTAAATAAAATATGGAACCTCACCTTTCCACATATTTGGTGGGGGATATAGGGACTAGAAACAATATAATCTTTAGGGAAAAGAATAACAATAGCAAAGTGACCTCTGAAAGAATTTTCATAGCTATCAAGGAGAATTACAATTCTAACAAAATTAATAAAATAAAATAAATCCAATATTTTGAATTTATACTTGCACAAAACTAGCATATTGACACATCTGTCATAGGAAAATTGGATCCTAAGGAGGAAATTCCAAAGAGAACTAAGTGGAAAGCCCCAATTGAAGGATGGATGAAACTTAATTTCAACAGTGCTTCAAAAGGGAGTATGGGAATTATAGATGGAGGAGGAATCATCAAAGATGATTTAGGGAACCTTATTAGGTAATATGCAAGAGATATGGGAATAAATATGAACCACTAGGTAGAAGTATTAAATGCCCTTTGGGGCATCAGATTAGCCAAACAACTTAATGTCCAAAAATTAGAGGTGGAAGGGGACTCCTTGAAAATTATTGATTATTTAATTGGTAAACACCCCCCAAGCTGGAATATAAAAAATATAATTGGTGAAGCTAAGGAAATAATAAACTCCTTCCAATAGGTTCACATTCAACACATGTATAGGGAAGGTAATGGAACTATAGACTGGTTTACAAACAAGGGAACTATCAATGTGGGCTTCAAAATATGGCTAGATCATGAGGATTTACCTAGATAGATGTTACCAATAATTTCTAAAGAAGGAAAAAATGCTTCCATTAACACTTAGTAACCTTGTTATCTACCTCTTAATTAGAGGGGAAATGAAGGTCTTGATAAGTATTCAAGAACTTAGGCCCTTTGTTTCTAATCCTTTTTGGGAGAAGCATATAGAAAAAGTTAAGGAACGTACTGAATCTCATAATTCATCTCATGATATGATCAATTATGTATTAAATTGGAGTCATAGAGGAGGCAAAAAAGACATCCCAAAACCTTATTTAAATAGTAACATTACCATGGGATTCCCCAATAGAATTGAGCCCAAGCTGCAACCAGAGGTCAGATCAAATAGTGGAGTTCAGAATGCCTTGCAAGTGGGTAGTCTTACTAGATTCATGGAGAACATTTGATAGACACCTGTCTATCTAATTTTATAGAGCTTATGAGATAAGGTATGTCAACATTAATGGGGTTACACTTGAAATCATAGAGGATCTAATCACTCATGTGATGGGCCTGATTATTGAAGATACCAAAAGTTACTACAACCCTAGAGACTATAAACTAGATAAAGAAGCTTAACTAGAGGAGGGTGAATAGTTGGATCAGCTCCAAAATGGATTCATCAAGGGTCCTTATCCAAACCATATTTTAAATTAGCATTTCATCTTACTTTTTATGTTACATTAGAGGGTTGGTACAATGTAGTTAGGTGGTCCATGTTTAGAATGTTAAACTACTTTAGGCATGGAATAGATTTTAGCCTCCCTTTTTTCATTCTTAAGTCAATGGAAAATTCCATCTAGAAATTAAAAAATGGGAACTAAACATCCCCAAGACATGAGGGAGTTATTTTCCTCATTTACAAGTATTTTAAGGGCATAAATCAAATAATGTCAAATGGACTTGAGAAAGATAAAAAAATCGGGATCAAATACCCAAGTAGTCCAAGTAGGGATCCTAGTTGTAAGATGAAAGAGAGATATAAAGAGAATGATATGAAAGGAAAAGAGACCAATAAAGAACATGAGGGTATAAAAAAATGTCTCAGAGGAGCTTCAAAATTCACCTATGTTGACAGGGACAATTTTGAAATAAAGGGTTTAAAAAATGAATAGACCCCTCCTCATAAAAAAAAGGAAAGAAAATTTATAGTTGTGGATCGTGACAATGAAGAGAGGAAAAAATATATAATAAATAAATACATCACTAAAACTTAGATTAATACTTAGATAGAGGTTAACAAGTAGAAGGAAAAGAATCAAATAGATAATACCAAAAAAGAAGAGACTGAGTAGTTTCAAAAGGACAAAAATAAAGAGTTCAATCAATTTGTGAATGCACACAAAATTAGGGAGAATACTAATGAGGAGACTGAATAACTAAACCTAAAAAAGGCTCTCATGAGGTGGTTCCTAAGGTAAATATCAAGTCTTAAAAGCAGGATGAACATAATTCAATAGGAAAATAAAAAATTATCCAAATCCTAGACTGAAAAGAGGAGGATTTACAGATTCAAAGACTAAGATTTAGGGTAGATCTTATTGAGCATGCAAATGAGAATATTCAAGACAAATTCAATTTCATTAGTAACAGTAGAAAATATGTAATGAATGAAGGTATAAAAAATATGGAAAACCCTCAGGCTCACCTCAAAGACTTATTTGATTGACCCTAGCTACATAGGTAAAAGAAAAGAGATAAAGGGCCAAAGTAGTAAAGAAATACACAACATTGACTATGAAAGTATTATAAAAAAATTGACTCCAATATTAACAACATGAAGGCATGTTAGGAAGACATTTATGGAAGTATGGAGTAATCTTTGTTGTCTAGTTGTTTAGGAGTGGTCTTTCATCTATTCTTTAGCTATCTTTGTTCTGTATCTTTTTTATCCTCTATTCTTGGGCTATCTCTAGCTGTAGTTCTTCTCTATTTTAATGTAATTCTAGGGTTTGGGGACCCTATCTTAAAAAAATCCCCCTTTTAACCTAAAAAAAAAACCACATGTTGATGTATCCATGTTCACTTGTCAGTAAGAAGCTGTAAAATATTGTTTAGGCTAAAATGCTTTGTAGAACTAGTGTTGAGTGTGTCTAGAATGCCTATGAGTCATAATTAGGATCATAATTGGTCAAGAGATATAACTATATAGATTATAATAGTCTAGGGTAAGAAAATAATATGGTTCTAAGTAGAATGGTCTAGGTGGAATATGGTCCAAAAGAGGATGGTCTAGTGTGGGATGAAAAGAGTCAAGTGGAATATAAATGATCCAAAGTGCCAACGGTCTAGAGTTAAAATGGTCTAGGGTAGTAAAAAAATATGGTTCTTATGATAATGGTCTAAGGTAGGTTAATACATAATGAATATGGTTTAGGATAAGATGGTCTAGGATATAATAGTGGGATAAAATGACTTTAGCACAAGTTGCCCCTAAGTAAGGGATCTTGTAGACAATAGTTAAAAAGGGTATCAAGCATAAAACCAATTGATATGTAAAATTTTCATGGGCTCCATGAGTTCTTCACCACCTAGAGTAGCCAAACAGTATGTGCTAAATCCATAATTTTCTATGATGACATATGGGCTAGCCAATTGGGTTGGAACTTTCCCTTCTCCTTACATTTAACATTAGTGTTATTTTTATTCTCTTTCAAAACCAAATCACCAATTTAAAACTCCTGAGGGAGAATGTGTTTGTTATAAATTTTACACAATCTATTCTAATAGGCTTTCAAGTTGTCTAGGGTAGTCAAATTCTTGACATCAAGGAGTTATAGCTCTTGCAACTTAGAAACTCTATAATCTTCATTAGTTTCAATATTCTCCAAAGATACTCATAGTGAAGGAAATTCGATCTCAATTAGGATAATAAATTATGTGCCATAAATAAGAGAGTATGGAGTGGCTCTTATGGGGGTTATATGACTAGTGTGATAAGCCCAAATACTAGGAAAATTTTGTAAGTACCAATTATGGCCAATGTCATTAACAATCCTTTTTAGTATTGCAACAATAATTTTATTTGATGCATTAGCTTGACCATTGCCTTTTGGGTTATTTGGTGTCGATTTCTTGTACTTGATTTTGAATTTTGCATAAAGAGATTTAACATCTTTGTTTATGAATGATCCACCATTTATAGATATAATACGGGCTATGATACTATATCGATAGATGATATGGTAATGTATAAACTTGGAAATTTACTTCTTTATGATGTAAGTGAGAGTAATTACCTTAATCTATTTAGTCAAATACTTGGTAGTAGTGAGAATATTCTTATGGACATCAAAATATGTTGTGTTAATTTTCTTGATGAGATCGAGGCCTCATGTAGAAAATGGTCATGGAATAATAATCAACTATAGTGGTAAAGAAAGTACATGTATCAAATTATCATGTTGTTGGAAAGAAACACACTTCCTAACATAAATACAAGCATCTATTTCCATCTTGGGCCAATAGTAACCAATTTTGAGGATATTTTAAGCCAAGAATACAATGTTGGCATGGGCCCCACACATTCCATCATGAACCTCCTTAAGTTCTAGCTTGGATTCTCCTAAAGATAAAAAATAAAATATCATTCCATCATAGACTTTATGATAAAGTGTTTTTCCAAGGAGGGTATAATGGGATATATGATGAATAAAAAGTTTCTGACAATGATTGGAAAGGTTAGGCAAAAAGACTTGGTTATGAAAATAGGTATAAATGTCTTGAAACTAAATCAGTTCAAGAAATGGATTAGGACCAACAATGGTTCATATCCTTTCTAAATTTGGAAGGACATGAGTAAGTTGTAAAATATTTTTAATGAGAAATTGATACTCTTTAACACTGCTATCAATATGTATCATGGACCCAATTATTTCCATTGTATCAATAGATCTATTATTGGTCCATGGTATCTATTCAAATTATAGGAATTTTAAACGAGTCTTGAGATTATCCACAATATGCTTATAGGGTAAAAGCCTATCATCTCTAGTCTGATACTGATCTCTAGTTTAATTGATAATCAATTGGGAATATCCATATACCATTAAGTGTTAGATATCCCACTGTATTAGAAGATGAAGTCCTACAATAAGTGCTTCATATTTATCCATATTACTAGTACAATGAATATTAATGTGAAATAATTTGGGAATAAAATCCCCTTGTCATATAATCAACAAAATGTTGGCTAAAGATCCACAAGAAGTGAGGGAACCATGAAATTAGAAGGTGAAGGCATTTAGATAATGACCTTAACCTTATCAAGATCCACTTTAACCCCTCTTTGTGACATAATAAACCCTATCAATTTTATTGAAGTGATGCCAAAGACACACTTTTTTGGGTTCATATGGACCTTTTACTCATGAAGTCTCTCAATGATTATCTATAGAACATCAGGATGTCCAACATGTGTTCTTGATTTAGCTAGGATATCATCAACATAGTCTTTAATAATATTTTGCATCGTGTCATGGAAGATGACAATCATATCACATTGATAAGTGGCTCTAGCATTCTTCAAGCCAAATGGCATGACTTGATAATAGAATATTCCCCATGGTGTAGTGAACATAGTTTTGTGTTGGTCTTCTTGAGATATCTTGATCTAATTGTATCTAGAAAACCCATCCATGAGGGACATATCATACCCAGTAGTAGAGTCAATAATCATGTCGATGTTGAGTATATGAAAATCATCTTTAGGGCACACCTTATTGATATCTATAAAATTAGTACAAAGATGTATACCCTATGTATTTTTGCTAACTAGGATTATATTTGATATCCATTTAGAATAGTCTAGTGGTCTAATGAAGCCTAGTCCTAATAATATCTCCATTTATACTTTTACCAATAGAGTGATGCATGGATGCATCTTTCTCAATTTTTGTTTGAATGGCTTGACATATGGATGGAAAACAAGTCAATAAATAACTAAGTCAGGGTCTAAGCCTAACATGTCAGAGTAATCCCATGCAAAGATATCAATAAAATCCCTTAGAATGGTGACAATGTAGTCATGTTCTTCATCAGTGAGGAAGGCTCCAAGATAAACATTTTTTGGGATCATCATATATTCCAAGGTTAACTTTAGTAGTGTTTTATACAAGGAGTGTATAACCATCCTATATAATAGTATGTAATGCTTGATCTTGATCTTCTTATGCTCCAGGCTCTAGTTATTCTTCCCAAAGTTTTGGATAATAAGATGAATTCGAATCTGCCAGTTTAGGTAATAGCCAACTATCAAATATATCTAGAAATTCAAGAGTGAGCCTCTAAAAAATCTTTATGTTATTATAATGTAATGTTGGTATTGGATATGAAGATATGACTTGATAGACCTTGTATGTCCTTTAGGGATGAGCAAAATTTCCCATCCAAGAGTATTTGAAATAGGTTTTCACTCAAGGGATTGTCTTTTTATTTACTATTTCCCAATCAATGAGTACCTCAAAGGGTTTTTCACCCAATAATCTTAATGTTTTATCTTTTTCATGACCAAAAAAGTTTGCTTTCTCTCTAAAGTAGGCATAAGGGTCTAAAGAGAAGTCAAATCCTTGTTTATGATCGACAGGAATGGTATCTTCAATCCCATCATGGGAGAATTTAAAGCACTGATGTAAAGTGGACAGGATAACCTATACTTTATGGATCCAAAGATGACCAAGAAATATGTTATAAGGAGACTCAATATTCATAATATGTAACAAAGTATGATGAAACACATAACCAACAATTATTGGTAAAAAAATAGTACCATAAGATTCCCTTTTGACATTGTTGTATGCCTTGATTATGATTATCTCTAGCTAGATGTCCTTTATAGTATAACCCAATTATTGTACTTGCTTGAGGGACATTATGTTTAGCCCTAAACCAATGTCTATAAAAACCCACTTGATTTTATGGTTTTCAATGATGACCTCAATATACAAGGGGTTGTTATGACTAGGACCAAGAGTGGATATGTCTCTTTGATCAAATGTAACCTATTGGAATGGAGACAAATGCCCTATAAGTGTTTGAAATTGTTTAAGGTTAATATCTTAGGGAATAATGGATTATTGGAGAAAGTCATTAAAAATAATTTTATGAACATCATACGTACACAAAATATCTAAAATAGAAACTTGTGTAGGGGTTTTACTTAGTTGGTCTAAGATAATATACATATTTTCAATAGTAGCATGATAAGGTTTAGCCTTGGCTAGTACATTGTTCAAGTTTGGATCTGAAGGCATAATATTCATGTTAGGTCTAGTGTTGGAAGAGAGTAAAGGGCCTTGAAGGGTGACTTATGGGTGTCTAGTTGTGATTACACAATACAGAGGTAGAAAGGAGCCATTATAATTAGAAGATGAAGGAAAAGGGCCTTGGATGGTGACTCATGGGAGTCTATTTGCATTTATGCAATTTTGATTTGATAAAGAGCCATTATAATTAGAAAAAGGGGTCCAAAAATAGTAACCCATGGAAGCTGAGGCATAATTGAACTACTTGTATCCAATGTGATGTTACTTGAAGGATAGGGTGTTAACCCTATAATGAGGGTCCAATACTTTAAGAAGCATGAGATAGTTCATGAGCTTTGATAGTGATGGTGGTAATATGGTTTACAAAAATACACCCCAGAGTGTTATTGTAATCATAAGACATGTTATTATAACCTAGGTTATTAGCATGGGTTATGAACCTGATTATGATCATGCTAATTATGATTCTAGCCTTAAGTTTATTGATACTGATTTTACCCTTAGTTCTGATTATTTTTTGATGGTTGTTGAATATGCCTAGGAAATGGATCTTTGTAAATGCTCATATCCTGACTAGTGTTTTATGAGGCAAGTTTGATTTCAACTTTACCACTTTCAATAAAATATTCAATGAAATGTCACAATTGAACACATTGATAAGCACCATGACCAATAACATGATAGAAGTTACAAAACTCATCGACATGATACTAATCAATCTTGGGTTGATCTTTAGGAAATGAACTTGGTATATGTCACACAATTAGATTATCTACTATGAGATTTTGGAACATGACCTCAACAAACTCTCCTAGTTTTATAAAGACTCTATATTTATTGAATGCCCTTCATGGAGGAGCCCTTTATAAAGTAGTTAGTGGATTAGGTGGAGCTAATTGTACATTTAGAGATGGATGGAGCCTGCACCATTTGTACATGCTTAGATTTAGTCACTCTATTCCCTACCATGTTCTTATTTTTATTAAACCCCTTAGGTTTATTTATTTTAATATCTTGAATAGGTGATTAGGTCTGATTGGATTTTTCACCCTATGAGTAAATCTTGATAAGGACTTTGGTAATAAACACCTTCTCAATTTGTACACCCTTGTCTATGATTTCCTCAAATGTATTTGCATAAGTGAGTCATAGATTATGAGTCACCTCAGGGTGTAAGTTTTGTGAAAAAATATTGGCAAACCATTTGTCTAGAAATTTTTTTTGAAAGCATCCAACTAATGTTCTCCACTATTGTAGATATGTTGTGAATCTTTCTCCATCTCATTGTTTGGCTTTTCATAAGTTAACCATAGTTAACTCATGTTTAATATTATAAGAGAAATGATTGAAAAAAATGTAGATAAATCATTCCAATCTACCATCGATCCCTTAAGTAACTTGAGGAGCCATTTTAAAGCTTATCCCACCAAACTACATGGAAACAAGTGAAGAAAATAAATGCTACTATAGGGTACCTCTTAGCACAATATAGAAAATGCTTGGATATGTTCAAGAGGGTCACCCTTCCTTTTATATTTATCAAATTTGGGTGCTTCAAAGTGAGGTAGAAAGGGGAATTAGATAATATTAAATTCAAATTGATATGGACATATCTCATCAAACTTGTATTTCTTGATTCAATTTCCCATCTCCAATCTTGATACAATTTCTTTCATTGAATTCCACTCTTACATGTTTGGTGCATTTGTAGGTGGAATATAATTCTATTGGGTGGTATGTATCTATGTTGCATTGATTTTTATGGATATAAAACCTATGATATGAACCCTTTTTTTGGTCTACTCCTTAAGTTGAGTAGGTGAGCTATTGATTCTTGGGTTGATAAACATTCCCTAAAATTTGTCATCATGAATTGTAAGTGTTTTATTGATTTTAGGGAGTCTATGGTTGATTCATCAAAGTAGGTGTGAAATTGTTCCATAGGGAATTTTGATGATAACCTATCACCTGATTCAATCAAATTTAAGAAGGATTCATCTTTGTCCTCTAAGGGTTGATGTTTAAAATAGTCTTATTCAGATCCCAAAGTTGTTGGAATATATTCAAACACCATGAAGTTATCTTGTCCATCATAAAAAATTTATTCCTCATAACTAGGGTTTTAAGAGAGGCCATTATGATTATACCTTTTCATCATGTTTATAAGATTATTCTCTATGTTCGCTAACATGTGAAAAGTGTTTTGCAAACATAAACAAGGTGTCTTTTGATTTTATTCAAATAAGTGACAAGGTAAAATGAGACTATAATAAAATAAGTGGTGTAGAAACACATAATTAAAATAAATGGTTATGAATTTACTCAACTTTGGTGTGTTAAAATCATCAAATTATAATAAGGTATGATAACTTTGGAACCTAAAGTGCAAGCTAGCACTACAAAATTAGGTCAAAGATACATCAATACCATAAAATCTAGATACAATTATAATGATTTGAGATTATAAAATTAGAAGAGGGTATTTTTAATTATAAATATAAAAATGCAAACTATGAATCTCAAAACATTAATTAATTCAAGAACTCATAAGTATAAAGCTAAAACCAAATGGGCAACACAATGCTACCATATGGTAATAGGATGTAGAATGGTCTAAGAACTCAGAGTGTGAACAAATGCAAGATAAAATAAGTACATAATGAGAATAAAATGATGATGATGAGTCTATATAATGTCCTTCAATCCAAACAAGAAATTATACCCAAGTTTACTCAAACCAAGTGCAAATATTGAACTGATAACACCTTGGCCTAGAACTTAGAAAGGTGAAAATTTGAATTTAAATTAAAAATGAAGGACTTTGAGATTTTTTAAAATGGAAAAATGGTATAGACTCAAATTGGTAGCATAATAATGATGTTTATAAAATACAAACACAATGTTCTAAATGATGATTTAAAAAAGGCAAAAAATGATTTTGCTTTGGTTAGTGTAACACCTCCTTGTTCAAATAGAATGGTGTAAACAAAGGTTTTTGATGATGTGTTTTGTTTTCCAAATAGTTTTAGACTTGAAAAGACTAAGAAAATAAAGGATAAAATGATAAAATACAACTAAGTATAATGTCTAAATTCCTAAAACTAACAAGGTTGCATTGTATTTTCAAATTCCATCTATATACATGATATTGAAAGGATTTTAAGTGTTAATACAAAAATAAAAGTGCATGAATAAGTAGGGTTTTTACACCCCCCATTGTCTCAAGAGATTTCATGGTGATAGGTAACTTTGGGCTACTTGACCTGCATCAATAATATGTCCATGATAAGTGGGGTTGTTCTAAAACTAAATTTTTATGCATTTCTAAATGGTCCCAAGTCTGGGTAACACTAAAGATGCAATAAAATCAATTGGGTCTAATTCAATTAGATTGTTATGAAAAGGTATTATATTTTTCACAACCATTACATCCATCACTTACTCAGTGTAGTGTGATGTCTAAATTGATCATACATTTTGAGGGCAATTGTCACTAATGAAAGTAGTTTAACCACTTAAACTACCATCCTAGTTATTCACCAGCTCAATTTATATACCCCATCATGGAGTGGGAAAGAAATGATGTTGAGAAATGAATTCACAGATCATTTTTGCCCTAAATAATCTATGAGGAGGTGATGAAATCCCACTCATAAGCTAAAATGCATGAAAATAAATGACTAGTGAAAAGACTTTAAGGTCATGTTTGGATAACCCAATTCATATAGATTTGTGGAGGGCCTTGAAAACATTATTTTCACATTTTCTAGACTAAAATAAACCAAAGAAAATAAAGAGCACTTTTGGTTACCTGAGTTCCCTAAAGGGGATAGGGAGAGAACATACACACATCAATCATTTCATGAAAATAAACAACTTTGAAAGAATAACATAAAATAAGCACTCTTAATAGAATGTAATCCGAGTGTGAGTGTTTATTTTGATGCACCAAAGTGAAATGTTCATGAAATTTTGGCCCCTTGGCCTTTGTTGAAAAACTTGTAAAAATTTTCACAAATAACTAAGCATAAAACATCTAAATTCTTTTTAGGCACCAAATAAAGTATTCAAGACTTAAACACTTTCAAATTTGTGATTTTTTCAAGATTGTGACTTGAAATTTTTAGAGAGTTTATGACTAATTAGAAGCCTAAACATAAATGAGAAAACAAGATTTCAAAACTTGCTCTTGGGTCTCTATTTTTCTATCTTAGAGATTGATGTCAATCCATATAGGGATCGGTATTGGTTCATAAAAATTGGTGTCAGTCAGTACATAGAGAGGTCAATGCTTGTCAACTAAAATCAACATCAGTTCTTATAAAAACATAGGAAAATAGAACATAATTTAAAAAAAAAAAAATTGTTAGCAAAACAGACATGAAAAGCCAAAAGCTCTTTGGATCCTAAAAAATAAATATCAAATAGAGAACATGTAAGTTATAAACACAAAATAAAAACTAGTAACTTTAAATAAAAACCCATAAATCACATTTTATACCATGTTCTATCCTTTACATAGTAATTGATGCCTGTTCTAAGAGGATCAATGTCTTTCAAAATGAATCGACATTGATCTCTGTGTAAATAATGTGTCGCTAACATAAACAAAAATACATAAAAAAATGAAGACAAAACTTGATTTTTAAAGACTTTCAAGCATTCATTAGAATATATAAGAGTTACATATTACTCTCCTTACTTGTATGGAATGTGTGGTCCCACTGGGCATGCCAAAATGTAGAGTAGGAATCTAAAGCAAGTTAGTCCATATATTAGTAGACTAAAACCCAAATAAACATAAAGAACATAACATAATAAGCCAAATCCCTCATGGGGTTTTGAAAATTAATTCTAAGACATATTTAAAGAAGGAATACAACCATCAAACCTTCCCAAGAGCATCCCTCCTCCAAGAGGGGCCCAAAAACATGATTTCCCCTTAATTTGGTGCTCTATGTATTTGACAATGATGAGTGGCTTACTCCTCCATAATCTCTCAATGCACCAATGAATTAGGCTCATAAATTAGATTAATGTGTGCCAATGGTTGAAGCTTTTCTACTACAATTTCTACGTAATAATTTTACATGAATGAAGCTTGTGAAGATAATTTTACATAATAAAATTAAAAAAAATAACTTAAAGGAATGAGTGAGTACCTTTGTATTTATAATTTTTTGGAAATGATTAGAATCAACCATGACCATACATCTTGAGATCAAAATGTGTGGCCATGAATCAATTTAATTTTGAAGGCTCAATCCATAAATATCTCCATTAATATTTGGAAGAATGGGGCATGAATGAGAAATGGGAGGGCTTAAACTAGATATTTGTTACATTTATGACTTATGGATGCCATACCATTGATGATGTTACTAAATGATTTAGATATTAGAAATGAATTTCCAATTAATATATCTTCAATAGCTTCTATGGATTTTTCACTTAAGCTCTTAATTTGGTTTAACTTTCTTAAGTAAATTTAATTGAATTTTTGTAATTTTTTAGAAATTGGTTTCCCATTTAATCAAAATGGTCAAAATGTCAATTTACTAAGTTATAATTTAACTGGAGTATAATTAGAAGGTGTTAGTTGCATATGGAATAATACCCCAATTAAAGCATTACCGATGCAAAATAACACATGTATGGGATGTGTGCTTTTGACTTAGAAGAATTCAGTGGTATAGAGCATCATTTTACATGGTCACAATTTGACTCAAATTGATTTTAAAAATTATAATTATAATATAAAAGGCATTACCCCATTTAAGGATACATTAGCCTAAATCGACACTTGTGTATGACATTCTCGAACCATTTAACACATTTTAGTGATTTTGGCTTAGATTGTATGTTGTCATAAAATATTGCTTAGATTGACAATTTTAGAATAATAGTGATAGGAATTGGATGCCTACAATTATAAGGGTATGGTAACGTATATGGGTGTAGAAAATATTATGTAGGAAATCAGGATATTGATTAATTGGCTAAGGCTATGGTTTTGGGTTAAAGTAATGGGTTTAATAGGATTATTAGGACAAGAAGATTTAGGTGTATATAGGTAGTTTTCCTAATTTCTAGGATAGATTTATTTTGATTTAGTGGAGATCTAGTTGATCAATCTTGGTATAATCAAACAATAATTTGTGTATTTTGAATCTAAATCGAGTTGGTGGCTGTTGCATTTTGTAGTTCATAATTATGAATCCAAGTAAGCAATGAGAGAGTTAACCATAACTATGTCACAAATATAATGATTCCATTAGGTTTTCAAACATTGCTCTCATAGTTTTGTGTAAATTTAGAAATATCCCCTTATCCTATTAGGTCAAATGTGCATAAATGTTAATACTTGTTTGAGGTAATAACCATTAACATGGGTGAAATTTGATAGGGACATTTTGATTAACCAAATTTTACTAATACCAAATCATGGTGGTCACCTTCTTCCTTATTTCATTAATAAATCAAAAAAAGAAAAAAGAGAGAGAAAAAGGCATAATCCATAAGGTCTAAAATAAAATCAAGGATGATTAGAAGCCTACATGTTGAAATAAGATCAATGTATCATACATCATGGAAGATATGAAGGAAGAGAGAAAAGGTGATCAAAGGTATCTCTGTCAGAGCTATTAATTCTTGGTTAGCATTAGAGTAATTCCAAAGCTCCCTAATATCTATACACCTAATGCCCAATTAGAATGAAATCTACAGCTCACCCCATGTCTTTATCTAAAACTCTTTGAAAAATAATAAAGAATATCATTTTTTCACACATAGATCTAAGGTATAAGTGAAGTTAGTATCTTTCATGGAATTATTAAGTCTCTATTTTTTCTTGATTTAATCATTTCTTTAGTAGGGTTCATGATTGATATTGGGATTACAAAACTAGAGATTTTTTAGGTTCTTGAAAACTTGGGAGTATTCACTCCTTTGAGTCTCCATTTTTTATGTTCAAAAGACCCCACCTTGTATTTTTCTTTGAAAATTGGGGACCCCATTTATGTTTAGAGGACTTATTTATTATTTGTGTGTCTCTATGTTTGATTCTTTATTAATTATCTATATAAACTTAATGTTTTAGACATTGAATCAAGTTTGATACACATATTTTCCATTTGAAAGGATTTATTAAAACTCATATAATAATGGAATATGGGAAGAATTTTTATATATGACATGTATTCAAGTTGTCTTATTCAAATTATTTTATTTGGAGTTGCATATTCATATTTTTTATTTGGAAGGTTTTTATTTGGATACTTTCAATCAAAAACTATTTGGTCAGGAACTTCATTTATAATTTTTTTCTAGTTGGAAAATTAGTCTTTAGAAACTTTTATTTAGATCATTTTATATGAAACTTCTTATATAGTAACTTTAATTCAAAAATTTTGACCTTCAGAAGGTTTTGCTCTTTGATAACTTTCTCTTTTATAGCTTTCATTAAGAAGGTTTTCCTTCAGGGAATGTTTCTATAACAACTTATTCTTGAATAATATTATCTCCAAAGACACTTGTCTTCAAAAACTATTCCTTTGATGACTGTTGTTCAAATCCTTTAGCTCTGTAACTTTCCCTTCAGTGACTTTCAGACAAATCTTTCTGAGTGAATCTCTTTAAAGATCATTTTTCTCTTTGAGGTGTTTCATTCAAAATCCTAGGCTCACCATACCATATCATTAGGCCTAAAGGAAAAGGTCAACCCCTAGACTAAACCATACAATTATAGGTGCCAAAATGAATAAGTAACACCATGGCACCCCAAATGAGTAAGCATCCTATGTGGCATACTCACTAGGCCTAGGTCGTCAAGTTTGAATTGAATGAAGGTGACAAGCTTATAGATGTTGGTGATTAATCTCACCTTAATTAATTTTTAAGAGCTCAATTTCTCATAGCTAATTATAATTTAAAAATCCCTAGATGCATTTAAAATGACTTGTAATTTGTGAAATACAGTTATTAGACTACCATTTTTAAAAATATTGAATCACACCAACATCGACCAAAATTAATGGTATATTCATCTAGGGTGTATAAGGGAGATCCACCACCATCCAAGTTTTCCATTAAATACTCCACAAAATACCTAGATACGGTCTTTAATGCAACTATGTTTGATGGCTTCCATGCTAATTACTTGACTCTATGGGAGTTCATAGATAACATTGATCCATTTGCATTAGAGGATGACATCTTAGCAAAGGAGAAATAACTTGTAGCTGACTTATTTCCATTCAAATTCTAGGCACTCCACTATGCAGATGCCAATCTAGAAGTCATGTCATGCAACAACTTATTATGAGACTTCTTTTTCAAAGGTAGGATTATAGATGGTGGATATATAAACTAATTCAACAAAATCATAGTTGTTTCATACATCTCTGGAGACATATTTATGAGGTATTCAACTCTACCCATTCTATATGCTACATTCAATTTACATAGTGTAGTCACTTAGAAGAAAAAAACAATGTGGAAAAAGTAGTAGGGAAGTGGCTTCTCCCAGGTAACACTTTTACTATCAAGGAACATACCAAATATCATGTCCCCAACACACACTTTAGGATGGGAATTTATATTGGTATGGTATTATTGAATCAACTCTTTGGCCACCCAAGTATTCATTTCTTACATCTAGAATGGGTACCCCTACTTGACCTACTCATTAATTTAGATCATACTTATGCATTAGGGGAGGTAATTAGTGCCCACCTACATGAAAATATTTTTACACAAGGACAAGAGTCCCTAAGGGGAAATTTATATATGATGCCATACCTCTTAGATATAGTCATGGGAACTATTTATTGACATAATAGGGTTTTATAGAATCCTAACCCTAATTATATCAAGAAGAGAATATGTGATTTATATTGTTTCATATACATATATGAATATGTAAGGAACATTTATAGAATAGTAGATGACCTCTATCCTTAGTTTGGATGGCCACTCTTGGCCACCCTCTAGTTAGGAATTCAAAGAGCATTGATAATACACTCATGAATCTGGGTGACTATTAGCTATACCCAAATTATAAAATCATCATGGTTGATGGACATAGGGTAGACCCTCTTCAGCTCCCCAAATTTGTCCTTGAAAAATTTATTAAATAAGAGATTGCCTTCTAAATATGGAATGGTATATATGAATATTTGATAAAGAGTAAGAAAGGCACTTTCCATGGCTCCCATCTCACTATTAGGAGGATGTAGTGTACATTTATGAGACATTTAAGAGAAACTAGGAATATAAGGAGGGCTTATACATTGGATAATCTACCCCATAGGGACTGGGACCTTAAAAATAATGTATAATAAAAGACTCACAACCTTGTTATCCCATACAAACATGAGCCATTCAACCATGACTTCTTGTTCCTTAATATTAAAGATGATGAGGAAGTACAAGAAAGGGCTAAGACTACAAGTTTAAGCTAAGAATTATTGAGTGTGATATAAGAACACCCCTTCCTTACACTCAGTCATGCCAAATTCAAGATCCCACCACCAGGGGGATAGATATCCTCTAACTTTTAGAGTGGTAGGCCTCACCAATAGCCAAAAGACAAAAGTTAAGACCCTCAATAGCCACCTATTATCATGACAACTTGACAAGAGAAAGAGTAAGTGGTAGGGGAAACATCAATTGTTGGAGAATATGAGGAAGATTAAGAACTAGAATAGACACCAATTATTGCACATGAAAAAGAAGAATAAACTCCTCTAGTTCAAACATCCACTATTGAACTAAGGAGAGTCAAATAAGAACTATCAAAAAGCTAATGCAATAAAAGGACACCATAATTTGGGAAGAGGTGGAGATAATTTGCATTGACTCCTATGATGAGGAAGATATGAAACCTACTATGGTAACTTCAATATCCATAACAAATAGTATCCTTTCCTCCCCAACTAGTGATTGTTCCACAAGATAGGAAGACTACACTTTGTTATCAAAGAAAGCCTTAGGGAAAGAGACCTCAAACCCCATCGATAGAGGTAACTAGAGGAGAATCACAACCTTCAATTGAAGGTGATCTAAGTCATGAGGTGGATGAAAAAGATCTGTAAGAAGTTAAGGTCTTGATCTTGCAAAGATTAAAAGCAAAGGCACCCCTTAGTGGTGACCAATATAGTAAGGGTGATCTCTTCACTACTCCCCTAGGAATTTATCTTCTCATGTCACTTTTAGTTTTTTCTACTATGCCTTCCCTAGTTTTTTGACTTTTACTCCTATGAAATCACTCTCTATTGGGCTTATTTTCATTTCTCTAACCACTACTCTTCTAATTGTCACTTCTAATTCTCCAACCATTACTCCTATAGTCTTCATTCCTTTAGTATGCATCCCTTCAACCATTTTTACTTCAATCCCAACCACCTATTATCCCACTCTTTTGATATTCACCCCTATTTTCACAACCACCAACCAACCCATCACTTGAGTGGATGCCTCCTCTACTTAAATGGGTTCAACACTTCCTTATTTAGGACTATTTCAAACCAAATAATTAGTTGAAACAAAAAGGTCCCCCATGAAGAAACCTATCTAAGTTGTGTACCCCATGCCACAATTCAAAAATGTAGACTAGTCCAAGATAATTTGGCCCTCAATGCCTAAGCTATCTACTAAGCCTAAACTTGAGCCTTCAACAAATACATAGATAAAATCCTAACCATTAGATCCATCAAAGCTAACTCTTCTATATTAGGCTGAGGAGTTAGGTGCATCAAATTTTAAGAGGCCCAATTTGAAGATCACTGATCTTCCCACTATAAACTCACTCTTTGAAAAATCCACAACCTTAATGTAGAGGGTCAAGAAGAGGAAGATTAAAGATAACACTAATAAAGGGATAATTTTAGAAGAAATAGAAGATATTTACTCTCTTTATAAAAAGTAGGACAATAATAAGGGTCAACCCCCCTACATTGAGGACCTAAAGTCTTACATGGAGACCCACACTAAAGAGGTATTGGCCATCCATGAGGGAACAAAGCTGGACAAAAAAAATAGAAGAATTGGAAACTCTTAAAGAGTAATAACAAGTAATATGAGTTCCCTCCATCATATAGTAAGATGTACAAAGTGAAACACTAAGGTTATCCAAAATTTTAGATACTATTCATTCTTTGAGAGTTCAATTAGATCCACATGTAACTTCAATAATAAAATTATTTAAACTTCTCATAGAAGATGAAAATAAATTAAATTTCTTGGTGTGTGTTGGAGGTTTGTCAATTATGTCTCCAAGGTCACTAAGAATGTTGATAACATGTCACATATGTTAGAATGAAAATGACAAAATATGCTTCATTGTTATTGTATAGTTATTTAGTTTTTGACTTAGTAAGGCAATTGATGGATGATATTGATGGTATGTACATGTTGTAGGGACCTTATGAAGTGTTATGAGTGCTTGGAGTGCTTATGAAAGTGAATAAAATTCATTAGAGTAGTAATATGAGTGTCTAAGTTTAATTAGTCATCTTGATAGATAAGGATTAGTAATTAGTTTGATGAAATAATATTTCACATGTGTGAAGGTTTCAAGAGCATCTTGATATATGGATAGATTCCCCTATGTGAGGAGATCATATGGTTCAAGTTTCAAGTCTGGACATGGAGTGTAGCAAAAGTTATTAAGGTGAAAATTTGAATTCTCAAATAGAGTTAAATAAGTTCACATACTTAGCCAAATTTGTGATATCAAATATCTACAATGATTATTCAATCGGATCAAGGATGTAATGGTGAGTAATTAATTTGACTAGATAAGGATCTAACAGAGCATGTGATCTTGTTAGATAATGATCCAATGATGCATATTAATTTAATATGTCAAAGGATGCTCAGAAGGCATGCATTACTAAAAAGTGGTGGAATTTAATTGGAGACTAAATTTAGGGTATGTATATGATGTGTGGGGATGCCAAGTGGCACAAGAGTGGGGACTGACATCAATGTGCTTAAAAGACATGCAAAGGTGTCAAGTGTCTTAATCATAGAAGTACAGATCAATAATCAATGGTGAGAATTAAAGAATTAAAGTTAAGAGGATCATAAGGAGATAAATGGAATGAATTTAATATATATTTTAGGGATCAAAAGATGAATACACATGTCTATAATATTTTCATTATACAGTGACCATTGGCATTTGAATTAGCAAAGGGAAAAACTAGTCTATAGTATTTTGCTAATATCTTTTGATCTAGGAAAAATTTATTAATGAAGTAAAAACCAAATTTGAAGAGGAATTAAAGGAACATATAGATAATTTTATTATAATATGTGAATTTTCTATAGTTAAATATATTGAGCTTCAAATTTGATTGTACGTTTGACCATATTTTGTAAGTGACCCGAGAAGGATAATTGAAGAGTTCTTGATGATATTTAAATGTTTCAAGATGAAATATATATTGAAGAGTATTTTATAATCCATGAAGACCATATAGTTGGATTTTGTATGTTTTTCCAATCCATCTTTAGTGTGAAAAATTTCTTATAAGTTGACTGTGTTTGTTGAATGTACTAGTAGATTGAGTGACCATGTTATAGGAGTGAGTTGAGGGTGTTTTCAATATAATTTAAGAAATAAATGAGTATATAGATGTTATATAATTATTCAAGGCTTATTATAAAGTATTTTATGTCATGATATACCCCTAATCAGATAAAGATATTCAAAATAGCTTGACTATATTTTAACCATGTGTGACCAGTCTAAGTAGTCATTTTGAGATAGTTGAGTTGAATGATTAAAAACCATGTTGAAATTTATAAGGCACATGGAAGTTTTGAATAGGTGAAAATGGTTTCACCCATGTGATATAATCATATGTCTATGTGAAATACTTTGGTGTTGATTTCAAAAGTTTAAGACTATGTTTTCTATATATGAAGACATAAAGAGTAAGGATACCTAATTGGTAGGTTTGAGTGTTGAATTGGTCTTAAAAGTGGAATGGAACCATGAAAAATTTATCAAGGGAATATTAGAGACATTTTTTATATGTTTTAATATTTGGTAGAAGCTGAAAGTGGCCCAAGGAATTGAATTTGTAACGTATGGGTGAGTAGGCCTAATTATTTTAAGTCTCACCAAGATCTAATGGTGGTTTGGGGATAATGAGGTATCAAACGACCTAATTAGTGTGTGGTTCTTAAATTTAATGTGTATGAGGACATATTTAAAATTTATAACAAGTATGCTAAGCATATTGGCTAACAAAGATGGGTTATACCAAGAGAGTGGTAAAAATACAAGGCGTTGTTGGACTATTTGGGCTAGTTGAAAAAGAGTGGATTTAAGAAAAGGAGAGAACCCTTAAAATATAATGTATAGGTAATTTAGGAATAAAAAAGAATGAATAAGATAAATCATGCTTATATAGGATAACACATAGGTCATTGGACCTAATTATCCTAGAAGAGGTAGTTTGAACAAGTTAATCCTAGAGGTAGTTTGAGAGAGATTAGAGGTAAAGAGTGTAGACATAGGTGGTCATAATTAATTGAAGATCAAAAATAGGTGTTTAAGATGATCTATTAAAGGTAGCTAAGTGGGTGTTTGGTTACCTAGGGGGTTGGTTCCTTGTTATTGGATGGGTGTTCTTTGATCAATCGATGCTAGTCTAAATGTTGGATCTTGTTTTATAGGACTATAGTCCAACTTATAGGGTTTAGTGGTTTTTATACCCCAAGAGGGTTTCCCAAATATATCATGAGTTATGTGATTTATCTTTATATATCTTTATTTTTTATTTTAATGGTTAATTTGTATGCATCATAATTGTATTTACTGAATGTTTAAGAGTTGGGAATTGAATTGGATTATCTATCATCACTAATTCACATTAAATGCAATTTTAACCACTTGAATGTGATCCAAGGTATAATATGGGTGAAAAGATAATCATGTTTGATGATGAAGTTTACCATAATAGTAGAGAATTTGAAGAGTTATATGATACCGAGGAAGAAAAAGTTGATCTAGAAGATAAGCTCATGAGTGCACATAGTGAACTAAAGGAGAAAAAGAAGAGGATCATAAAATGAAGAATATGAACAAATATATTGAAGCATAAGTTAGAGCTCTTGAAGGGAGTTTGTTAGGTAAGTCCATAAGAGAGGAAAAGAAGAATCAAGAATTTGTCAAGTCCATGAAAAAACAATCATGTATATTTAATGATGACATGGCTAAAGAAGACAAGGAGGATAAGGATACCATCAAATATCTCAAAATTCAGTTAGAATCTACAAGTTCAAACATGAGAGCTAAAGAAGATGAATTATCTTAGTTAAAGACTAATCTTATTTCTCTAAAGGATGAGCATGAAAATGTCATAATCAAGATAGGCAAGATTGAAGAAGAACAAAAGAGATTAGAACAAGGCAAAGAGGATGGTAGAATGAAAGATAAAATGTCAAATTAGGTCAAAGGAAAAATGAATAAGCTTATTAGACAACCAAATGCTTCAAGGTATGCCAAATATTTTATAGACCATTGTTTTATTTTTCATCTTGTTGGTCATAGGGCAAAGGATTGTGTAAGAAGAAGTAATTAGTCAAAGGGAGACCATTACCATATTCAAACAAAAAATATGGAAGACATTATTTGTTATAGTTGTCATAGTGACACAAAACTCAAAAATTTTGATTGAAAAATATTTCAAGAATATGAAAATAACACAGTAACAATGTTTTCTCTAAGAAGAGATGTTTTATTACTCAAGATTGTAAATACAAACATATGCTTATCTCTAGGAAGATATGTATGCTTTCCTTTTTGGGTTAAATATTTATTTATACACATTTTGAAGGTAGGATGAGGATGTGGAAGGTCATCAATATTAAGTGAGATTAATTGGTTTGACTTCCATGATTCAGAATAATACAAAATTTGAGAAATTACTATTTTTAGACTACACTACTAAAATTAAAATTTGGGGAACTTCCATTGGGTTTTTGGGGGCCATCTCACTATGTTCTCCTTATTATTAGATTTATAATAGTTCAAATGGGGAATCAATCAGAGCTATGGTGCAAAATTAATGGCTCCAAGAAGTTCTATCATCAATTAGGGTAGAAACGTCACCTAAATTGTTACCTAGATCACATAGAGTTGGCCACATTAATAGGTTATTCAAAAAAATACCATTTAGTCAAGATAAGTTCAATCAGGTTCCTAGAGTGCAAAAATGAAGACTAGCTAGAGAGTGTAGGAGGAAAAGTAACTTCTCAAAAGGAGTTCATAGTCATCATCAAACAAAAGGTATGAATAGTATTGTTTATTTTAGTTGTCATCATATTGATGACATTGAAAAATCCTATCCATGTAAGGTTGATATATTCTCAAGGTATATCTAAGTATATGAAGCTCTAAGAAATAGGTCTAACATGGATTTGGAGAGCTAAGTCTATTAGGAGAGATCAAAATGAGACCAAAGATGGTTTGTTTGCCATGATAGACATGAAGGAAAGTCAAGATTTTTTATTTTTTGCATTTGCTGACAATTTTGAAGCAAATAATGAAGTCAAGGATCCATTTAAATTCAATTTGGTGATGAGGTAGGACTGAAATTCAAATAAAAGTATGGAGATATGGGAGTCTCTTGAGTTTTGGGACTTTTAGTCTCTCTATGACAAAGAGGTGTCTCTCTCTAGGCTTCAAGGAGACACTTGTCAGCAAGATGAAGCATGATGGATAATAGTTGGGTTTTGGTTGATGATTTAAAGACAAGAAAGGAGAGTTTCAAGATAAATTGGTTTAAATATTTGAAGATGTTGTAGTTCTAAGTGTGTATTTGAGAAGATATAAGAATGATGTTCCATAAGATGTTTCTTTGTGTTGAGACCTTCATTGATCTTTTGGTGACCTCATAAGGTCATGAGAGGATGTATTGGCCTATTATGGAAAGACATGAACAAGTTCAATGATCTAAATGTGATTTATTTTTGAGTTATTCATTTCAATATCTAGACTACAAGTATGTGTGCTCAAGGTACGATTCAGGGATTTTGGCCCTAAGGGTCTACAGGTAGAGTATGGAGGTTTCTAAGTGTCAAAAAAAGAAAGATGAGTTTTAAAGATAATTTTATTGCATAAAAATGTGTGTTGAATCCATTTAGGTGATTTATATGTGATTTTGTTTTTTGAATATTTTTTATGTGTGAGTTGAAGCTTTTTGAGTGCTCTCAAAATTTCCCAGTTTTGGCTTAAGGGTAAGCATGCCAAAACCTAGCTGAAGGGTCTATGGGTTATCCAAGGTGTGTGACCTCAAAAATTAGTGTAAAAGTGTTTTTTATTAACCTCCAAGTGTGATAAAAATTTCAAGTGTTGATGTTGACCAAAAGGTGGTGAGTTGATTGAGTTTCATTTGAAAAATATAGTATTTTTACCCATGTTAGTTAGCTTATTTCTTAAAGAATTTGAGGTCTAAGGTTACTTGATATATTTAAATGGCCAAATGGGTTTTTAAAAAGTATTTCATAGTCATCTAAAAGTGTGTAGTGTCTTCCATGTATGAGGATTTGTGTAAATGGAGGGCTACTTGAGTAGTAGGTTTGTGAAGGAGCTATGGTGCAAAAGATGAGTTGGAGGATGATTTTTGGCATGGATGAAGGGGCACATTAGTGTACTTCATATATGTAATTTAAAGTCTTTAAGGTGTATACACATAAATATATGGGTGTTTCAAGGTTTAGGTAGGACTATTAGGCCTCTAGGCAAGGATAGTGAAGAGAAGAGTATTATTTGGTCATTTTTTTCAAATGATAAAGGTATGGTTATTATTTAATAAGTTAGTTATTTTTGTGCATCTATCTTATTTGAATATTTTCTAATTCATCTATTGGTAATCATGGAGGTAGCCTGAAGTGAGAAGGGATGAAGGCATGTGTATTGTTTCATCATGGTTGGAGATGGTCTAAAGGTGATCAAAGGATGCCTAAACTTAGGTGACTTAGGGGGATCCCATCTTAATGTTTTTTTAAGGTGAGTTCAAGTAGTTTTTGGTGTTCATGTGTGTTTTTTCTTCACAGAGTAGAGTATGATCAGAGAAGAGTGTATTCATGGAGCACATTTCAGAATTTCAAGGTAAGAAGAGGTATGTATAATTTTAGGGAAATTTTTTATCAAATCTCAGAGGTGGTAATTTCTTATTATTGGTCCTTGAAGACTTTTTAGGTCTACAAGATCAGGAGTTGAGCCCACTTTGTCATTGTGTCAAAGGGGTGGAAAGTGCTTGAAGAAAGAGACAAAATCTAATCATAAGATTTGTATTGGTGTTTGACATAAATGAAAATGGGGAGATTATTGGAGGTTTGTCAATCATGTCTCCAAGGTGACCAAGGATTTTGATAAGATGTCATGTATGCTAGAATGACAATGACAAAGTGTGATTTAATGTAATTCATAGTTCTTGAATAATCTTTAGTGTTTGACTTAGTAAGGTAATTGATGGATGATATTTATGGTATGGACATGTTTCAGGGACCCTATGGGGTGTTATGAGTTCTTGGAGTTCTTATTGAAGTGAATTAAATTCATTAGAGTAGTCATATGAATGTCTAGGTTCAAGTAGTTATCTTGATAGATAAGGTTGAGTAAGTAGTTTGATGACATAATATTTCACATGTATGAAGGTTTCAAGATAATCTTGATATATGGATAGATTTACCTATGTTGGGATATAATATGGCTCAAGTTTTAGATCTAGACATGGAGCGTAGAAAAATTTATTAAGGTACAAATCTAGATTCTCAGACAAAGTTAAATAAGCTCCCATACTTAGCCAAATTTGTGATATCAAAGATATATGATGAGCATTCAATTTGATCAAGGATATAATGACAAGATATTAATCTAAATATATAAGGATATAATATATCATGTGATCTTGTTAGATATTGATCCAATGGTGCGTATTAAGTCAATATGTCAAAGGATGCTTAGAAGGTACGTGGTATTTCCAAGTGGTAGAAGTTTATTAGAGACTGAATACAAGGTACATAGATGATACACATGGATGCCAAGTGAAAAATAGCATTGGATACTAACTAAAAAAGGCATGTGGGACTACTAAATGGTACAAGAGTAGGGATTGATAGCAATGTGCTTAGAAAGCATGTGAGGGTACCAAGTGTCTTAATCATGAAAGCATAAATCAATGATCAATGGTGATTGTTAAAATTTTAAATTTAGGAGGATAACAAGGAGATAAATAGATCATGTTTGATCTATATTTTAGAGAGCATGAGATGAAGACATGTGTCTACAATATTTGCATTACATAGTGACCATTGGCATTTGAATTAGCAAAGGTAAAAACCATTTTGTAGTATTTAGCTAATATATTTTGATCTAGGACATATTTATCAATGAAGTAAAAAAGAAAATATGAATAGGAATTAAAGGTGAATCTAGATAATTTGATTATAATATTTGAATGTTTGTAAAATCAAATATATTGAGCTTCAAAGTTGACTGTAGGTTTTACCATGTTCTACAAGTGACCCAAGAATGATAATTAAAGAGTTTTTGATGGTATTTTAATGTTTCAAGATGAAATATATATTTAATAGTATTATAGACTCTATGAGGACCATTTGTGTGGATTTTTTAGGTTTTACCAATCCATATTTAGTGTGAACAATTGCTTAGAAGTTAAATGTGTTTGTTAAATACACTGGTAGATTGAGTGACCATGTTGCAGGAGTGAGTTAAAGGTATTCTCAGTAGAATTTTAAAAAAATGAGTATGGAGATATTATATAATTGTATAAGGATTATGATAAAGTATTATATGTCATGATATTCCCCTAATCAGATAAAGAGATTCAAAATAGATTAACTATATTTTAACTGAGTGACCAGTCTGAGTGGTCTTTTTAAGAGAGTTGATTTGAGTTCTTAGAGCTAGTGCTGAAGTGTCTAAGGAACATGGAAGTGTTGAAGTTTTAACCCATGTGATATAATCATATTACTATGTGAAAGACTTGAGTCTTTGCTTCAAAAGTTTGAGACTGTGTTCTCTATATATGAAGACCTAAAGGGTAAAGAGACCTAATTGGTAGGTTTGAGGGTTGAGTTAGTATTCCAAGTGGAATGAACCCATGAGGGAGTGAGTAAGGGTATATAAGAGATAGGTTTTATGTGTTTTAATATTTGGTAGAAGCTAAAAATGGCCTAAGGAGTTGAAGTTGTAATGTATCGGTGAGTAGGCCTAATTATTTTAGGTCTCACCAAGACCTAATGGTGGTTTGGGGATAATGAGGTATTGGCTAACCTAAGGAGTGTGTGGCTATTACATGTAACATTTATGAGTATCTATTTCAAAGTTAGAACAATTATGGTAATCATATTGGCTGACCAAGATGGGTTATACCAAGAGAGTGGTATAAATGCAAGGCATTACTGGCCTATTTGGGCTAGTTGAAAAATAGTGGATTTAAGCAAAGGAGAGAACCTTTAAAAGAGAAGGTACATGACATTGAGGACCAACAAATATTGATGTTGATGATTTAAAATTGTTCTTGTTCTAACACCAACAATGGGAAGTTTCAAGATGTGAGACTTGTGACTTGAAACAACCTCCAGATTTTTGAGAAGCTGGTTCTTCTTTATATCAAGTGTATACTGAGAAAAGGGACAAGAATTTTAACAAAAACACAAATGAAAGAAAGAAAATCTAACTATGGTGATGCGCCTAAATTTAATTTGACCTTAATCTTGAGCACAGTGAGACTATATGTAATATTCATTTACATTTAAGAGCAAACAAGTGCATGATCAATGTAAAAGATGAAACAATAGAAATAGAGGCTCACAACATAGGCTAATTTTTTAGTGATATAGAAAATTTCAACAAAGGCATAGGGTTCAATCTTCTTATTTGAATTTTCTAGTCACATAAGAGGCATAGAAACATGCATAGTTATATAAACTTTTCAACTCAAGAAAATGAGACAAAGGCAAATGACATTCCTAATCATAGCTCTAGAAAGTCTAAAATCTTGACAACATAGCCTAGACTAATTTTGCAATAACACAAAAAATATCAACAAAGGCATAGGATTCAATCTTCTTATTAATTCTCCAGTCACATAAGAGGCATAGAAATATGCACAATTACATAAACCTTCCAACTTAAGAAGATAAAACAAAAACAAATGATATTCCTAGTCACAGCTCTAGAAAGTTTAAACTCTTAACAATAATTCTCTCCTAAAATTCCCTCTGGTATCCTCCCTCTCCATTTGGTGATCTCTACACCCTTATTTATAGCCTTGGATTCACTCTAGATTGTTTGATTGTTCCCAATCTAATGGCCCAACTGAAATCTAACCAAACTGGAAGTGTCTAATAGAATATATTTTATAGATTCTAAAATGCTTTGTCTTCTAGCTGTTCATTGGTTGAAATAGATTTTCCAAGATGCTCCCTTATCTTAATGCTAGATAACACTTATCCAATTCCTTGAAAACCTTCTTATTACTTTAGGAGACAATGGAGGATGACACTTGGCAGTTTTTACAACACTTATCGAAGACACGCGACATTTTCCACGTAACTTATATTCCTTTTGTGTCTTTGCTTATGAGCATTTTGCCTTTGACACCTGTCGCAATCTACTTCCTCAAAAACTTAATAATTTAATAGAAATAAGACCCATAACATTTCTTACCTAAGTAACTTTAAAATGGGCACAGGGATAGGTGGCAATCTTTGTTGCTTCATTAAAGGACACATGTCAATCTCTACTTTACTTATCTGGGGTTATGTGGCGGTCTCCACTAATTTTAGCTATCCTTTTAGAAACTTGTGAAAGTTGACACATGTTAGTATCCACTTTACTCTATTTAAACCATAGAAACAATTGGGTCTCACTTCATATTTATATGGATAGTGACACCTAACAGCTTTCACTTGCTTCAGAAACAACACTTAAGAGCCACCATAGTCTTTATTATATCAGTGAAGCAAAATGAAAATAATTCAGATCTCAACATGTGGTGGCTTCTGCTCTCTTCTACTGGGACACATGGCATCTTCCATCACTTTTAGAAAATCAAAATTGAGACCTTCCATGATTTCCACTTGGCACTTTTTGCCTGATCTTGATACTTAGCTTTTGAAACCTTCTACTAAAAAGAGATTTAGAACGCAGATGTCGATATGAAATGTGGATGCCGACACTTGTCATGCTCCACTGAGTTGCTATGAGGTACATGGAAATCTCTGTTGCTTTACTAAAATTATGAAAAGTGCCTTAGATGATGACACTTGGAAGCTTCCACTTGACTTTGACACTTAGACAAAAATGAATCAAAAGGAAAAATAGCACCTGTGCTCTATTTCAAAACTTTGCCGTTTTGGATCAAAGTATGCAGGAACAAAATTTTGTAGTGCACAATTAAAAAAAAGAATGAAACGTAGAGTAAATTTTTACTCTACAGTTATTGGCGACCCCAAGGACTTTTGAGCTTGCTCAAAAAGAAAAACCATAACTCCTGCTAGATTAAAATTTCAAAATTACAGCTTTAGTAATGTTGTTTGGTAGGTGGACCACTCCTCATCAGATAACCCTTGCTTATTCTATAATTCATTGAAGGCTAAATCAAGGTTAATAATATCCTTGTGTGAAAAATTCTACAAAATTTTAACCGTAGCCTTCAACTTGAATTCTAGTTGGGAAATAGGAATGAAGACAACTTCTATTTCAGGGACTAATGAGTCATCCCTTAGATCCTGGAAAACTATCTAATCATTTTGTTTAGCCAACAACAAAGGTTTAATTTCATCTACCATCATCATAGTGTTGTTATCAAGAAATGAAGAAGGAAGACCTAATTGCACTAGATCTTCAATGTGGTGTTTAATTTCACTGATTTCTTCTTTCATGACATTTAGGAACTCTCTGCAACTGATGGCTTTGAAATTGCAACTGAGAACCTCATTCACTCGCTTAGCAGTGACCATTATGTCATTGATTTTTGCTACTGATAAAGTTGCATCCATTGCATCATAAAGCTTTTGCAGCAATGTTTCAGAGTCCATTACTCTCCCAAAAATTATAGCCAGAGTGTTTTCAACTGAATTCTCCACCTTTTTGCATAATTTATATGCATTTAGTAGGAAGGTGAGAGAAGCCCTGACCTAAATAATCTTTAAAGAGATTCTCTTCCACATGGATTCATATAGCTCCTTCACTAGACTTAACACTCCAACATTCCTTGGCCTACTGGCCAACTCCAGTGTCAATTGTACTGCTCTCTGTTACTTAGCTTAAAATTGGGCTTACATAGCCATAATATTATTATGTTCACTTAGCAGCTTTTGTTGTAATTGGGTAACTTATAGCAGGTGTTCCTCACATTTTTCTTGCAATGCTACTTTTTCCTGCCTTAGGATTGTCACCGTATCCTTTACCTATGTGAGCCTTGCTTTTAAAGAATCATTTTGGGCCTAAACTACCTGGTGAGTCTACAGAGAAATAATATCTTAAAACTATTTATTTAGATTCTCTATTTCATTGTCTTTTCTATTAATCTCTGAGGTCAAACTATTACAGTTTGCCTTTTCCTTGGCTAGATCAATTTCCATCTTCTATAGCCTCCTTGATGTCTTCAAGTAATCTTTAACAACTACAGAAGTGGATTTGATTAGCAGCTCAATTTTGTCTTATGGCCTGAAGAGGGACATGTTGATGGCCATTGCATTCATCGTGTAATCCTCTGGCTGCATCTACTCAGTTGGCTTTATTACATTTGGTGACAAATGAGTCATCGTCAATTGCTGTTGAATGGGGTCAAATTGTGACTACAGATGGGGAGTAGCCAAGGATTTATTTTCCTTGATCTTCTTTTTCTATCTTCAAGCTTCCCTTGCCTTCCTAGCAACATTCACTTGGGTCTGGAAGGTAGAAGGAGAGGTAATGTGCCCACCCACAAAAGGATGTCCCTATGGTAAACCATATTGAATAGCCAATTATTGGATATGGGCAATATGAGGGGGAAGTTTCTTGGGAACAGAGGGGGAGAAATAAGGTAATGTTAAATCTTGAGGTGGCACAAATGGGGCTAAGTGAGAAATGGGAATAGTAGAAGTGGAAGGGGATGTCATCTAGCTAGATGAAATCATCATGCCAATAGGAGAAGAAATAGACTGAGAAGGAGAAGGAGGAATAATACTTACCAGAGGAGCAATTATAGTACTCTATAATTGGCACTGTGGGGTGTCTGTCTCTTCTTCTAAATCAAACTGAAACTGCACCCTCTTTCACTTCTTGAGTGTCTCTTCTTCTAGTAACATTTCTTTTCCTTTCAATGATGCTTGTGGAGAATTGGGAATATCTATAACCGATGCTAAGGGGAAGCTTGTGGTGGTGAAGGCACCACACTCTTTTGCTTTTCCATGATGCTGAGAGATTGGGGCCAAATTGATATAGTTACTATAGCTACAATTTGCTCTGAGGTTTGTGACTCTTGGCTTGACCCAGCCCTAGCTTCCTAATTTACACTCGGTGCCAGCAAATTACTTTTCTCTAGGATAGATATAGGGGAGAGATGGCACTCATCCCATAGTTCTTCCCATCTCTCATCTGTGTCTATGTTCATGAAAGAATGGGTTGTTTGACAAATTTCTTGCCTATATTTCTAATAAGCCTTTATTTTCTTAGCATCCCAATCTTTATTATTTAGTGTCCTTCTTAAGCCAAAAGTCATTCTGACTTTAGGATCATAATCCCTCTATTTAACATAGAATGTTTTCCAGGGTTTGTTTTGTGGAAGGGGCAAGTCTGTTAACTCAACATAAAATCTAGGAGCATCTTCTCTAAGATTTTTCTTGGTTTCCAAAAAAGGGTGGCCTTCATGTGTAATTCTAGTTGCAACCCTATTAGTCCTTATCCAAGAAGCTATGAAACTATTTGGGTCATAAACCCATTTGTCTTCTATTAGAAGGAAACCCATAAAGGCTAGCTTTCTGAGCAACACAACTTCAGCGTCTGTGGTTTCCAAAACCATGTTGGTTGTCATCCATGGGAGGTTATACATTTTTCTTTTCCTCTTCCCAGAGCCATATTCATTTTTGACTATAGATACCTACCTGGTGACTTCTAAGAATGCTAACTTAAGAGTCATAATCTTAGGTAGCAACATTGGTTCCCCACAAAAACTATGGACTCTTATAATTGTATGGTGAGACCCAAAATAGAAATCACAAAGAATTGGGAAATTGGCTAGAAGGTTTGAAACACTTGGAAATAATCTGTTCATGACTGGTTCGGTGCTAAGGTGAAAAAAATAGGGGTAACAAATAATTCCCAAAATTCATATGGGTCACTAGTCTTTGACAAAATATGTGTGCATGCAAACATAGGAATGGTCCTTTGGAGATCAAAACTTGGGCCATACATATCAAGATACATATGTTGGGAAAAGAGGTCAGAGTTCTAAAACACCATGAGGTGAAACAAATAAGAAGAGTACCTAAAAACCCCTTTCAATTTGAAATGAGTCACATCCAACATCTCATATGTAAGCCTTTTCCAATTTGTTCTTTCAATGGGAGCCCATTCACTTTTAATCATATCTACTGCATTTCTTACTTGATAGATGACATGATTAGGAATTTCTTGGTTGCATCCCCTTTTATTGTCAAGCTCTAATACATATTTTTCATATCCCAATAATGCTTGTTTAAAGGTGGAAATGAGATTAGGTTGAGCATGGGATGTAACATATTGGGAAGACTGGGCATAAGACTGATATAGCTCATGATAGGGCTGAGGCTGGTCATATCAAACCTATGAAGGGAAAAACTTATAACCATATGCATCCTTATTGCTTGATGTGATTCCATGAGCAACCTAATCTTAATTAAAAATATATGAAGGGGCATAGGACCCATAGCTTTGAGTAATAGAATTATACATACCAAATGGTGATTTCTTCTTGACTTTGATTCTTTGAGGTAATCAGTGACAACAAAAGATTTAGATCTTATTACTGATCCATAACTCTAACTCCTTATAGCTCTCTGGTTCATACAGTATTGAAAGAAACTTCAAGATGGTGTCCCACTGAGCATGCCAAAAATTGTTGATGATTTAAAATTACGCTTGTTCTAACACCGACAATGGGAAGTTTCAAGATGTGAGACTTGCGACTTAAAAAAACCTCCAGATTTTTGAGAAGCTGGTTCTTCTTTATATCAAGTGTATACTGGGAAAAGGGATATGAATTTTAATAGAAACACAAATGCAAGAAAGAAAATCTAACTATGGTGATGGGCCTGAATGCAATTTGACCTTAATCCTGAGCACAGTGAGACTATATGTAAGATTCATTTACATTTAAGAGCAAAAAAGTGCATGATCAATGTAAAAGATGAAACAATAGAAATAGAGGCTCATAGCATAGACTAATTTTGTAGTGATACAAAAAATGTCAACAAAGGCACAGGGTTGAATCTTCTTATTTAAATTTTCTAGTCACATAAGAGGCACAAAAACACGCATAGTTATATAAACTTTTCAACTCAAGAAAATGAGACAAAGGCAAATGACATTCCTAATCACAGCTCTAGAAAGTCTAAACTCTTAACACAGCCTAGACTAATTTTGCAATGACACAAAAAATATCAACAAAGGCATAGGATTCAATCTTCTCATTAATTCTCTAGTCACATAAGAGGCACAAAAACATGCACAGTTACATAAACCTTCCAACTTAAGAAGATAGAACAAAAGCAAATGATATTCCTAGTCACAACTCTAGAAAGTCTAAACTCTTAACAATAATTCTCTCCTAAAATTCTCTCTGGTATCCTCCCTCTCCATCTGGTGATCTCTACACCCTTATTTATAGCCTTGGATTCACTCTGAATTGTCTGCTTGTTCCCAATCTAATGGTCCAACTTGAATCTAACCAAACTGGAAGTGTCTAACAAAAGATATTTTATAGATTCTAAAATGCTTTGTCTTCTGGCAGTTCATTGGCTGAAATAGATTGCATGATGATCCCTTCTCTTAATGCTAGATAATACTTAGCCAATTCCTTGAAAACCTTCTTACTACTTTAGGAGACAATGGAGGATGACACTTGGCAGTTTTTGCAGCACTTATCGAAGACACGTGGCATTTTTTGCATAACTTATACTCCTTTTGTGTCTTTGCTTATGAGCATTCTGCCTTTGACACATGTCGCAATCCGCTTCCTTGAAACCTTAACAATTTAATAGAAATAAGACCCATAACATTTCTTACCTGAGTAACTTTAAAAGGGGCACAGGGATAGGTGGCAATCTCTGCTGCTTCATTAAAGGACACATGACAATATCCACTTTACTTATCTGGGGTTATGTGGTGGTCTCTGCTACTTTTAACTATCCTTTTAGAAACCTGTGGAAGGTGACACATGGCGGTCTCCATTTTACTCTATTTATACCATAGAAACAATCAGGTCTCATTTCATATTTACACAAATAGTGACACCTAGTAGCTTCTGCTTGCTTCAAAAACAACACTTAAGAGCCACCATAGTCTTTGTTATATAAGTGAAGCAAAATGAAGATAATTCATATCTCGACACGTGGTGGCTTCCACTCTCTTCTATTGGGATACATGGCATCCTCCATCGCTTTTAGAAAATCAAAATTGAGACCTTCTACAATTTCCACTTAGCACTTTCCACCTGATCCTGATACTTAGCTTTTCAAACCTTCTATTGAAAAGAGATTTGGAACATGGATGTCAATATGAAATGTAGATTCTGACACTTGTCATGCTTCATTGAGTTGTTATGAGGTACGTGGTAATCTCTGCTACTTTATTGAAATTATGAAAAGTGCCTCAGATGATGACACTTGGAAACTTCCACTTGACTTCGACACTTAGACAAAAATGAATCAAAAGGAAAAATAACACCTACGCTCTATTTCAAAACTTCACCATCTTAGATCAAAGTATGTGAGAACAAAATTTTGCAGTGCATAATTAAAAAAATAATGAAATGTAGAGTAAATTTTTACTCTACAATTGAAGAGGATCAGTCATG
Source organism: Torreya grandis (assembly GCA_037957365.1). Lineage (NCBI taxonomy): Eukaryota > Viridiplantae > Streptophyta > Pinopsida > Cupressales > Taxaceae > Torreya > Torreya grandis. Next base: position 3,921,711 of record JARHVA010000653.1, on the reverse strand, counting down.
CTTGTCTGATCAAGTTGATGCAGGAGGACACATAAGTCATTGAACCTAATGAGCTTATAAGAGGTAGTTTAAGCAAGTTAGTCCTAAAGGCAACTTGAGAGAGATTGGAGGTGAAGAGTGCAAACAAAGGTGGTCATAATCAATTGAAGAGAAGTAAAAGGTGCTTAAGATGATATTTTCAAGGTAACTAAGTGGGTGCTTAGTTGTCTATGGGGTCAGTTCTTCTTTGTGGGATGGGTGTTTTACTAAACTAAGGGATGGATGTTTCTTGATCAGTCAGTACTACTCTAAATGTTGGATCTTGGTTTATAGGACTATATTCCATCTTTCAGGGTTCATTGGGTTTTATCCTCTAAGAGGTTTTCCCACATATATCATGTGTTATGTGATTGATCTTTCTATATCTTCTTTTTTCATTACAATGGTTAACTTATATGCATCATGATTATATGTGCCAAATGTTTAAGAGTTGGGAATTAAACTGGATTATCTAGTATCACTAATTCACCCCCTCCCCTCTTAGTGATTTTGCCTATATCATGTTGTACACTACTAATATGTCATCCAACAAATTAAATATGATGACTCCTTTAGAGGAAGTTAATGCATTGAATTTAGCTATCATAAGAATTTAGGAAGCCCCAGATTGGGTGAGTGCTTGTGAATATTTAGTGAATAAGCTTATATAAAAATAAAATTAAACAACACAAATTTTAAAAGAGATAGAATTAATAGGAGATTGAGATAAAACTAGAAAGTTGGTAGTTTGGGATATTTTTGATTAGATGATTCATATAGCTTTGGATAGTTTCAAGCAAAGTCTACAAGGACTGAGTCTAAAAGACATTGAAGTAAAGTTGAGTATAATGAGGAAGAAGGCAATAGAAGTGGAGGTATTTTATATTGGCTTTTAAGCCACCAAGATAGAGCATGTAAGGCTAATAAAATGGATAGATAGAGTAACCAGACCTCATCTCCTTGATATGAGCATAATTCAATCATATTATGCTAAAGCATACAAAATTTATCAAAATTTGGATGCTAAGAAGAAAGAAGACTCAACACCACCTACTAGTTCCACTAGTCAAAACCCACCTACAATGATAGTTACAACACTTTCATCAAATTTGGTTACTCCTAGCTAAATGAGTGCCCTAATGCCACCTCTTAGTTAAACTTCAGTTTTAACTCTAGCCCAAGTTACAAGTTCATCCTTGATAATAATAAGTTCAACTCAAATTGATAGAAAAAATCCAATTACAACTATAGTTCTAACAACAACAATAAAAAGTGGAAAATAAGAACTAAATTAGCCTCAGTCAAAGGCTATTTTTATATAATTTTGCATGTAACATTTACAAATAGATAGTTAAGTCTTGTTAGGTCCATGTTATAATTAAACAAATTATTTTTTCTAGCATGCACATGTTGTATGCCCAAGATAATATATAAGTTATAACATGTAGTTTTGTACTGAACTAGAACTTAAGTTCTAATTTTTTTTATGTAATCAAATTTTTTCTATACTTGTGGGATGAGGCGACCCCTTCCTCAAGTCTTTGACATACATGTAGAACCCTCTTTTTAAAGGGTCAAAGTTTTGATCAATATACATGAAGATATTAAGATATTGACTATCACATAAATGTGTTTATTCTTGCTTACCTTTATATGTTAATGAAATTTAAATTTCTTTGTCTGTATCAATTCAATAACTATGAAATGTGTTAATGCTACAAATGAATATAATCATTTCAATTAATGAATATTGATCTTAGATGTTCAAGAATAATTTAATATTGGTGGATTTCATTGGTTTAAGTAATTAGTATAGATTGAATTGATAATTTGAGGTGTGTATGGGTATTTATTTTGTTATAGTCATCTAGGTGTGAGCCATAACTAACATAGAAAACTTTTTGGTCCAAGTTGTAATCTCTCCAATAAGGGTGTGAAACAGTAGCCCTAAAGAGAGAAAACTTTATTTAAGATGATTGATCACCCTATATTTGAGATCGTGAGTGCATAACAACTGCAAGTGGTAAACACTAGTCTTGGAGATACTTGTCCACTAAATAAATAATCTTATAAGTAACCTTTTAGGGCTATAGAGTCTTCTTTTATACCTTAATATTCTTTCCCTTTTTGAGTTTATTTGAGATGTACCCACCATATAATACTTCTCCACCCATCCAAATTAGTTAGTGATTAATTTATATTATATTCCAGGCATCCATCCATAAAACTTGATTAAAAAACCCACAATCTCAACCTATTATTCCATCACCTAGTTGTTTTAACTTCATACATGTAACTCATGACATGGAGTGGAACCCTATTACATAGATATCTCAAAACATTAGAGGCTACCTCATTTAACATTATGTGATGTGTATAAAACCCAAATCAATAGAAAGATAGAAAAACAAATGATACATAAGACAATCATGATAAAAAAAACATATAAACAAGTGAAATAACATAGATCATAAGAGTAACATACACAAATATATACATAAAGATGTAGTGTGATTAGTGTCTTGTCTATTATCCCAATGAGAGTTAATGGTATGATTGATCAGGTGATGAGTTGGATTAATTTGTCGTGATGATGAGAATTTATATTAATGTTATGGATTTGGACAAGGGTAAAGAGTTGGAGTAGACTAGTGACTTGGGTTAGGATAAGGTTATGGATAAAGACTTGGATGCCAATATTAGGACATAGGATAGGATAAGATGACAAAATGATAACACCACTAGTACATAATAAAGACAAGATGACAAGATGCTAAGAGGACTAAGACATTAGATAGGATGATTGGGGTATTTAGGACATAGGACAAGATGACTAAAATGTTTTAGGATTTTATGGATATTATAATTTTTTTAATATTTTTGACATATTTCAATTTTTAGGTTTTTTGTAATATGTATATACATTATACAAAAGAGGTTAATATCAAAGGGAATATCAATTGTAGTAAACATGATAAAGACGAATGGAATAATGAATGGGATGACAAAATAATGGGGGTGATGTTGAAAGGGGATGAGGACTAAGGGAGAATACACTAAGGATTACCAATGACCACATCGTGAAGGAACTAGATGTCTATTTTCCCAAGTGTCAAGTGGAGGATATGACAAGTTGATTTTAGAACATTTCTCAAGACATCTTCCACTTCTTTATGAAGGTAAAGAATAGAATAACGGATGTTTAAGATGATAGATATATAATATAGACAAAGATGCTTAGAGGGTGATGTAGATAGGGTTGACAAGGGATGGATAAGGGGATGGGATAGATAAGTGATATAGATGGGGGTGAAAATGAACTTGAGGATGAGAATATGGGGATGGAGTGGATTTTTCCCCTAAGTGGTGAGGTATTTTCAAATAATAGATTATTTTACCATGATACCAAAAACTAGTTTTCATCATGGTACTTCCCCAAGATGCCATAAAATTGGTTTTCACTATTGGACAAATGATTATTTTTTGAAAATTTTAATGGCATCTCAATTTATTAGAGGTGGATGAGATGCAAGATGCAAATGATTTCTTTATCTTTTAATTGACACCCATTTTGGGGAGGTGTGCTGCTAGGACCATGGTATTGATACTAGATTCACTAATGTTTGTGTGACCTTCATTGATTCTTGATTTGACATCTTTTGGACATCTTAACTAGGTGTCCTTGTAACCTCTATAAGAGATGATGTTTTTTAGGAAAGAAATGTGTGTTAGGAATGGAATTGGATGGTTTTGATAGTGATGTAGAGGATGTGGATGAGTGATATGATGATGAATGGTATGACTAGGCAGATATAAAAAAAAAGGGTTCAATAGTTTCAAAAGTAGCTCAAAAACATGTTCTCCCATTGATTAAGCATTCTTGTCTTCATCAATAATTATGGAAAAGTCCTCCAATGTATCAAGAACACTCCATAAAACCTAGGATCATGATATTGAAAATATCTAATTACCTATCAAATAAAGCTAATCCAAACATGAATAATACAATAATCAAAACACAAATGAGTTATGAAGATATTTTAGAATTATAACATTACAATAATTGAGCTTTAAAATTATGTTATATGCACTCCTATTTATATATTTTTTAGATTGATCAAAATGAATTGTGACTATCCATCCTGAGATCAAGATGTGTGGCCAATAATACATTCAATTTTGGAGGACAAAATAAATAAATACCCTCATAATGATTTGGGAAGAAGGGGAATTAATGAGGCATGGGAGTCCATGATTCAGATATTTTATGCATTTATGGCTTAGGGATGCCTTTCCAATAAATGATGTCATTAGGTGATACATGTAGACACCTAAATCTGGCCACCAATGACTTCCAATCATGGTTTCAGCCAATTTGTACCCAAAATGAACAGTTTGGCCTAAAAAAACTAAAAAATTCTAAATGATGTGAAACTGACATATTCAAGTGCCAATTTTGGCTAAGGTATCATTAAATGGGGTAATGCAATTTATGGGCTAGCTAAGTTTGATTAGATCATTCTGAGTCAAAATGCCAATTTTATACCTAGGTGCACTAGATTACTCTTTCCTATCAAATCTCCTACACAAGACACGTGCCTTTTTTATTTGTTTTTAGTAGCATCCTAAATGGTAATATAGATCAAATGCATCTAACATCACCTTTGAATTCTAATCTAGTCAAAATTTGGACCAATAACAAGGCATTCTGATCAATTTGAGTAATTTGTGCACAAAGTTCTTAATCATTCTTAAGATCTAATTAAACCAAATTAGAGCCTAGTCAAGAATTTTATGGAAACTTCTTGAATACTTATTTTTGGAAATTGATATTGAATATCTACATCATCAGGTGATTTTATTTCTTGGGAAGACTTCCCTAGGCCATAAATGCCATAAATATCAGGATTCATGCCTCCCATGCCTCATCAAAACCCTTCATGACTCTTAATTTCCCCTTATTCCAATGTCATGATGAGGATAATTATAAAATTAATTCCAAAAATTGAATTAATACTTAACCACACATCTCAATCTCAGGATCGATGATTCAGGTTGATTCTAGGCATTCTTAAAAACTTATAAATAGAGAGGCCATGAACATCATTTCTATGCTATTTTGGCACAAAGTTATTATGCTCAAATATATTTAAAGTCTTGATTATGCAAAGTTGTAATGCATAAATGGTTCCAAAAGCTTCAAGCAACTAGTGTTACCATGCCAAATTAATTCTAGGCCAAGCCAAGCCAAAGCCAAAGGTGCCAAGGAGAGATGGAGGTAGTCAAGATTCCATTACCAATGACTTCATGAGCATAAAACTAAGAAAACCACTACTAAAAAGGCATTTGGAGCATCCAAGGAAGGTGAAGGAATTCTTGTGTTTTATTCCTTACTTTTTAGTTGTGTTTGTCATTTTTTTTCGTTAACTAAGCTTTCCCTAGTGTCTAGGCCTAGAGATGTTATGTTATTAGTATGTTTCTTTCATTTTGTTTTCATTTTAGAACTAATACCATACTAACCATCCTCTCTTGAGTCAAATTCTTAGATCACATTATGGTATGCCTAGTGGGACTAGATGCATCTCACACCTAAAGAAGATCATTTTTCAACTCTTAAATATTTATTTGGACCTTTAAAACTATTGCAAATTGATTTTCTAACTCTATTTTTCCATTTTTGTTTGCCATAGTTTTACACAATAACTGACGTCAGCAAGTAAGACCAACATCGGTTGCATGGCTTAACTAACATTGGTTAGCAAAAGTAATCATTATCAGTTATAATAACTGATGTCGATCACTATGTTTTTCTAAAGACATACACCCAAGAGCTATTTTTTGAAATTTTATTGTTTCAAGCTAAAAATAACTTCAAATATAAAATACATGCTAACATTTTTGTTGTAGGACCAAGCTTGATATTTATTAAAAACATGTTTAAATCACCTTTGCATGCTTAAAAATTAATTAGGAACCTTGTTTTAGTGTTTAACAAAGAATTTAGATGTTTTGGTGAATGTTTTCAAATTTTTCAACTAAGCCCAAGGGGTCAAATGAACACCACCTCATTTTTTGAATTTGGGCTTAAAAAATGAACTCACCTTTCCAAGATTTTTGTGTTTAATTAGTTGTTTAAGTTAGATTTTATTTGGCAAAAAGAGGGATGCCACATGTATTATCTTCTATTTATCCCCTTTAGGAAACCCTTGGAATCAAAAGCACCATTCTTATTGTAAAAATCCTAGTCCAAGGCTTAGAAAGAATGGCATCTAAAGCACTCCCAAATAAATTCATCAAAGTTTAGGTGACCTTGAAAATGACCCTAAAGTCTTTTATTTTCATGAAAACATGGCTAGCAAGGGGGACGCCATTACCTCTAATGATTTCTTTAGGGAAGCTTTGACCTAGGGTTTCATCTCCTAACATTGACTTCACTTACTCTTTCTGAGTTACACAAGGGGCATATCTACATTTGGACGTTGCACTACACTAAGCAAATAATAGGATTAAGTGGCTATAAAAAGGACTAGACCTTTTTACAACTAACCAATGCCATGATCACCTAATTTACATGATTTTTTTTTGCATTATTCGATGTGAAAGTCATTTTTAAATTGATTCTCATAGAATAATCAAAACCTTGTTAGTTTAGTCAATCCCACATTGATATACCCTTGCTAGGATTTGAACTATTATAATTAGTGTATTTTGGTCATTTTTTCTTGGTATGTTTTGAGACTAAAAATTATTTGTTTATTCATAAGCCATGTCAAAATAATGTATTTGAGTTGAGGAGGGTAGTTTTATGCTGCCCAAATCATGTCAAAACATTTTTGAGCCTTTTGAGTATTTTGCAAACATAACATTGACCACATAATTTGAGCATCCTTATGTCATTAGGATGTTCAATTTATTTAAAGACTAGTTTACCTTGTGCCAAAAACCATTTGTTTCAAACCATGTCATATATACCATTTAGACCTTTATCTTGTGTTTTCATGATGTCCAATCTTGTCTACCTATTTGGTCAAATTCTAGTTTTCAATGTTGAGTTTTCAATTAGCATTATCAAGTTTGGATTCAAACATTGATTGATTTATATTTAGGCCTTAATTAATGGGGATAATACATAGATCTTTATCTTTTGGGTTGCATAAATTAAGTTAATTGATTACCTAAATTTGAAAACTATTGATGGTTTATTTGTTTAGTACCTATCCTTATCATTATTTATGCCTTTATTTGGAAAAATACAGTCTTTCTTCAAAGAGCCTTTTATCTTATGCCTTATGCCAACTGATCATGTCTATGTTTGATTCCATGTGCTAGGTTTATGTCAAATTTATTTCCAAACTTATTAGATTAAATCAAATCACATCATGCCTGTTTATTTGAGCCTAGCTTTTGACTCTGCGTTTGGACAAAAGACTTAGTAACTCTTTTCCCTTTCCTAGTTTAGACCTTGTTTGGAACACTTTCACCTAGACCTTTGACATGCCAATTTTTATTTAGATGCTTGACCTTTTGTGTGTATGGAATTTGACATTAGAAATTTGATGTTAGAATATTTTATGTCAAGTCTTAGCACAAACCATTTTGGAGATACAACTCCACACCTTCAACCAAGTTGGACCAAGTTTGAACCATTTTTCCTTTCGATCATTTTTCAGAGTTTGTAAAACTCTGAGCTTTTTTATTTTAGGAGATTTCATAATTTATGTGGATATGTCTTGTTACATTTATAGTGGAGTAAATTTTAATCCAAAATATGATATAATGGCCACATAAAATGAATTTTATGACTTTAGTTAAGACCCCAATGATGTTAATATGGTTTGTGAGATAGATTTCTATCTATCTCATATGAATCATTCATGGAAACAAAGTCACGAAACAACTTACGATCCAACTTGAGACCTTGATTGGTATGAAGAGGATTGTGAAGAGGAATTTGAAGACCCAACTATAGGTAATGTTTTTTGGGATATAAATCCATATCCTCTTTATAATAATCAGTATGTGGAACATAGTAAAGAACCAACTTATGATCCAACTCAAGATTGGGATGAACTAGTTTATGGGAATGACTTGGATGCTTTTACTTGTGCAAACATTCAAGTTTCATGATGCCTTTTTATTATCTGATCATTAGCTACCCATAACCCTCATTTGATTTATACAAGCTATCAATCTCTATAATATCCAAGGAATACCATTACCATTCCTAGACCTAGTCCTTTGGCTTGTATGAGCAACCAAGATCCAAAACACCCTTTTATCATTCTAGGACCTTGTCCTTTAGCTTTTGTGAGAAATCATGCTCCACACCACCCTATCATTACCATTTTAGGACTTCATGCTTTGGCTCATACAAGCAATCATGCTCCCTAATTCCCTACCATTATCCAATCATAAGTCATTCCTCATCTAGTACTAATCCCATCCAATCATTTGAAGACCAAGATATGTTCAAAACTAGTATCTTCCAACTCATTAGAAACCAAGGCTAAGTAAAACAACTAATCTAAGATGTTTATGTTGAATCAACCATTTATGATAAGTCAACCTATAATGAATTATCTATTGATCCTATACCAGTTGTGGAGGAGTCTCACTCTGATGAGCCAATATTTTTTGAGTCACTTCTTAATGATTATAACCTCCTTTGGGAAAATCATTACATTAACCATGTGCGTATTTTTCAAGATCTTCTTATTGACAAACCAGTCTCTAAAGAGTTGTCTCTTGACCTTTTTCCCATCTTAGAGGAGTCTCACTTTGACAATCCAATCTTTTTAGATCCCATCATGCCGTTACTTTTCCAAAACCAAATATTCAATAAGACATCATTATAACAAAGTACCCATTAGATAAAGAATCAGAGTTAGAGTTAGGTTTACTCTTGGACCAACATTGAATTTAGCATCAGAATCTGAATCTAAATCAACATAAGTCTCAACATCAAATTCAAAGTCCCTTGAGTTAGAATAAAATTTAGATATATAATATGTTCATGACTATTAGAAATTAGTTATGCATGCCTTGTAGATTAGTTTGAATACATTTGTGATCCTTTTATAATTTTTGAAGATGAGTACATTAGCTTTGATACAAGTTATCCTAGTATTTTCTATGAGGATTGTGTAACCTCTCCCCATTCCATTACCATTCTAGAGGCCATTACCATCAACCAAAATAGTCATATCATTGACATTTCATCTCCCACACATGTCAATTAGGATTGATAGAATCACACTTTATTGAACTACATCCATGGTGACATAGTAATTAAAGAAGAGTAAGGAGGCCAGGACCACATTCATGTAGTAGAAGAGCACTCTCCTAGTGAAAGCTTTTTGGAGGCACTAGGGGATAATCGAAGTCAGAACTCAACATTTTATAGTGAAAGTTTTTTAGAAGCATTAAAATAAAATCAAAGTCAAAAGCTAATATTCATTAGTGAAACCTTCTCAGAGGAGCTATAGGATAATCAATACAACTTCATTGGTGAAAACCTCATTGAAGCACCAATACCTAAGCAAAAAATTTATTCACTACTTGATGAAAACAAAATCAAAGATCAAATCTAAATAGCTTCCAATCTATAACTTAATCAGATGGTAGTTACTCTTAAGATCAAATAACAAAAAAAAATTTGGTGGTCTTATTGAGAGAACAAGTCTTTGGCTCTGCCACAACCAAAGTTATATTGAATTTGGCATTAACAACATTAGGTGTGACTGAAAGTCTTGGTATTCATTTGTTTCCCCACTATTATACATTCCATTATCATCAACCATTCCATTTCAAAATCAAGCCTACCATCCATTATTTATCCCTATTTACCATCCATGGTTTCACTTTCCTCTATAGATGCTACAAAGATACCTTATCTCAATGTTTGAAGGAATCAAAATCAATGACCATTGAAGATTACAAAAGCATTCTTGACAACTAGATCTGTATTGAGTTCTTGACAGAGTAGCTATTCAGATGAGGTGTGGGCTAGCAATTAACATGATAAATTATTTTATTTATATCATTTATTTATGAGGATGTGCATCTCCCCATCAACAAGAACAATAGAATCAAAAACCATGCCTAGGCAAAAAACATGTACCATATCATTTCATTGCCATGCCATTGCCATTGTTATATATACATTTTACATTATCACATATACCTAGCCATTCACCCCATCACTTGGGGGTAACCCTCTTACCATTTTATCCTATCTATCAAAAACCATCATTATCCTAAGCAAGACCATACCATCCTATCATTCCATTCCTCTCTAGACCAAAGCCTATTTTTTTACTCATCCTACCCAATCTTATTTTGATCTTAGTTACTTTGGTTCTTCTCATGCCTTTTGTGAATGGATTTTGATCAAGTTTAAAAAATCAATCCAATCCATGTTTATAATGATGATCTATGAAAGTAGTGTGGTAGTTGATCTAGTAAGAAATCTTTCATTCTATCAAGTTTATTTATGTGAGCCTAATTATAACTGCCTATGGGCAAATCAGTGTTTCACTAGTCTTACTACTAATTATAACTACCTATGGGAAAATTAGTATCATTGACCTATACCATTGTATCCTAGTTATAACCATCTATGGGAAAACTAGAGGGAACACTTGTTTACCTTGTACTATTGCATCACTTTCCCATCATTGTTTTCATTTGAGTGGCCATTTTCTAGAATTGAGAACTTGTTGGGACCTACTTGGTTTTTCCTCGCCTTTTATGTGGATGGAATTACTATGACTTGAGGTCATTTTAGGACTATGTGAGCCATACTCAATTCATGTTGAGGTCACCTCAATCCCCCTTTCCATATGCTCTCACCATTTTGTGAGCAAGTATCTTATCATTCTCTAAAGAGTTAAGATACCTCGAAAATGCTAAAAACATTCATAACATTTCAAAAAATCCAAAAATATTTGTCCTATCTAAGCTTATTTAGTTATCCTTGATCCACCTTATTGGGGCATTGTCATTATTAGGATGCTTTCTTTTACTTTTGTTTCTAGGATTTTCATTTATTTGTTTATTTCATGTTGTTTGTTTACTTGTTTATTCACTTCCTTGTTTGTTTGCTTTTAGCACTGTTGCCTTGACTTAGTCTATGTGTGTTCATTGGGTGATTTCTTAAGCACATTATTCTTGAGTCTATCCATATTCATAAATCAACATTGTCATCATAGTTTTTATCATTGGTGCATTATTTTCATTTGGATATTAGATTTTGGGAGTCAGTCCTTATGCATTTTTTGGCCAAGTCTTCATGGTGTTCTATCATGATGCCTATCATCACATGCTACAACAAAAATTAGCTTCACAAAGATCTATAATCAATGGAGCCATAAAAGTTTCTATTTGGTACCTTGGCAAATCCTTCCATCCCACCCTTGATCAATATAACTCATTTTACCATTCTAGTTGTATCATTATTAATTAGGATGAACATCTCCTCATTGATAGGTACAATTGAATCATTCTATTGATCAATCTCATTACTTTATCCATCTCTTTCATAACTTTACACCCACTCATCTTTAATCTATATTCTAGGTTATATCCTTGAGTTATGCTTGTTAATCAGCCCTAACTGGGACACAATCATCTTTAGCCAATTTAGGTCCTCATAATTATTATAACCACCTATGGGTAAATCATTATTTTGACTTTTAATCCTGATTATAACCACCTTTAGGCAAATTAGTATCCTTTTTACATCAATGCATGCAAGCATTTTCTCATTTGGATTAACCTCAACTAGGGGTTAATTCCACCTTTATTCTTATTTATTTTTGAGGGATCATCTATCAAAAAATGTAACAACCACTCCCTCTAAGGGGCATCATTATAAGATTCCCAAAACCATTTAGAGCTTTGTTCTTTAATCATCATCTTATTTTTGGCATACAGGCCATTTCTCATTCTTTGAGAAGACATTGCTTTTCCTATAGTTTGTAATTCCTTCCCAAATAGGGGCAAACTATAGACACCTAAATTTGGCCACCAATGACCTCCAATTAGTCTTTTGACTAATTTCCACCCAAAATGCACAATTTGGCCTAAAAATACTAAAAAATGCTAAATGATGTGAAAATGATATATTCAAGTGCCAATTTTGACTAAGGTATCATTAAATGGGGTAATGCAATTTGTGGGCTAGCTAACTTTGATCAGATCATTCTGAGTCAAAATACCAATTTTGCACCTAGGTGCTTTGGATTGCTCTTTCCTATCAAATCTCTTACACAAGACACATGCCTTTTTTATTTGTTGTTAATATCATCCTAAATTTAAATATAGATCTAATGCATCTAATATCACCTTCCAATTCCAATCCAGTCAAATTTTAGACCAATAACAAAGCATTCTGATCAATTTGAGTAATTTATGCACAAAGTGCTTAATCATGCTTAAGAACTAATTAAACCAAATTATAACCTAATAAAAAATTCTATGAAAACTTCTTAAATACTTAGTTTTGGAAATGAATATTGAATATTTGCATCTCAAGTGACTTCATTTCTTGGGAAGATATTCCTAGGCCATAAATGCCACAAATATCAAGATTCATGCCTCCCATGTATCATCAAAGCCCTCTATGCCTCTTAATTTCCCTTTCTTCCAATGTCATGATGAGAATAATTATAAACTTAATTCCAAAAATTGAATTAATCCTCAACCACACATCTCAATCTTAGGATGGATGATTCAGGTTGATTCTTGGCATTCTCAAAAACCTATAAATAGAGAGACCATGAACATCATTTCTAAGCTATTTTGGTATAAATTTATTATGCTAAAATATCTTCAAAGTATTGATTATGCAAAGTTATAATGCACAAATGGTTCTAAAATCTTCAAATAACTAGTGTTACCATGCCAAAATGATTCTAAGCCAAGACAAGCCAAAGCCAAAGGTACCAAGGAGAGATGAAGGCAACCAAGCTTCCATTGCCAAGGACTTAATAAGAAAAAAATTGAGCAAGCCACTACTACAAAGGCATTTGGAGAATCCAAGGAAGGTGAAGGAATTATTGTGTTTTATTCCTTACTTTTTAGTTATGTTTGTCATTTATTTTTGTTAACTAAGCTCTCCCTAGTGTCTAGGCTTAGAGATGTTTTGTTATTAGTGTGTTTTTTTTCATTTTGGAACTAACACCATACTAACCATCCTCTCTTGAGTTAAATTCCTAGATCATAATATAGTTAATAGAAATTAATTTCCAAAAATAATTATTCAATAACCTCCATGGAAAATCCACTTAAGCTCTTGATTTGAATTAATAAGCCTTAAACAAGATTAATCAACATTTGTGCAATTATTTAGAAATTGGCCTTCAATTAATCAAAATGGTCAAAAATTCATATTATTGGGTCATAATTTGACTCGAGAAGAATTAGAAGGTGATGTTAGATGAGTGGGAACCATATTCCCGTTTAGAATGTTGCTAACAAAAAATAACAAAGGTACATAATGTGTACTAATGAATTAAGAGAAAAAAGTGATCTAGAGCATAAAAAGGTGAAATCATCATTTTAAATCTAAATGAATTGATCAATGTTAGGAATCACATAAAATACATTTCCCTATTTATGGATACTTTAGCCTAAATCAACACTTGTAAATAATAATTTTGAACCATTTATGGGGTTTTAGTGATTTTGACCTAAAATGTTCATTTGAGTGCAATTCAAGTAAGATTGATAATTTTAACACAAATGGTGTTAGGAATTGGATGTCTACATTTTGCCCCTATTTGAGAAGGCATAGTGAGACATTCAGGTGAAGCAATGTTTTTTCAAAGAAAAGAGTTGTCAAGAATAAATTGGAAATGACCTATGATGCCCCCTCGAGAGGACATACTAGGATGAAAGAGAAGGATGGAGTCTCAAAAAGCTAGGGACAATGAGAGATTGACCCATGGAATAAATCACATCCAAATGAGATAATGATTGCATGCATGGTTAGCATCAATGATCAAAATATAATAAGAGGTATAATGGGCCCCAAGAATGGGGGAATGAGAAGTATTTAATCCAAACATGTAAGGGACACACTTAAAATTCACCCAATTTGAGAGTACAAGCTGTGCACTTATGATATTGATCAATCCTAAGATAAGTTGCACACTAAAACATCACCATCATGGGCAAAAGAGTGGAGAGATTTGAAATAGAGGAAAAGGAGAATGTGGTCTCCATAAAGATAAATAGTAAGTACCCCAGTAGGGAAGATTTGATCATGATAACATAGTCATACCCTAGTAGGGCTAATTTGGGTCATTGATAAAGAACAACTAATGGTTTACCCTTGTAGGGATGATTTTATTATGATGTTTCTCAAATGTTGTGCCCCAATATGGGTGATTGGCAAACAATTAGCTCAAGGATATAACCTAATGTATAGATGTAAAATGAGTGGGTGAAAATGTATATGTGATGGTAGAATGGATAAGAAAGACACAAGAAACCAAACATATGAGAATGCACAAAGTGATGAAAGAGATGAAAATATTAATGAAAGATAGACAAGATGACCTCAATAGAAATTGAGTGTTGCCTACATAGTCTAATAAGACCTCAAACTGATGTAGTTCTCTTAAAAAATGGGATAAAATGGAATGAAGGATGAATAAAACTAACCAAATATTGATTGGAATCATTATGTATGCAAGAGATGAACATCTAAGCATAGATTCAAAGTTATAAAATTCATGATACCTATATGCCTATTGAGCCTGGTTCATGAATAGTGTTCTTAAAAACTATTCATTAGAGTGATGTTGACATTAAGACTTTGAAACCTAAGCTAAAAGTTCTTGATATATTGAAATAAATTACGCATAATAAGTATGAATAACTTAGAATGACATAATATTCCAATTTCACTTATCAAGTTCAAATGTGAATACCTATAACTAAGGATAATGGTAAAACAATGACCAAAACTAGAATTATAACTATTTACATTTAAACAAAAAAACAAAGACAAAGAAAAAGATAAACATAAATAAACCTAACTTAAAATAAAGATTCAAGTAGGAACATGAATGTTTAAAAAAAAACAAGAATGACTTAATAACATGAGACCAAGATATAAATAATTAAGATCCATGTGAACCATCAAGATGTTCTTGAACATAAAAGATAAAAGTAAAATCAAACAAGGAAACATAAGAACAAAGTGAGATAAGAAGTAAAAAAAGGAGAAAATAAGAAATAAATGGAGAAGTGAAAAAGAAAAATAAAAAACCAAGAAAAGACAACAAAACACTAATAAACTAAAATAAACACACACAAACAAAAACTAAGTTAGTGTGATTTAAAGACAATTGTTGATACACATGTGGTAGAGACATTACTTTCCACCCCAACATAATAAAGAACAATGACACAAAATTTGTTCCCTAACTAAAGAGAAACAATAGTAGAAGAAATGGGGGAAGATAAGAAAAGGAAGGGGTTGGATGATCTGACTCTAGATATACAAGATAAGTGGATGCTATGTACATAGTTCCATGGATGCATGTTCTAACATGAACTTTAGGCCAAATGTAGTTTTCCTAAGAAGTGGAATGGAAGAAAATTAATGATTAGATTGATATGATTAATGTTGTAGAAGAAAAGGGAAGACTTGATAAATGAGATTGGTCTTGTAAAATGGCAAGGTGGTGGGATAAAGAGAAAATAATCTTGAAAAATGGCAAGTGCATGGAATAAGCTGGGTTATTCAATATAAAGTTAGTAGGATAAAATGCTTGAAAAATGGCAAGATCATGACGACAAGAATGTACAAAAGTGAAATAAAATGTTTTTATTCTTTTGTGGATCACTTTCTAATGCTTTTGGTATTTGCAAAGTATTTCAAAAAAATTTGGTGTTTTTGGGATAAAATATGCATAAGGTAAGACTATCTAGTAAAGGAGATGCTCATTTGAGAGTAGAAGTTCCAAGAAAACATCTAATACGGTTACAAAAACCCATGCTCTCAAATTAGTGAGAGCAAGGATCCTAAAAATATAACAACAATGTTCACCAAAGAGTAGCAAAATTAATATAAAATAGTGTGTAGTGTAAAATTAATATGAAAAACCATGTAGTAGGAAAATATTGAGCTAAGATCTTCTTGTCCACTTATTTATATAAGAAGCTACAAAATACTATTATGTCTGAATTGCTTTGTAGAATTGACATCGAAGGTGTTCATAATGTTGATGAGACATAATCAAGATCATAATTGGTCATGGGACAAAAGTGTTTAGGTTACAACAAGCCCCTGATATAACAAATATATGGTTCTCTAAATATAATAGTCCAAAGAATATGATCTAACAAATGGATAGTCCAGGGTGGGATAAAAAATGAGGTTCTTAAAGAGAATAGTCCAAAGAATATGGTCCAAAAGAGGATGGTCTAGGATAGGATAAAAGGTGTTTAAAGTACCAATGGTCTGAAAGCTTTCACTATCTAAAGTTGTGGTAAGGGGTATCATAGATGATGGTTAAAATATTTTCATGCATATAATATCTTAAGGTGTATAATGTTCATGGGAGATGGAAGTTATTCACCATTTGGTTTAGCTAGTTAATATTCCTCGAATCCATAGTTTTCCATGATAACAAATGGTCCCAACCAATTAGGTTGAAACTTACCTTTTTTCTTGAATTTAACATTTGTGTTATTTTTTTTCTCTTTTAGGACAAAATCACCAATATCAAACTCCCAAGGGAGAATGTGTTTGTTGTATCTTTTCCACAATCTATTTTTATAGGCTTGTAAGTTTTATAGGGAAACCAAACACTTATCATCAATAAGTTTAAGCTCTTACAACCTTTAAACTCTGTAGTCCTCATCATCTTCAATATGTTCTAGTGATACTCACAAGGATGACATCTCAATATTAGTTAGGATAATAGCTTATATCCCATAAACAAGGGAGTATGGAATGGCTCATATTAGGGTTTGATGACTGGTTCTATAAACTTAGAGGGCAAGCAAGATTTACAGGTGCCAATTATAGCCAACATCATTAACAGTCTTCTTTAAAATGACTACAATGGTTTTGTTTGATTCCTCAACTTGTCTATTTCCTTGTGAGTTATATTGAGTTGATTTAATGTGCTTGATCTTTACTTTTTCATAAAAATCTTTTAAATATTGGTTTACAAAGGATCCACCATTATTAAATATAATACATGTAGGAATGCCATATCAACAAATGATATGGCAATGGATAATTTTGGCAATTTGCTTCCTAATAATATAAGTGAGAGGAATGGCCTCAATTCAATTATTAAAATACTTATTAGTACTTAGGATATGCTTATGGCCATCTAAAGATGTCAGGTTTATTTTCCCAATGAGATTTAGGCCCCATGTTGAGAATGGCCATGGTGTTGTGATCAACTGTAGTGGTAAAGAAGGTGCGCGTATCAAATTTCCATGTTATTGACAAGGAATACAATTTTGTACATAATTACAAGCATTGATCTCTATTTTTCCCAATAGTAGCCTATTCTGAGGAGCTTCTTTGCTAATACTACACCATTAGTATGGGCCACACACATTCCTTCATAAACCTCCCTTAATTTTTTCTTGAATTCCCTTGAAGATAAATAAAAAAGAATCATTCCATCATAACATTTATGATAAATCATGTTTCCTAGGAGGGTATAACATGATAAATGATGATGGAAGAGTTCATGCTGGCTATTTAATATGTTAGTTGGGAAAATGTGATCATGGAAGTAGTTATAAAAGTCTTAGAACCAGGGTAAGTCGAGGTGGGGATTGGGACCAAAAATGGTGCATACCCTTTTTAAATATGGTATAACATGTGTAAGATGAAGAATATTTTCAATTAGAAACTGATACTCTTTATCTCTATCATCAATCTATATCATGGAACCAATTATTTCCATTGCATTAGCTGATCTATTGTTTGCTTTTAGAATTTGTTCAAACTGTAGGGATTTAAAATGACCTTTGAGATTATCAAAAATTTACTTGTAAGGAACAAGCTTACCATCTCTAGTTTGATACTGATTAGTGGTATGATTGATAATTTATTAGGAATTACCATAGACCTTCAAACTTTGAATATCCCACTATATGACAAGGTGAAGCCCTACAATCAATGCCTCATACTCGGTCATATTATTTATACAATGAAATTGTATATGAAATACTTTAGGAATAAGATCCCCCTAAGGTGTAAGCAATAAAATGCCAGCTCCAGATCCATGGGATGTAAAGTAACCATCAAAATATAAATTCCATTATTTAGGTTCCTATAATGCTTGTTCTATTTTTATAATAGAATCATCTAGAAAATCAAATTTTTTAGGTTGAGTATCTATGATAGGGGCTTCTACAAGTTGATCAACAATAACCTACCCCTTGATTGATTTTTTATTTTGATACTAAATATCAAATCCTCTTGGGATCATAACCCATTTATCCATGCATAATTGAAGAGTTGCTTTGGACAATAGGAATTTGAGAGGGTCCACCTTGGCAATGACAATAGTTTTATTATTTAGTAAATAATGCTACAATTTTTGGGTAACAAATACCATGGCTAAACATGCCTTCTCAATAGGTGTATAATTATGTTCACAATCCACTAGATAAAGGCTTAGATAATATACTTCATGTTCTTTACCTTTATCATCATGTTAGGCCAAAAGTTCCCCCAGTGCATGCGTTGTCACTGATATGTAAATAAGCAACAATCTTCTAGGTGTTGGTAGTCTCAAGAATGGTAGATTGGTCAAATATGTCTTGAGTTTTGAAAATTCTATTTGATAATGTTCATCCCATTAATAAGTTACACCTTTATTCAAAACATAGGTAAATAGGTGGTTCTTATTTTCCAATTGAGAAATTAACTTGCATATAGATTGGATCTTTCCTTACAGGCTTCATAATTGTTTGAGATTGTTTGGTGGAAGCATATTCATAATGGACTTAACATTTTATAACAAGCCATATGACATGGACCCAATTGACATGTTACTTCTCAAGAATTTTGATGTGAAAGTCTTTTGCATGGGATCCATCTAGAAATGTTTGAAAACTTGCTAGTTTAGTTAAGCCCACTTTTCCACACCTTATTAGTTTAGGGATTAAGATGATTAATTAGTTTATTTATATTTTTATTATATTAATGGGTCTTGTTTTAGGTTAAAACTTGCTTATTAACCAAACATCATAACCTAACACATTGTCCACAAATTTCTTAAACAAGGAGGCATTACATTGTCCAAGTGAAAATCATATTTTCCTTGTTCAAATTGTCATCTATAACATTGTGTCATATCTTCCATTTTGGTGTAGTTATGTTGCCCATTTCAGTCTAGATAATTTACCAAGTTTTCTTAAGATCCTCATTGATAATTCAAATTTGAAATTGGACTTTTCTAAGTTTTAAAGGTTGATGTGTTAAATTGGGTTTTCTATTTGCACTTTATTTGTTTTAACTTGGGTTAAATTTATCATTTGAATTGAGGGCCATTTATAGACTCATCATCACATTATCATCTTTGGTGGACTCAAGTCATCTTGTGTATCACTTACACTTTGAGTCCTAGAACACATTTTATACTAGCATTCCTATTACCATGTGGCAATGTTACACTACCCATTTGGTTTTAACTTTATATTTAGGAATTCTTACATGTTTCCATATCATGAGTTTCTTGGTTCACATTATCTCCTTCCTAATCTGAAGGGATTTATTCTAGTTTTCCAGTAGTAATTTGTCAAAGTGGAACTAGCTTTCATGGTATCAACGTATTTCAAAAGTCTATGTTTTAGCATACTAGTGACACTCTAGGCTTTTTGAGTTATCATACCCTCTTCTAATTTATATGATTTTAACCTTAACTAAGGTTGAGTAATTTTGTGAACACATTATTCTAATTGTGTGTGGTTCCAAACCACCCTCCTTTTATAGTCTCTCTAGTACCTTAGTCACTTATTTCGAAGAAAGATCAAGTCCCATACCTTGTTTACAAATTTTACAAACATTGATCCAACTTTAGTCAAAATTTAAACCTTTATAGACATGAATCAAAGGTTCACTCTTATTAAGGTCCCTTACATCCCTAGCTATGAGGATGCGCACTTTTATGATGGACAAGACAATTCTATTATCTTTGAGGACATTCTTAAAAGTATATGATCTAAAGTGGATTATAATAAATATAAAGTGAACCAAAATGAAACACTCCTTAGGTTGATAAAATATGGTGCTAGACTACCCTTAGATTTTCCTATAGAGCAATTGCACACCTTAGTTAGAGAAGGAGAACAACAAAAATAAAAGAAATATTTTAATAAAAAAAACATACCTTATTCCTCTAACAAAGGTAAATAAATAATTATAGAGTCAAAACCAACTAATCAAAATCTTGTTAAAAAGATTAAGAAGATAATTCAATGATATGCCAATCAACTTATTGTGGATTTAATAGACTCTCTAGTTTCTACTTGCTATGCCCCTAATCTATCTCATGTATGAGGATAGAAATAGTTGACTTGTGGCTTAATTATCCCTCTTTGATGCTTTATCACATTTCTCTATGCATTCATTTGGTTATTAGGTCGGCCTATGGAGTAACCATGGCCTAGATAGACTATATATAGGAGGTAGTGGGTAATTGTTTATCATCATATATTGTGAATTCTACTCTTATTGAAACCTGTGGGGGTTTCCCCCTCAAAGTGGCTTATCTATTATCATATATTCTGATATATTTTAGTCATATTTGGATCTAACTCTACTATTATACTTTATTGTTGAATTAATTTCATTACAAGTGGTATCAAAGCTGCAATTTGGGCAATCTTGTGGGCGAAAATCAAATTTTTTAAAATTTGGCTATATAAAAAAATTGTTACTAATTTATCTATAATTTTTTTTAATTAAGGTTAGAAATAATTAAATTAATATTACATTAAAATTTCAGCTCATTTGGATTTGTTTTACAAAAGTTATTGCCATTTTATGGTTTTTCATAAAATTGCTCTATAGTGTGCAATTCAAAGAATTTTTTTGATCTATTTACATTTTTGGAAATCTTATAAAAATTTGGATATGGTATGTTATTTTTATTTTTTTATTTGAGGCTGAAATAATTCCACAATCACTTGGTCAAAGTTGGGTCAAAAGTACCAATAAGGGTCAACATCATAAAGCCCTTTTATGGTAGGTCCACAAACTCAAGGCCAAGGAAAGGGTGCTGAAACTCCAGGTAAAACTCCTAAAAAGGAAGAGATGGAGTCAAAAGGTGGATGTAATAGACCCTTTGTACTAAGGTTTTCTGACATAGATCACAAAGTGAGCTAGCTTGACTATAGTGTGCAAGGCATTCAGAGTGAGGTGCATGGCATACAATCTGATATGAAATCCATAAAAGATAGTTTGGGAGATATCATGATGGATTTGAACATTAATCAGTCAAATAATCCAACTAATGCTATTGCACAACCCCACTAGGGTGGTTCTTCTAACTAGTCTACTTCAAATCTAACTACATTACCATAGAGGAACTTGTTACCAAAGGTGGATATGCACAAATTTGATGGAAAAGATCCACTCAATTGGATCGACCAAATGGAGAATTTTTTTAATCTACATCAGATCCTAAGTGGATAGAAGGTTACCATGGCATCCTTGTATTTTGAACCTGATTAATTCATTTGGTATCGATGGTTGTGTGCTCAAAATAAAAAAAACTCTCAATGTCACTTGGTTAGTTTTTATAGAGGAGTTGCAATTACACTATGGCAATAGTGTGACAAAAAATTACTTCAACCAATTGGAAAAATTGTGATAGATTATCTCCATCAAGGATTATATTCATCATTTTTAGAACCTATCCTTATGTGTGGAGATAATTTTTGAGGAGAACTTGAATGATCTATTTTTGGGTGGACTCAAGGACCACATTCAACATGAGGTATGCATGTTTAATCCACTTAAGTTTCTGATTCTATTATCATGGCAGGTAGAATTGAAGAAAAATTCATAGCCAACAAGAAGCATTCATTCACTCACTTCAAAGATCATAGCATATCAACACCAACATTTCCTCTACCTACTAGATTGACCCCATAATAAATTGAAGAGAAATGTGAAAAAGGATTATGTTTCGGTAGTGATAGCAAGTGGAGCAAAGGGCATAGATGTGCTGAAAAGAAGTTATTATACATTCAGGGATCTAATGAAGATGATGCCTCCAATGATGATGAGGAAGAGATAGAGGAGGTACCTAAAAATTCCCAACCTACAATATCTTGTCATGCACTTGTCAGTATTATCACTCCACAAACTCTTAAGGTGGTGGGTTTCCTCAAGAAACAGAAGGTGACCATGTTGATTGATTCATGAATCACACATAACTTCATCAACCATAAGTTGGCCTCTCTATTGAACTATTTCATCTACTCGACACCAGATTTTCAAGTCATGATTGCAGATGGTGGCATAATTAATTGTTTAAGCAAATGCCATAGTATTAATCTTGCTATGGGTGAGTATAATATCGATTCTCCTATGTTTGCTATTCCCATGGGTAACATAGACATTGTTTTGGGAGTCCAATGGCTCACAACCTTGGGTACCATTGAGATGAAATTCCAAGAACTATTCATGTGCTTTCATTCTAAAGGTAGGAAAATTGAACTACATGGATTACAATCAAAATCTCCATAATTGGTTGGTTCACATCAAATGACCAAGATACTAAAATAGGGGTAAGAGGGAATTATTGCACGATTATGTTCCATAGAAGTTCAACCCACACAATCATCTACACATCCTGATCTATAGATGATTCTTGATGAACACCCATCTATTTTTGGGGCCATGCCAAAAGGACTACCACCAAAAAGAGAACATGATCATGCCATTCAACTACTTCCAGGGAGTCAACCACCAAATATTAGACCATATAGATATCCATATGCACAAAAGAGTGAAATTGAAAATATGGTCCAGGAGATGTTGAAGGCAGGGATCATCAAGCATAGCCAAAGTGCATATTCATCACCAGTGGTCATGGTGTGAAAGAAGGATGACACATGGAGGATGTGCCCAGATTATAGGGAACTCAACAAGTACACCATTAAAGATAAGTTTCCTATTCAAGTAATTGATGATTTACTTGATAAGTTGCATGGTGCTAATTATTTTACAAAAATTGGATCTTCGATCAGGGTACCATTAAATTAGAATCAAGGATGAAGATGTTCATAAAACTTCTTTTATAACACATGAGGCCATTATGAGTTTTTGGTAATGCCCTTTGGTCTTATAAATGCACTATTTAATTTTCAGAGCTTGATGAACACTATTTTTAGGCCTTTTTAAAGGAAGTTTGTGTTGGTTTTCTTTGATGACATATTGATATATAGTTAAACATGGGAAACACATTTGCAACATGTGAAATAGGTGTTGATAGTTTGGGAGAAGCATTAGCTTTATGCGAAGCCATCCAAATTTGCTTTTGGAGTACAAGAGGTAGAGTACCTAGGTCACATTGTTTCCCATGAAGGTGTCAAAGTTGATCCCCAAAAGATCAAAGCTATGATGGAATGGCCCATACCAAAAACTCTCAAAAACCTCAGAGGGTTCCTCAAACTAACTAGTTACTACCGAAGATTTGTGAAAGGTTATGGTAGCATAGCGGCTCCACTCAATACATTGCTAAAGAAGGATGCCTTCAATTGAAATGATGCTACTACCAAAGCATTTGAGAAACTAAAAGTAGCTATGTGCACCACTCCAGTTCTGGCTACTCCAAACTTCTCAAAGACATTCACTGTTGAATGTGATGCTTTTGGATCAGGGTTGGGAGTAGTACTAATGCAAGAAGGAAGACTCATTACATTTGAGAGTCATCAATTCAAGGGAAAGAATATACAAAAACCTATCTATGAGAAAGAAATGATGGCTATTCTTCATGCAGTTAAACAATGGAGGCCCTATCTAATGGGTAGACACTTTAAGGTGAAAATAGATCATGATAGTCTCAAATACTTTTTGCAGCAAAGATTATTATTTGAGGAACAACAAAAGTGGGTAACCAAAATGTTGGGTTATGATTTTGAAATCATCTATAAGAATGGTAAAGATAATGTAGTAGTAGATGCACTATCTAGATGAGATACATCCATAGAAGCATTACTTTGTGTAATGTCCATATTACAAGCAAATTAGGTGGATGAAGCCAGGTTAGAATGGGAGCAAGACAAGGATACACAGGTTTTGATTCAAAATCTCTAGCAAGGTACTTTAGCCTCTGAAAAATTTGAATGGAAAGGTAATGTCTTATGGTATAAGGGTAGGTTATACTTGTGCAAAAATTCACATCTTAAGCATAAGATTCTTGAAAAGTTGCATGCATCTCCAATTGGGGGACACTCAGGGTTCTTGAAAATATATAATAGAATTAAGAAAGAATTATTTTGGGAAGGACTCAAGGGAGATGTACAAAAGTTTGTTGCAGAATGCTTGATATGCCAATAGAATAAAGGTGAGACAGTTAAACCCCCAGGTCTGTTTCAACCATTAAAATTTCCTAGTCAAAGGTGGGAGGAGGTTTCCATGGATTTAATCATAGGGATGCCTTGTTCTTAAAGTAAGAACGTTATCTTGGTCATTGTGGATAGGCTTACAAAATATGCCCATTTTTGTGCTCTCTCACACCCATTTTTAGCAAGTACAGTATCATCTATTTTTTTGGAAGCAGTTCTAAAATTACATGGAACCCCAAAAATAATTGTAAGTGATCATGATCCTATTTTCACTAGTAATTTCTAGCCTAAACTATTTTCCTATTTGGGTACTCAACTAGCTCATATCTCATCTTACCACCCCCAATCTGATGGACAAATAGAAGTGGTTAATAAATTTTTAGAGGGGTATCTTCGTTGTTTTGTATCAGATAAAAAAGAACATTAGGTTAAATGGCTACCACTTATAGAATGGTGGTATAACACATCTTTCCATACCTCTTCTAAAATATCTCCATTTATAACACTATATGGTTACCATCCACCTTCCATCACTTCTTCATTAAAGGTGAAAACCAAGGTTTGAGATGTGGAGGAGCACATTTAGCATCAACAAGAGGTTTTGGCTAGTTTGAGAGAGAATTTATCCTTGGCACAAAACATGATGAAGAAACAAGCAAATCAAAACTGTAGTGAGTGAAATTTTGAGGTGGGTGATTGGGTATTTTTGCGTTTGTAGCCTTACAAGTAGATGTCCTTGAAGCAACAGAAAAAGGACAACAAACTTACTCCTAAGTATTATGGCCCTTATCAAATTCTACAAAAAATTAGAAGTGTGGCTTATAAGCTCAATTTACCTCATTCATCTCACATACATCCATTATTTCATGTTTCCTATTTGAAGAAGGTCATTAGATAGATAGTTTTAGCCCAGATATAACTCCCAGAACTAGATGAAAAAGGATGAGTCATTTTGGAACCAGAGAAGATCCTATAAACACATACTAAGAGGTTGAGAACCAGAGAGATTAGGGAATATCTAATTAAATGAAAGAACCTGAGCAATGAAGATGCAACTTGGGAAGGTAAAGATTTTTTGCAACAACATCCAGAGTTGTTCAACATTGAGGACAACATTGGTTTCAAGGGGAAGGGCATGCTACACCCCTAACCTATCTCATGTATGAGGATATGAATAGCCAATTTATGGCTTACTTATCCTTCTTTGATGCTTTATCACATTTCTATATGAATTCATTTGGTTATTAGGTCAGCCTATGGAACAACCATGGCCTAGATAGACTATATATAAGAGGTAGTGGGTAATTGTTTATCATCATATATTATGAATTCTATTCTTATTGAAGCTTATGGAGGTTGCCACCTTGAAGTGGCTTATCTATTATCATATATTCTGATATATTTTAATCATATTTGGATTTAACTCTGCTATTATACTTTATTGTTGAAGTAATTTCATTACGCTACTTCAATCCACAATGATGATTCCAAGGAACAAGGAAATGTGATTGAACCTACACAACAAAAATTGGTTGATGACATGATAATAATTGATCAAGGTGTCTCAAATGAACAAAAAAAGATGCAAGAGGTAGTGAAAAATGTTCCACTAGACATGGAACACACATTATTTAACCATCAAGAACCTCTTGTTAATTTATAAACATAGAGACCTAAACATTTGATTCGAATTGAGATCCCTCATGATAATTTGGTTGGTTCATCTCAACCATTGCAAAAATTGTTGAATAGACCAAGGACTCCCCAAACTCAACAAAACACATATTTTTCAAGGCAATACTCGACTCTATGAGAAAATCAAAACCAAGTCACGAAATCTCGGGTGTACATCCCTCAAAAATCCATGAAATAATAGAGGCACATTCCACCCCAAAAATAACCACAATAGGGGCAAATTACACCCCAATAATAACCAAAATAGGGACACATTCCACCCCAATAGAACTATGTTCCACCCATGAATGCACCAAATATGTAAGAGTGGAAATCCATCAAAGAGATTGTGTCACATTTGGAGACTGGGAATAGGATCAAAAAGTAAAAACTTGACAAGATATGTCCATATATGTTTGATTTAAGCATTTTCCAAGTTCCCTTTCTACTTCATTTTGAGGCACTAAAATTTGATAAATACAAAAGAAAGGGTGACCCATGTGAACACATCCAAGCATTTTTGGTATTATGCAAAGAGGTGGCTTATAAAATCATATTTTTACTTCAAATTTTTCCATGAAATTTAGTAGGACAAGCTTTAGATTAGCTACTTAAGTACCCAAGTGATCAATTATGGATTGGAATGACTTATCTAAAATTTTTGTCAACCATTCTCATACAACATAAAGCATGAATTGACCATTGTTGACTTGTACAAATCCAAATAGCAAGATGAAGAAAGCTTCACTACATATTTATAGAGATGGAGAGTATTAGGAGGTTGATTTCAACATAATTTTCCATAGAAACAATTGGCAGATATATTTGCATAGAACTTACATCCTGAGGTTGTACATAATATACATCTAAATTATGCTAACTCATTTGAGGAGATCTTAAACAAGGGTTTATATATTGAGAAGTATATTATTTTTAAGGGCCTTGTTAATATCTTTACATAGGGTCAAACATCAAATTAGACCCCATATTATAGTCAAAAAAATTTACAAGATAAGCCTAAAGGCTTTAATAAGAATAAGAACATGGGTGGAAATAGGGCGATTGAAACAAGGAATGTGCAAATGATGCAAGCTCTACTAGACCCAAATGTATAATTAGCTCCCCCCACCACCTAACTTGAAGAGATAGCCTCCATGAAGATCAAACATGATAGTTTTAGGGTCTTTAGTAAATTAGGAGAACTAATCAAAATAGCGTTCTAAAATATCATAGTAGTTAACTTGATTGTATGTCCAGTACCAAGGCCATTTCCTCAAGATAAATCGATTGGTATAAAGATAATAAATGGTGTAAATTTCATCATGTTCTTGTTCATAATACTTATCATTGACTCTAATTAAGACATATTATTAAAGATCTCATTGAAAGTGGTGAATTTGAGATTAAACTAGCCCCTTATCAAGACATAAATCAATATATGAGAATCTACAAAAACCCCTTTCCTTGACATAATCAACCACCACTAAGGAAAAAATAAAACCAAGGATAAAACTAAGGATAAAGGTAGAATCAAATCCAAAATTAGGGTTAGAATCATAATCAACATGATCATAATCATGATCATAATACCCATACTAACAATGTGGGTTATAAAAACATGCCTTACAACTATAACAATACCATGGGACAAATTTTTACAACCCATATTACTATTGTTACTATTAAATCATGTGAACCATCTCATTCTCCTCATAGTATAATACCCATCATTATAGGGTAAACACCCTCTCTCTAGTAATACCACATCAAGTTTGCATAATTATGTTGCAGCTCCATTTAAACTGGTTACTATTTATGGACAACATCCTTCTAATTATAATGGGTCCTTATCAACTTGAAATTTCAGCAATGCAACTAGACCCCCATGAGTCACCCTCCAAAGCCCTTTACCTTCATCTTCTAATTATATTGGCTCCCTACCACTTCTAGGTTGTGCAAGTGCAACTAGATGTTCACGAGTTACTCTCCAAGGCCCTTTGCCTACTTATTCCATAAAACTTAATGTGAACATTACACCAATGGATCCAAAGCCAAACACTATTCAAACTAAAGCCAAGCCATCTCATCCTAATGTTGAAAAGCCTTATAGTCTATCAAACCAATTGAGAAAAATCCTTGCATATATTTCCATCTTGGATCTCTTGTAGACATTTGAAGTCCATAAAACTATCTTGAATAATCTTTTGCAAAAATACATTGTTCTAGATGATATAAACCCTGAACAATTCCATAACCTTGTGGGACATCTATCTTCATTTCATCAAGTGACATTTGATCAAAAATATATGTCTACGCTTGGACCTAGCCATAATAACCCTATATATGTATTTTGAGTACACTATGAATTTAATAATGGAAATCCAAACTCAAAATGCAACTACTCAATAGGAAGGATTTATGAAGACAAATCAAAATGATAATAAGCTTATTGAATTCCCTTACTCCATGTTACCTCCTTCTAGGACTAGAATACATGTGATTTAGACTAAGATTTAGACAAATGATGGCTTGATTAGAGGATTATTGATTGTGGATGGTGGATTGACTATATGGTTCTAGGATAATTTTGACATGGTTTTGGTGTAGGATTAATGATTTTGGAATTATTTTGGCATAATTTTGGTATGATAATTTTTTTAGTTTTAATTCCATGTAGGAGGAGATTTGGTTAAATATATAGAGGGAGGGAAGATCTATGGATAGGATTCAAGCTTGAGTGAGAGAATCTAATGATTGAGGATCAATCAAGGAATATTATATTCTTTGGAGAAACCTCTAGAAAAATGAGGTTTATAGAGTCTTGGGGGAAGTCTCCAATTCTAGAAACTTCTAGGATTAGTTTAGGGATAATAGGAGATTAGGTGAGGATTATATAGGGATTAGGATTTTTTGGGTGTCATCATCTCCTTCATTTAATCAACTTTCTATTGATGTCATATTTAACCAGGGCTATGTCTAAAGCTATATGCAACAAGAAGAATCGTAGCGATTTAGTAATTGAATGGATTTATTTGTATTTTTTTTGTTTTGGGGGGGTTTTAATGTCTTAAGGATTTCTTGGTTAAAAACTTATTAGAATCAAACTATGCAAATCTGTCAGAAATAAACACACATTATAGAAATAAAAATTTAATCTAAAACTCCTATAGGAATAAATTTCTAGAAACAAACACATGTTGTAGAAATGAAATAGATTGCTGGAAACAAACACATGTTGTAGAAATGAAAATTTAATCTAAAATGCTTGCAGGAACAAATTTACAACAAATCTTAACTTTAAGGTGTTGGAAGCATTTATAAATTCAACAGAGATACCTATTTACTTTTGTGAATAGAAATATAAATACTGACAAAAATGAAGATCCTGGTTCTTTGGAGGAGTGGGCCCTTGCTCCACCTAGAACATGATTTGAACAATTTAATTTGCCTTCAAAATAGGAATGGCTATTTCATTGATAAAATTTTTTGTATTACAAATTTACTTATATATCCTTTATCTCTCTATTCTTCAATGATTTTCTCTATCTTCTATATTCTATATCTATATCTCTTTTTACTAAATTCCTAGGTCTATATATATATATATATAGATGCTTTGATGGTTGTAACTTTTTCATAGATACGATGGAACTAAATCATGCCTAGAATAGATGCTGAATCAAGATGTGGCTAGATGTCCAGTTGTGTGATAAATGTCTTGATTCTAGAAGTTCAAAAAATTGGGAATCTGTTCCTGATTTAATGGGATCATTGATCTGACAGATCGTCGGCTATTTGGAATAGATCCTCATCAGTTCCATATTTAGCCACAAAAGTTTTGGAGCTTATCTATAAGAGTACCAGAGCTAAATATAGAGTTCTGGAGCTAAATCCAAAAATGTGACAACTTGAAATAGTATGGTGGAGTTTTGAAACTAACTATGATGGTTTCAGAATAGATTCTATAGGTTTCAAAATTAACTGTGATGATTCCATAATAGATTCTACAGGTTTCAAAATTAACTGTGATGATTCCAGAATAGATTCTATAGGTTCTATAACTAATTTGAATTGAGTCTAATGCTTCCAAAAACATGCAATCCACTTCATATTTGTTCTTTAGCCTGATGATGACCTATTTTATTGCAAAAGTATAATTTTCCAACACACTTGTTAGGAATTACAGGTCTTAAAATGTTAGAATCATAATCAACAAAAGATGGATAATCACATCCTACCTCATCTCAGATCAAAATAAAAGTTACAAAATGCAATCAAACTTAATATAAAGAGAGAGTAAGATGAGGTCATTTATTATACATTTATTGGGCATACCTTGGCCTCATCAGGGTTCCTAGGGATGTAGGAATACCTAGGGAGTAGGCTAATAGGTAGTTAGGTGGGGTTATAGGAATTTTAAATTCTCATATATTGGCTAATTAGAATGAGATTAGGACACTGAGATATTAGAATAATTAATGAAGGAATGGGATGAAATAAGGTTTGTGAATAGATAATAGAGGGAGTAGAATATTAGATAAATGAATTAGGAAGGGGGGTTAATTAACAAAATAAAATAGATTAATGAAATTAGTGGCAACTAATAATGATATTAGTCAGTAGTAATGGAGAGATAAAATTTAGGTGCATACATTTTTCCCCTCTTTGAAAGGGTATTGTGAGTGGACAAAGTAGGAGTAATGGTATTTCAAAGAAAAATCATGTCATGGATGAATGTTAGTAGATGATGTTAGGGGATATGATTCCCCCTCGAGGGGATATACAGGGAAGAATGAGATAGATGGCCATTAAAAATAAGAAATGAGGGGTGGGATGTGATGGATTGATGAGGGTATGGGATGATATATGTGGGATAAATGATAAATAAGATGAGGTTAACATCAAGCAATGAGCTACAAATCGATAAAGATGACCCTAGTAAAGACACATGCATAGGGAGTAGAGATGATGGGTGTCATAGTTGTAGACACATCTAAAGCAAGGACACATGCATGGGAATCAATCAAAACATGATGATGATAGGATATAAGGCCACAATCTTTAGGCGTATCTTGAGTAAGGATGCATGCAAGGGAGATTTATAAACTAAGATAAGATGATTTGATAAGATATGATGGGTGTAACTCAAATCTAAAGTTGATCAATATGATGATGATTATAAGAGAGAATAAATGATGTGATCAAGTAACTAGAATAATGGGGGATGAATATGGATGATATATATAGTGGTAAAGCTATCCTTGGTCATTGAAACATGGCCAAGTGTTGCCTACATAGTCTGAATAGACCTCAGGCTGATGTAGTTCTAACTATATGATGATGATGATTAATTATTAGTGATTAGAAAATGATTATTATAAAGATGATTAGACTTGTTAGTGATTTAAGGATATGATGTTGATGATGAGAGAAAACAAAAGATGGGATGTTAGTTGGATGGATTAAGAGGATTAAATTAGTAATGAAAACAAGGATGATGAGATGATTAGAGGAATGATAATGGTGTGAGTGATAAATCCATCACAATTCCATAATTCTCATCAAAGTCTAAGTAATCCAAAAATATAATACTTGACAATATGCCCCATGAAATAAACATGACCAAGAGGACATTGTGCCAAAGTGCATGGGTAATTAGTGAACTTTGAATCCTTGAGGGCACTTGTGGTGTCCACATAAAATCCTAATTCATTTCCTAATAGAAAAAAAAAGACACAACAAAAAAAACATAAGACAAACAAGATATATACATGACATGTAAATATGACAAATAGAACAAATAAGTAACACACACACAAGTATCATCATGCAGTGTCATAATGTCTTGCCTAATGATATGATGAGTGATTGAGTGATGAGTTGGACTAGAATGATCATGATGTGATTTTGGTCTTAGAATGAACTTGGATTTTGATAGGGTAATAATGATTAGGATTAAGCTAAGATGTTACCCTTACTTGAGGATAAAACTATGGAAGGATGTGATGGAAGATATTTGGGTTACTAATTTGGGCTGGAAATTAGATCAAAAAGTGGTCAAGGATGGTGATTGATAAAAATAATGAATAATGATTACTGATGGATAAGGCCCTATAAGAATCTAATTAGGCAAGGAGATTAGGAAATAATGATGGGATTAAAGACCTTTCATACTAGTAAAGAGTGATTGGATGGGTACTAGATATGAAGAGGCAATGATAAGGATAGTGATGGGATAAAGTACCTTTCACATTAACAAAGTGATGATTGATGTGTGATAGGTGTTAAAATTCCTTGATAGGAATTGATGGGTGTTAGATTAATGTCTTTGATAAGGTGATATATGCCAATAATACTTAGCCAAAAGAATGATGAAATGATGGATGACCACTTAGATTAGTTTCTAAGACTAAATGTGATATCAAAAGATGGGACAATATGAGATGGATGGATATGGATCCAACTAGGGGATTAGGCATAAAATAAGACATCATGGACATTTTTTGGATTTTTTGAAATTTTATGATTTTTAGGGTTTTTTGTGGAATATTTTAATTTTTAGGTATTTTTGGGATATGTATATACACTGTACAAATGGGGTTACTAGAAAAGGGAATACCAAATATATTAGCCAAGAGAAGGATGGAGGGATGATGGATGGGATGATAAAGGATGATGATGATGGGGACTAAGAAAAAATGGACTAGGGATAGCCAATGACCACATCATGAAAGAACTAGATGGTTATTTGCCTGAGTGTCCATTAGAGGATATGCTAAGAGGATTTTGGGATAATTATCAAGACACCCTCCACTTCATTATGAAGGTCAAGATAGGAAGGAAGAAGAGAAGGGAGGGACACCATAGGATTCATGACATGATGATGGATGATGGGTAGGAACAATGGATTAAGGGATAAGATGATGGGTGATATAGACAAGGTGGGCAAGGAATGTGGCAAGTGGGATGGATGAATGAAGATATGCAATGGATTGATTTTCCTCCAAGTGTTGAAAAATGTAGACAATGGATTATTCTACCATGATATCAAAACCAATTTTCATCATGGTGCTTTCCCAAGGTGCCAGAAGATTGGTTTTCATCATTAGATGAATGATTTTTTTGACTTTTGTTAAAATATTTACTGGGAATCTTGATTTATTAGATGATGGGTAGATGAAAGGCATGGAAATTTGATGGATTATTTATCCAAAACCTATTATTTGATAGATTATAAATGCTTGAATGTCTTTATGGCCTTTATTTATTCTTGATGGTGACCCCTCTATATATTTAGACTAGGTATTGTGGTTATCCTTAGGAGAGACAATGCTACCTGAGTAGTGATGTGGGGTATGGATTTGATTAGAGATTGATGGGGAGGTATGGGACTTAGATGGATAATAATATTATGATATTATGGTATGATGGATGATGAAGTATAATGAATGATAGGATCATGAGAGGTCAAGATGATTGGTGATGGAGGATTAGGACTAGTAGTCACATACATCATTAGAGATATTAGACATTATTCATTTGATTGGTACCAAGTGATAAAAGAATTTATAATATCTAAGGCACTTTGAATTTTTGGTTCATCTTTGATTTGATCATTTGATGTATTATTAGCCATATGATTTTGACCATTTGACTGGATTTGATTTTGACTACCCCCTGGTGCTTGATTTTGGGCTTCAATAGGGGAGATTGTTTGATTATTTTGAATTTGATGGGTCCCTAGTGCCATTTTATGGGATTCACTAAGGATAAATGGTTTTGGATTAGGCCAATTATTTGATTCATCTTGATTTTAACTAATAGGATCAAAGATTACTTGATTATGATTTATGACTTTTAGAATATTGTCTTGGACCTTTGGATTTGTGACACATTATATTTCTTAAAGGGTCCAATTATGCATGATATTATTCATATTTATGGAGGGAAGTGATTAAATGATTATCAATGGGAAGAATAAGATCCATGATGGATGAAGGTGGTGGAGATGGTATGCACCTAAAATCACTTGTTTCATTACTGCTGACTAATATCCTTATTAGTTGACACTAATTTCATTAATCTATTTTATTTTGTTAATTAACCCCCTTCCTAATCCATTGATATAATATTTTACTCCCTCTATTATCTATTCACAAACCTTATTTCATCCCATTCCTTTATTAATTCTTCTAATATCTCATTGTCCTAATCTAATTCTAATTATCCATTATATGGGAATTTAAACTTCCCATAACCCCACCTAACTACCTACTAACCTACTCCCTAGGTATTCCTACATCCCTAAGAATCATAATACCTATCTAATCCCCACATAATCCCATATTATCCATAAACTAATCCTAGAAGTATCTATAATTGGAGACTTCCCCCAACACTCTAGAAACCTCTATTTTCTATAAGTTTCTCCAAGGAATTTAATATTCCTTGATTAATCCTCAATCATTGTATTCTCTCACTCAAGTTTGAATCCTAGCCATAGATATTTCCTCCCTTCAGATATTTAACCAAAGATCCTCCTCCATAGAATTAAAACTAAGAAAAATCTCATACCAAAACCATGCCAAAATAATTCTAAAATCATTAATCCCACACCAAAACCATGTCAAAATTATCCTAGAACATATAGTAAATCCATCATCCACAATCAACAACACTCTAATCAAGTCATCATTTGTCTAAATCACATGCATTCGAGTGCTCAAAGGAGGTAACATGAAGCAAGGGAATTTGGTAAGCTTATTATCATTCTAATTAGTCTTCATAAATCCTTCTTATTGAGTAGTTTCATTTTGAGTTTGGATTTGCATTGTTGAATTTATAGTGTAATCAAAACACATCTACATTTTTGTGACCATGGTGGGAACAACCTCCATTATTTAGGTTAACAATCTTTTCGAAAGCATTTTAAGTGATTTTAAGACCAATTGGAAGTTAAACCAAGCACATATTTTGATTTTTTCTCATAATTTAAGAAGTAGTAGTATTGACCTATAAGTCACGATATTGTAGTAGAAATATTGTCAGCACTAATCATGGTATTGTAGCTTAGCCATTAGAGGTTAGGGGTTTAAGTAGGGTTTTAGGTTTGAGAAATCTCACTATTTTTCTAGTTGTGGTATTGCCCTGTTAGTAGTGGTATCATTAATTTTAGTAGTAGTATTATAATCTCTACTAAGAATCTTACATTTTGACATCTATTAAGTTGACTATGAAATATTTTTGTAGGTGTGTTGTTTGTGTTGTATAGGGTAAGACAGTCACCTCTAAAGAATAAAAAAAGGCTAATCACCTATATCCAATAATCTCACCACTCTAAACATTGTGATATTACCCTGATAATAGTGGTAACATAGATTTTAGTAGTGGTATTGCAAGGAATATTTATAAAAACAATATTATTTGTTGTCTTTGATCATTTTGTGTTTTTTTAGGTTGTTTACCTCTATTGTTCAAATTGTGTGCAGGAAAGAAGCTAAGAACACCACCTTGGAATAAAGAAGAATATTTTATTTATCCTCAACAATCCTATGACTTTTAGAATAGTGGTTTTGCCTTGTAAGTAGTGGTATTGTTTGATCATCAAAAATTGGTAAAGTTCCTCCCCTCTCAACCTTTGATTCTCTATCAGTATTTCACCTAGACTCTATTTTGTAGAAAAAGTAGGATATAGGGGGAATATAAGTTTTGAAGTATCAC
Organism: Torreya grandis; assembly: GCA_037957365.1. Lineage (NCBI taxonomy): Eukaryota > Viridiplantae > Streptophyta > Pinopsida > Cupressales > Taxaceae > Torreya > Torreya grandis. The sequence goes on along the minus strand of JARHVA010000653.1, from coordinate 3,885,732 downwards.
CTTTTATCAAATAATCATCTTTTTGTCTATAATTAACCTTAGGCAAAATCCCTCATTGTGTTCTATTAGGTATATGAGCATTGTCTTACAAAGGAAAATTCTATTTTACAAGGTCTATTAGGATTGAAAGAAGCTATTGACATCTTATCATTACTAATTTGGTTAACACTTTCAATAACATTACTTAAATAATCATGGTATTGACTTTTAAATAGTGGGATTGTCATTCAGAGTAGCAATATTGTAGGATAGCATATTTAAGATCAGTTTAGACTTTTTTTACATTCCTTTAATCATCATTAATTATATTAAAAATAAAGTCTTGTAATTATTTTATAATATATAGGCTTGTTTTAGAATTATTAAGATAACTAGGTGAAATTAGTTTAAGATATCCAATATCACTATTTGAATTTGGTGACAATTTATGGTTTAATCGATTCTATTAGTGGTATTGCAAACAATCTCACCATTAGGTAGTAGCGGTATTGCATCTCAATAGCATAATTAATTATTCTAGTTGTATTATTGTCCTATGTACATGAAAGATTATAGAATTAAGATAACCAATCTTTTTTTCAAGTTTTAGAGAACTTTTTGAGGCACCCTTGTTGATTCTTAACTTTTGTTTTTGTAGGGAGGGGTGCCATTTTGATTAATTTGCTTAATATTTATCATAGTTGTTACATTGAGATTTGAAAAAAAATCATTATCTTATTGTTTGTATTTGAATATTGTGTGAGTGTTTATTGTTTGTACATAATTTGTCATATCATGTGAATCTCACATAGTTAATTAAAAATAATTAATTAATTGTATCATTAGTTTGATTATTTATTTAATCCCTCCCTTAGGATAGCATGTAATGTGGATTTCATTACCATGCACATGGCTTAGTCTTTAGGGGTGAGTGTCATGGATTTCACCGCCGCACACTAACCACACTCCATGTCCCAGTGGAGTATAACAATCAAGAGAGCTTGTAATTATGGCCTAAGTAGAATTCTCGATAAAGGGTTTAGTGGAGTGAGGGATGATTAAGTCCATACACCCATGGAAATCACATAACCTCCTACATGAACTTGGGCCCCAACACACCATTACGTATATCAGGGAATCCCATAGAGCCTTGTATAAACCTTAGAATAGGGGACTACAGTCATAATAGGTGTTCCACTATCAGTGTTAGGAACAACACCCAAGTGATCATCAAGAGAAATTAAGGTTGAGAGGGTTCAGTCAATTCTATAATGGGTCACCATCCTAAAACCTAACTTGTGTAACCATTAGATGGTGTGGACATCACGTTACACTCCCATACAATTTACTAATTAGGATTATATTTATGCATGATTGCTTGTGTGTTGTGATGAGACCTAATTTTTTTAATAGCTGAGTCAACCACACCCATACTTTTTGTGTGCACACCTTAGAAACCTATAGGATCACTTCCATTATCCTATCACTATTTCTTCATCTCACCCCATCATCATCCCATCTTGACTATCTATAGCACATCATCTCTCTTTTTCATTCCATCACCTTTATCTTAGTCCATATATCATTTTCCCACACACATTTTGACCACCATATACCCATACTCATTATCAAACTATATCATTTCATCATCCCACACTTATTTCCCCTTTTGTGTCTACACACATCCAATCCCATACCACTTAACATCCACTACCCTTTTATCATATCCCCTTTGAATATCACATTCCCCATATCCATCTATCCATACCATCTTAACTTCCTTATCCTATTCACACCTTATACGATCCATATCACTTAGAACCAATCATCTTATCACATCTTTCTTTATCATACTTTAATCCATCCTTTTCTCATCTATATCTATTTCATAGTATTTAATACTTTTTTCACATCCTTGTATATTTATTCACTTATATAACACATTTCTTCCCCATTTTGTCTTATGTTTACCATCTCATCTATATATCTCATTACAATCCCACACATAGTGATCCATCCTCTTTTATTCCCTCTACATCTGTCATCCATAGCCTCATATAGTTATTATTTTCTATAACATCTTATTACACTAATCACCCACTTATACACCCATCTTGTATTTATATCATTTCACCCTCTCACTTATTAAAGTCATCATATTTTATTTATCCATATATTCCATATATCATTTTCGCATCTATATTACCCTTATATTATCTCATCACCACACAACTCATTACATCTATTTAGTCCACCCTCCACATCTATCTTTCTTCCATCCATATTCTCTTTGAACATCACCATACACTATCCCACATACATTCATATCCACTTCTTAGTCATTCTCACACATTATCCACACGTATTCCTAACATTATATCATCCCATAGCCATCCATACACCCCCATTATATAGACATAACAATCATATAACCCATCTTACCTTATCCTCATCTTATCCATTTTTATCCCTAATTTGTAAATTGAAAATGCAAGTGTGACAAATTCAAACAACTCACTTTTGCATTTAAAATATCTTTCTATTTTCTAAATTTTTCTTTAAATTTTGAATAAATAAATTATAACATAATTTAAAATGAAGATCAAAATCATAAAACAATAGATAAAAATCAGAAGAAATAACCAACAAATTGATAACTGAGTTCAGCTTCAATAGCCTACATCTCCAGGTCCATTCGAAGTGAGGACCATTCTCATTAATTTTGTGTAAAAAATGCTTCCAAAATCAATACAAGTCTTCAATTCACCTTCTCTGATCTCTGCTTGCCTATAAATATATCTCTTAGACCTGAAAATAATGGCTGAAGGCCATACAAAGCAAAAACAAGACTCTAATCTTGTTAAAACTCCTCACACAGCCGGCTTTCTATGTCTATTCAAGTAGAAATTAGTCCCTTTTATAACACTTCGACCTCCATGGCTGAATTGGTCAAGGCATTAACCTTTTGGATGGCAGGTCAAAGGTTCAAAACCACCAGCCACCTTTCTAGGCACTTAGCATGAGATTTGAAAAATTTTCCCTCCTTTTTTGGTGCCTTTGACTTGTCTTTGTCCCAAATGCATTGGGTATGACATTTTAAATGCTTAAAATGTCCAAGTTGAAGACCTTTTCAAATGCCAAGACTTTAGGTGCCAACTTAGGCTATGCTTTGACTTGGTCTTAGCATGATTGGTGGGATGACGTGGCGGGGGACATGGTAGTTTGTCCTTTGGTGCCTTTAAATGTTTGAAAATTTCAAATAACTTGTGAATAAAAAACACCAAACCAATTTTTTTTCACCTAATTATTTTTCCATGTGTCAAATGGCTATTGGTCCACTTGGCATATTTCAATAGTGCCACGTCACTTTTGACACCCTTTTTTTTTGCCTATCACAATATTTCTTCAACTAGCTATATCTTGAGCATCTAGACTCTATTTTTTGAATCGTAAAAAGTGATAGAAATCTCTTGACGAATCCTACAATATGAAAATGATTCAAATATAATTTGAAGAATTTGAAAAATGGAATGGTACATGGATCCACCTAGATCATTCCTCCCCATTGGGAACTTTTAGACCTTTGAAAGTTGAAATTAATTGGTAATGAGGTGAGGGTGTTTTTCCCTCACCTTTCCAACTTCCATCCATTTGGCCTTACTTGGGTGCATCCCTTTGAGACCAACACAAAGATATTGAACATTACCTCTTCATGAAGTCTGCATATTCTTGTCAAGTATAGTATCTTCCTATAATTCTATTAGATATTTAGGAGAAAAATCATCAACGGAAGGAATGGATACACTTTCATCATGATCAATTATCATAGGAGGCTCATACAATTTCAAATTTTCCACATTTACAACTAAATAAATCTGCATATAAGATGGAAATCTAATCAAAAATAATTTGTGCCAGTTTTTTCCATATTTGAAAAGGACCATACCGGATTGGTTTCAACTTTTTACCTTCACCTATCAATCTTTCCTTACTAATGTGAAGCCATACCATATCACCTACAACAAATTGGTGATCAATACACTGTTTGTCATGCCTGGCTTTGTACTTGGCTTGACTTTTTTCCAATTGAGTAAGAACAGTCTAATGTATGAGTTGTATCTGTTTAATGAACTTTTTGGCTTGAATGGCTTCTTTTGGTTCACCAAAAGCTATATCTTATCCATAGAAAACATCTAGAGGAGATTTAGGCAAGTATCCATAACAAACTTCAAATGGAGATTTCATAGTAGAAGAATGAAGTGACCAGTTATATGCATGTTGTATGTAACACAATTATTCATCCCATAACTTTGGATTTTTATTGCTATAACCCTTAAGTAAATGTACCACAGTGTGGTTCACAACCTCTATTTGTCTATCAATTTGTGGATGAAATGCAGTGCTCTTTTTTAATTTAGTGTCCATTAGTCCCCATAAAGTTGACCAAAACTCCCTAATAAATCAAGAATCCCGATAAAAAATAATTGAAGTAGACAAACCAAAATGAACCCATACATGTTTAAATAACAAATGTGCAGTGCCTTCGCCAGTAATTTGTTAGTGTAAGGAATCAAAACACACATTTTTATAAATCTATCCACAACCACATATAAATAGTCATGTTTTCTTTGTGTCATAGGCAACACCCCCACAAAATCCATGGAGATACTTTCCCAAGGGTGAGTAGGAATAGGTAGAGGAGTGTAAAGTCCCAATTCCCTATTACTAGGTTTACTTGTGGCACAAAGAGTACATCCCTTTATATATTTACCAACATTTTCCTGCATACAAGGCCAATAACAATACATCTTCAAATGTGCAACCATCTTAACAACTCCAAAATGACCAAAAATAAGATAAGTATGTGCTTCTCTAATCATGTGCATCCTCTCATTTTGAGGAATACATAGTTTACCCAAATGATATAAAAGATAATTATGTACATGATAGTCTAATTCTTCTACTTGTCTACTACTCATCAAGTCTTTATAAACTTCCTGAAAATCAAGATCATTCACATATTGTTCTTTATAACTTTCATGATACAAAGAGCCATGTTGTAAAAGAATAGATGCAACAACCATAGGATGCCTAGATAGCATATCTAAAACCTTATTCTAAATTATTTTTTTATACTTGATCACAAGATGAAATTGTTATAAGAAACCCATCCAATGAAAATGTCTAGACTATTGTAGTTTGGTTTTTGATTGAAGATACTGTAAGGGCTGATGATCTGTATGTATTATTGTTTCTTTGCCCATTAAGTAATGTTTCCATTTTTTAACACTTTAAACTAATGCATACAATTCCTTATCATAAGTTGGATATTTTCTTACTTCACTTGTAAAGGTTTCAAAATGATAACAAACTAGTTTCTTACCTTGCATTAAAATAGCTCCCATGACATACTCACTTGCATCCATCTCGATCTCAAATGGTTGTTGTATATCAGGAAGTGCCAAGACTGGTGCAGTACTTATCTTTTATTTCAAAGTGCCAAAGGCTTTTTGATGTTTACCTCCCACTGAAAGACTTGTTTCACACTTGTCAAAGAATTCAAAGGTGATGCAATATATGAAAATTGAGCAATAAACTTTCACCAAAACTGTACTGCACCAAGAAAACTTCTAACCTCAGTTGTGTTAGTGGGTGTAGGCCAATTAACAATGATTGCCACTTTTGTAGGATCTATTTTCAATTTACCATGTCCTACAATGTAACCCAAGTATATCAAAGAGGTCTTGCCAAATTCACATTTTGACATTTATAGATAAAGTTTTTCCTTTCGTAATGCATCCATGACTCTCTTAATGTGGATCACATGCTCTTCCCATGACTTGAAAAAAATCAATATATCATCTAAGTAAACTATAAAAAAATCATCAAGGAACTATCTAAAAACATCATTCATCAATCTCATGAATGTATCTGGGGCATTACACAACCCAAAAGGCATAACAAGCCATTCAAATAATCCCTGTTTTGTTTTAAATACAGTTTTCCACACATCACTTTCATTTATTCTTACTTGATGATATCCACTTCTCAAATCTAGCTTAGTGAAATAAATAGCATGTTTTAATTGATCCAACAAATCATCTATATGAGGAAGAGGGTAACGATTCTTAATAGTAATTTTGTTTAAAGCATGAAAATCAACACACATTCACCAAGTTCCATCTTTCTTTGGCACCAAAATAATTGGTGAACCAACAGGAGATGAACTTGGATGAATAACACCTCTATCCAATAGATCCATTACCTATTTTTTGATTTCCTCATTTTCCACCACTGATAACCTGTACATGCTAATGTTAGGGAGAGGAGAATCTTGCAATAGTTGAATTTCATGTTGAACTCCCCTTTAGGGGGTAAGTCCTTAGGATCCTGAAATACATCATCATAAGTAGAAATGATTTCAACCAATTCATTCTTGTGTCTAAGATCACACTTTTTCAAAACTTGAGAATATTCATTTTCCTTAGACTTAATCAACATGAGACAAAAAGTCTTGCTTGAATTAACTAGTCTTTTCATTTGCCCTGTTGTAACCAAGGAAAGACTTGTTCTAATGTAATATCCCTTATTTCCCTTGAAATCTAGAACTGAATATTATTGAATTGCTTATCTTTATTCATGCAAAATATCTCCAAATAGATAAATAAATCACAGTATAATCTCTTATTTATTCACTCAGGTGATTACAATAGATGTCCTCTTTCATGCATATAAAAGAATATTCAAATACAGTCTTAATAACCTGAGTATTCCACAAAATGGGAATAAAACCTGAATCTGGTATGTCTCAGCCTGTTGTGTCAAAAACACAGTCGCTGACATTAGTTATACTGCTACCATTAGTTTCCTAGTGTCATTATCCTACCGACGTTGGTGAGAAGGTTGACCGATGTCAGTCACTGTCAGTCTCTTCCTACCGATGTCAGTCTCTGTGCTTTCCACTGAAGAGTACAAATTTGCATAGATCTATACAGACTTCGTACGGCTACCAATATAGCACAACCTATTTGCTAGACCCCTGATCTCAAGATATATGGCTCTAATACAGAAGATCTTTATCTGTGCAATATCTAAATCAAAACCTTGAATAAAAAACCTAATAAAATAAGTCCCTGTAAATACCTGTGATAACTTCTGTGTGAAGTTATCTCTCAACCTAGTAATAGATCAGCTGATATCTCACAGCCTCTGAATCACACACATTGAAGAGGGCACATTCTTCAATGCAAATAGAATACTGGAACCCTTGGCTCAGTCTTCTCAAGAAAATCCTTAGCAAACTTTGTCTTCAAACAATAATCCATAATCATAATCATAATCTCCAACTCTTTCCCATGAGAAACCCTTATACCCTCAAAAAAGTATGCTTGCCCTAATTAGGGTTTGTTAATTTAGAATTAGGGTTTCTTAAATTAGAATTAGGTTTTCTTAATTAAAATTAGACCAAATAATTAATATTTGATTAAATCAATCAAATATTAATATCTCCCTCAATACATGTCAGTTCCTCAAACCATCTAAAGCTAGTGAATCAGGGAGTGATTCTGCACATGACCATACCATAATAGGGATGCTCTACTGAGTGCCAAAAATCCCTATATAATAGGAACTCAGGCAATCATGTCTAAAAGAGCCCGAATGAAAGCCAACTAGACAAATTCTGCTAATCGAAGCCAAGCCAAGCTCCTCCATGACCCTCTGTCCATCTTATCAGCCTACGAGGGTCGCATAATAGGCTAACCATCAACTTTGAACATGTCAATTAAAAAGGGGACATGACAATCTTGCCCTCCTAAAATTGCTTGCCCTCAAGCAATCACTGAATGATAAACCAATCAATCCACCTGGATCCCAAATGTAGTCATGATCTCCACTACTGTCAATCAATACAAACTCCATGCCATGTCCATCACAACTCTCATCTAATGTCGTCACATCATCCCTAGTACTAAGATAAGAATTCCAACATCTAATCCATAAATAAAAATCAATTGGCAACTCAAGTAAACTCCTTACCTAAATAATATCTGAATCTAGAATGTGAATGCTAGACATACTCATATCATCATCAACCTGTGACTTGACTGTAAAAAAAAGCTGAGTCCCTACCACATGTGCTAACTCCTGAACTGAACTCACTTCAAGACAAAGCTCATCCACCTGTCTCTCCTGTGTTGGTGCCAATGTGCACTTAGCAACACACTCTCCCATATCGTGTGGTATGAGTCTCTCCATCTGATTAAAAAACATATTCTTGATGTTGTTGCCCCATATTTCCTTAAGAATATGTGTGTTCCCACCAACATCAAAACAAACCTCCATGTCCTTGAGACAAAGAGTGACTTCCTCAAGTGAATGAAGCCACTTCATACCCAAGACTAAGTCTATATCCCCCATGTTCACCACATAATAATCAACCTTGAACTCATAGTTGTTCAAGTGCAATGGGAGATCTCTAATCATACGCTCACACCTTAGAGTGTGACCATCAGCTACCTTAACTCTAATGTCATCAAAATATTCAGTAGCGAGTCCACGCTTCTCCACAAATCTAACATCTATAAAATTATGTGTGGCCCTTGTATCAAGAAGGGTGATGACCCTCTATCCTACCAAAACTCCACAGAGTCTGAATGAATCATCTGACTAAATGCTGGATAGGTGTGCCTCCTGTATGTGAAGGTCTAACTCTGCCTCTACCTTAGGCTCTAAAGCCTCTGCCTCTAACTCCTTAGAACTATCTTGATGTTTGGAATCTTCTGATTCTGCATCCTCATAATAAGCCCACATCACTTGATTTGCCTTGCCCTTAGGCCTCAAAGGACAATCGTGATTGGTAGCATAGGGACCTTTGCAGTAAAAGCAAAGCTTTTTCCTGCATAGATCGTTAAGAGTCTCTCAATCCAAAGGTGGTGCTACTGGATTAGCCTTTGAATCATTATTAACACCTAATTTATCTTTGTTGAAATCTAATCCCTCTCTATCTCTGTTGGAGCACTTATGGTCCCTGGATGAAGAAGTAAATCTGGAGTTAAATTTATTGGATGGGGCTGCCATCTCCATACTATGTGCCTTCTTCATAGCTTCCTGTAATGAAGGAGGATCAAAGGCTTTGATCCAACCTCTCAATGGTTCTATCAATCCCTCCATGAAGAGAACTACCAATCTATGCTCTGAAATATTTGGCACCATGACTGCCAACCACTGAAACTCACCAATGAAGGACTCCAAATTGCTTGTTTGCTTCAACTATGCCAGATCTCAAAAGTAAACCTCAAGATCTTTCCTATCAAACTACTCAACCAATCTATCCACAAAGTCCTAGTACTCTGTCACTTGGTTATGCTGAAGTGTTACCATACCATGGTACCACCAATCATGTGCTACTCCATCCAAGTGAAAAGTGGCATATTTGATGGCCTCTATCTCTGTCATTGGCCTCAATGCCAAAAATGTGTCAAGCTTATGAACCCAAGCTTGCACTGTCATCTTGTCGCTGCCATCAAAAGTAGTAAAAGAAAGCTTGCCAGTAGCCTTCTTTAGCTCACTGAGTTGACCTTTAGGCCTCCTGTCCTGTCTAACCAATCTATAGTGCTCTCTCCTTTGATTAACAAAATGATCAAAGGACATCTTCTCCCAAACCTAAGGAGCTAATAAGTCCCACTCATCATTTGTAGCCATGATAACATCTACAAATAGGGAATCTTTTACCTCCTCCTCTGCTAGAACCTCTAGTTCCTGTTGAACAAACATAGGACGTGTAGGTCTATTAGCTGTTCTAGAGTGGGCCAGCTGGGGTCTCTGATTAATAGTAGCACTCCTATTATCTCCTTGTTCCCCATTCTATCTAACAGGTGGGTTCATCCTCCCTACCATAGTAGTAAGTGCTTGTAGTGACTGTGTCATTTCATGATAGAATTCTCTGGTACCCTGATCATCATTATGTCGGTGGCCCCTGGGTGGGCTACCCTCACGTCTATCACTCATGATAATCGGCTGCTGTTCTAACACCTGGGTACCTTCAAGCAAGGCTCTATTGCATGCATTATACCTGTGTGGTCCCAACTCTTGTGGCTGCATAAGATTGTCAAACCCTCAAGATGGTAGGATTTAGCTTTGATACCACTATAATATGCCCAACCAATAGGGACTATAGAAAGACAAAAGCTCTGATACCACTGTAATATCCCCTATTTCCCTTGAAATTTGGAACTGAATATTATCGAATTACTTATCTTTATTTGTGCAAAATATCTCCAAATAGATAAATAAATCATAGTATAAGCTCTTATTTATTTGCTCAGATGATTACAATAGATGTCCTCTATCATGCATATAAAACAATATTCAAATATGGTCTTAATAACCTGAGTATTCTACAAAATGGGAATAAAACCTAAATTTGGTACGTATTGGCCTATTGTGTCAAAAACACAGTCACTGATGTCGGTTATACTTCTGCCATCGATTTACTGGTGTCATTATCTTGTCGATGTTGGTGAGAGGGTTGGCTGATGTCAGTCACTGTTGGTCTCTTCCTGTCGATGTCGGTCTCTGCACTTTTTGCTGAAGCGTATGGATTTTCACGGATCTATACGGACTTTGTACGGCCACCAATATAGCATAACATGTTTGTTGGACCCCTGATCTCAAGATATATGTCTCTAATACAAAATATCTTTAATTTGTACAATATCTGAATCAAAACCCTGAATCAAAAACCTAATAAAATAAATCCCTGTAAATACCTATGATAACTTCTGTGTGAAGTTATCTCTCAACCTGGCAATAGATCAGCTAATATCTCATAGCCTCTAAATTGCACACACTAAAGAGGGCATGTTCTTCAATGCAGATAGAATACTGGAACCCTTGGCTCAATCTTCTCAAGAAAATCCTTAGCAAAATTTGTCTTCAAACAATAATCCACAATCATAATCATAATCTCCAACTCTCTCCCATGAGAAACCCTTATACCCTCAAAAAGTATGCTTACCCTAATTAGGGTTTATTAATTTAGAATTAGGGTTTCTTAAATTAGAATTAGGGTTTTTTAATTAAAATTATACCAAATAATTAATATTTGATTAAATCAATCAAATATTAATATCTCCCTCAATACATGTCAGATCCTCGAACCGTCTAAAGCTAGTGAATCAGGGAGTGATTCTACACATGACCATACCATAATAGGGATGCTCTATTGAGTGCCAAAAATCCCTATATAATAGGAGCTCAGGCAAACATGTCCAAAAGAGCCCTAATGAAAGCCAACTAGACAAATTCTGCTAATCAAAGCCAAGCGAAGCTCCTCCATGACCCTCTATCCATCCTATCAGCCTATGAGGGTCACATAATAGGCTAGCCATCAACTCTAAACATGTCAATTACAAAGGGGACATGACATCTAATGTGATGTGCACTAACTATATATTCAATGTCATCCTTAACAAGCAAGTACTTATTCTCCTCTCTATAGAAGATTAATTTTCTATCATAAAGATATGGGCTTCCCTAAACAATCCCACATATGTCTAATGGAACAACATCCAACTCAACCTCATCTACTAACTTGGATGTGATGGAAAACCTTAGCCTACAAGTTTGTGAGACTTGTAGCTTCGCATTGTCACACACCCAACCTAGTGGATAAGGCTTCGGATGGGGATTGGTTTATAAGCCTAACTTCTTAACAATCTCTTTAGAAATTAAGTTTTCTTGTGAACCACTATCAAATAGAGTGTCAATCTTAGTATGCTTTGAAACAACTCTAATGTGAAACAATTAATTTCTTTTCTTATCAATATGCACATAATTCTATTCAGAAGAAGATGCAGTATTAGTGGTAGAAACTGAAAGAGAAAAATCATTATGTAATCCCATAACTGTAATCTTAGTTTCATCACCTGAATCTAAACCTAAGTCCTGAAACATAGCATTAGCCTTCTTTTCTTTCTTTTGATACCTCTTAGGCCTTAACTCAGGATGTAGTTTCCAACACTTAGACTCATCATGATTTTTTTTGCAATGATTACAAAATGGTTTTCCTTCTTCTTTTTTAATAGTATAAGTGGATTTATGTTTACCCTTTCCTGATGAACTTTCCCCTTTGGATTGCTTAACATTAGATTTCTTACTTTTTACTTTAGGAAAATATTCTTTTGATTGTTTTCCTCTAGCCTCTAAATGAGTGGCTTAAACACATATTGCATCTAAATTAGTGGGATTGAACATAAGAATCATATGTCTTAAGTAACTATGCAACCCACCTATATATTTTAGTAGTGTTTCTTGTGTGTATAGAGGAACATTAAAAAGTAAAGCTTTTTTCCTAAACTCTTGTGTATAATCTTGAACACTTTGGCCTTTTCATTGTCTGAAAATTTGCCAATCCATCATGGCTTATTACATATAGCCTAAAGGATAGAATTGCTTTCTAAGTTCTTCAATAAATTCATTCCAAGTAGAAATTGAGTTAACTTTTTTAAGCTTATCTTCCTTCAACTTACTCTACCACCAGATGAGAGCTGTGCCTCCCATATGAAGAGTAGCCAAATGAATTTTTGACTCATCCCCTACAATCTTTTGGACCCTGCAATAAATTTTAATTTGCTTGACCCAATTATCCAATTTTTTGGCATTAACTTCACCATTAAACATTAGTAATTCAAACTTAAAATCCAATTTTAGTGAAGGGAAAGATTCCATAGTTTTTTTTACCATCATCTGATGAATAAGGTTTTTCAATTTCTTTAACTTTTGATTCTTGTGAATCGCATTCTTTTTCATTCTTAGATTTCCTTTGTTTGTCACGATATAGTTCTTCAACCATGCTTCTCATCTCCATGAAAGCTCAGTGAAAATCTTGTTCATATTCCATCTCTTCTTTGGCCATCCTTAAAGCACATCTTAAACCAATCTCTGGATTATACTCAATGAGTTTTCCTTCACCCTTTTGGGACTTAGACCTTGTCAACATACACTAGCAATCACTGTTAAATAACAACCGCTCTAATACCAAAAATCTGATTTATAAACTGAAAATGCAAGTGTGGAATATTCAAACAACTCACTTTTGCATTTAAAATATCTTTCTATTTTCTGACTTTTTCTTTAAATTTTGAATAAATAAATTATAACTAGAATTTAAAATGAAGATCAGAATTATAAAACAATAGATAAAAATTAGAATAAATCACCAACAAATTGATAATGGAGTTTGGCTTCAATAGCCTACATCTCCGGGTTTGTTTGAAGTGAGGACCATTCTCATTAATTTTGTGCAACAAATGGCTTCCAAAATCAATACAAGTCTTTAATTGTAATGATTTTTATATTCAATATATGTAGAAATGCCCTAAAGGTAGGTAAACACCATATAATACTCCTTTAAGAAGGAATAACTCCATAATGTCTCTTCAAGGGGATAACCTCCAATATCCTCTTACAATAGAAGACTCAATGCTTACTTGATATCCTTACCATGATAATCATCTCCTATATATACATCTATCTAACCCATGGATGGATAACCTCTTAATCTCAATGTAGGCCGACCATTACCCAATATACTACTTCTACAAGCTACTCTATTATCCTAATATATTATACCCATATAACTAAGGGGATGTGTGCCACATGTCAACATCTCCATCAACCCATATACATCAATACATCATATCCCTAGGTACATAGCATTCCTTCCCTCCTTGACATGTTTCATCCCTGAAACATAGGAAGAAACCAAATAATGCGTGTGCTTCAAATCATTGCACACTTGTCTCCAATCTCGATCATCTAGCCATCCATATGTGATCTTGGTAGGTGATAGCTCTCCAAGCTTGTTTCCAAATTTTATTGTGCTCCTCTGATTTCATTCATGATCATAATTATACTGCTTTGGTGTCCAAGCATAATTATTCCTCTTTTTATTCCATGTACCATATTCCATTGTGCTACTCTAATTCCAACCATGACCATAGTAGGTATTATTCCATGCATAGTTATAGTGTTTTCCCCATTCATTCCATGTGCCATAGTATTTTTTTTGGATTCCATGCATATCCATAATGATTGAAAATTTTATTTCTTGTATAGACAAAATGATTGTTGTTATGACACTTCCTCACCTAGTTCCATGATTGTTTCCTCTCATGATGATGTAGGTGTCTATATACCTCAACCTTTTCCAATACTTTGACCTTATCCACCTTTGCTTCTACCTCTTCCACCTTTTCCTTCTTTGTCTCTTGAGCAGATGAAGTGCTCATTTGTAGTGTGTCTTTATCTATATCATTTGAATCTTCATCATGTTCTTCATCACCCATTTCCATCTTATCCTCATGATCTACTTGGATTGTTATTGGTGCCTTTTTCACTATGATATCTTGTAAAGTGATCTTATTTTTCCTATACCAAAACTTCATGAAATTTTTCTAAACATTGATATTCATTGTTCCCAAAGTCTCTAACCATGGATATCCAAGAACTATATCCATATCATCCATATCCAAAGCATAAAAATCTGAATGCAAAACATATTTTTCCATAATGAGCTTCAGATCTTCAAACATTGAAATATTCTTACCATCTACTTGAACCTCATTTATTTTATTTGCTTGAACATGTAGATGTTTAGCCACATTCATGTTAATGAAGTTATACTTGTTGGTAGGGTTTATGGACACAACTACATTCTTCTTTTGAATGTATCCATGAAATTGAAAAATTGACTCAGATTTCTTTAGATCCAAATTATTTGAACCCTTCTTTTCTTCTTCTTCTTCTTCTACATCTGCTTCTTCTTTTATTGCTTCTTCTTCTTCTTCTTGTTCTTCTGATGATTCTTCTATTTCTTCTTCTTCTTTTTCTGCTTCTTCTTCTTCTACTACTTCTTCTTTTTCTACTTCTTGTTTTATAGCCCATTGATCTAAAAAAATTGGTTCCATTTCTTTCCATGAAGAAAACCTTTCTGTACAACTCAACTGATCAAACCAATCTAGTGCAGGCCTAGACAAAAAAAGAGTTAATCATCTTTGCCCAAAAGTTTTTCTAAAATGATTCTCCAAAAGGAGCCACCATTCTCTAGCATCAATATGATCTTCCCCTAAAAATTTTTGCAACTCCATGATCCACAAAAAAAATTAAGGTTCATGAAACCCTAAAATGTCAAAATTGATCCATAAAATTGCAAAACATCATGCCAAACAACTCAAATTTTTTTGAATTTTTGACTGTACTTTTCTTATATCTACTTGATTGTACTTTTCTTATATCTAATATATCTCTCAAACCTAAAAATAATGGCCCAAGGCCGTACAAAGCAAAAATAAGACTCTAATCTTCTTAAAACTCCTTACACGGTCAGCTTTCTCTATCTATTCAAGTAGAAATTAGTCCCTTTTATAACACTTCGACCTCCATGGCTGAAGTGGTCAAGGCATTAACCTTTTGGGCAGTAAGTCAAAGGTTCAAAACTATTGAACACCTTTCTAGGTGCTTAACATGAGATTTGAAAGTTTTTCCCTCCTTTTTTGGTGCCTTTGACTTATCTTTGTCCCACATGCATTGGGTATGATAGTTTAAATGCTTAAAATAGCCAAGTTGAGGACCTTTTAAAATGCCAAGACTTTAGGCACCAACTTAGGCTGTGCTTTGACTTGGTCTTAGCATGATTGGTGGGATGATGTGGCAGGTGATGTGGTAGTTTGTCCTTTGGTGCCTTTAAACGTTTGAAAATTTTAAATAAAATGTGAATAAAAAACACCAAACCAAATTTTTTTTGTACCTAATTATTTTTCCACATGTCAAATGGCTATTGGTCCACTTAGCATATTTCAACAGTGCCACATCACTTTCGACACCCCTTTTTTTTTGCCTGTCACAATATTTCTTCAACTAGCTATATCTTGAGCATCTGGACTCCATTTTTTGAACTGCAAAAAGTGCTAGAAATATCTCAATGAATCCTATGATGTGTAAATGATTCAAATAGAATTTGAATACTTTGAAAAATGGAATGGTACATGGATCCACCTGGATCCATCCCATCACAATTATACCTAGAACACCTAAGTTTTTGTATCATATCATATTTTACCCCATATTATTACCCTTCATATAAACTACATCCTCATCTCCTCCACACCATATCCACCTCCCATTTGGTGACCCATCTTTCACTCTATCTATTTCCATCATAGTACGCCATTTTTAATTAGGCTAGTCATTCTTATCCCATTATCATTTTACCCACATATTCATTGCATCAATATAAATCTATGCCTTTTAGCTCAGTCCTCACTTCATCCATATCATTGTCACCATACCTTTATCACATCATACATCCTAGCCTCATTTGCCTATTCTCATATCATCACATTTTCATATCTCACATATCATAATCACACCTTTTACATTTGTCATCCATTTAGTACCATCCTCTTTTTATTGTTCATCCCTAAGTTATATCCATGAGCTATCCTTTTAATTAATCCATCCCTATTGGTACATATATCATATCTATCTCTTTTGTCTTATCCCATCCTCATTGGATTATTCATCCATACCCATCTATATATCCATATTGTTCTTACAAATCCCTCATTGTGTGTAGCCATTAATTTTTCACTTCATTCATATATCTTGAAATAGTAACCCTTGTGCATACATTATTTCATCACATCTCATATATCACCATTCACTTCTCCCATCACCCTTTTAAATATTAATTAAGGAAAAAAGATTAAACTATTGGTGGTCACTTACTTCCCACATATCATTAATCATCCTATCACAACTTGAAACTATCATCGAATATAGCCTTATAAGGTATCAATCTAGCTCCCATCACTATCCTCTATCCCTATCTAGTGTCTTTGTCCCATAACACCCATTAATTTGTCCACTTTCTAGTTGATAAATATATTTGATCCCATCATCCTCTTTTTTATTTTTCTAGATTGATCTCTTGAAAGACCTTTTTCTTGATAATTTATAGTTACCTTATCCATTAATATTCTCCATTTGATCATTAGTAGTCTAATCTTTTAAATGAAGGCTTATATTTAAAAGACCCTTAATCACACCTCATCACATTTCATCCTTTCAGTCTATCACCAAGGTTATCCAAACCCAAGATCAGTTTTGCCTAGGATAAGGCTCAAATCAAGATGATATTACTAAGGGGTAATTCATGGACCCAAATTAGGAATATAAGGACTTTCATAGTGACATCCTTACACTTCAAGCAAAAAATGAGAGAAATAACCTCCTCAATAATGATGGTGTTCATCATCTCATTAACCAATACCTATATGAAAACCATGATGAAGTGTTATCTTGAAGTATAGAAATCAAAGGCACCTTACCAACCAATTATGACTGCACCTACCTAAATAATATCATTTGCCTATATTAATCCCCATTAAAAAATATTCATCAAGAAGTAGACCATGGGTTTTTGGATGAAAGAGATCAACAATTTCCTCTTGTTAATCACCATGCTAAGGCTAACATAAGATAGGATACCATTAAGGATAATTTGGATTAGCTTACATAGAAAATTAACCTTCTCCTTTGAAATCAACACCCACTATCCCCACAACGTAATAATACCAATACCTCATATGATGCCCAAATCCCCAAAAATGTCAAAAATAATAGCCATACCAATCATACCACCACCAAAAACCATCATACCCATGCTCTACAAGTAGGTCATAACCAAGTTACCAGTCCTCTTGGGGATCCTTCCTTCACCCAAGAATGGAAGATGATGAAGGAAAAACTTCAATAAGTGGTTCCTAGGGCCCAAGCACTTAAATATAAATACAAGGATTTTTGCTCATCACCCTTGGATATCAACATTCTTAGTTTCCATTTCCCTTACATTTTAAGGTTACAAAATTTGAGAAATATATGGGAAAAGGAGACCCAAGGGATCATGTATACGAATTTTATGTCACTTGTCATGAAGTAGCCTATGAAGATGCTCATCTATTAAGGATCTTCTCTAAAAGTCTAATAGTACCAACACTAGAATGGTTCATCCACCTTCTTAAGGGGTCAATATCAAGATTTGAATAACTAATAAAGCAATTTGTTAGATATTTCTCTTTCAACATTGAGCATGATATATCCATTATTGATCTCTACAACACAAATCAAAGAAATGGGGAAAGCCTTGTCTATTTCTTGTAATGTTGGCAAGAATTGGAAAGTCGATTGAGCTATATTGTACTTGAAAAGGAGTTGGCTAAAATATTTGTAGACAACTTGAATGTAGAATTAAAATATTAGCTAAAATTATAATGTGAATTTTTTTTTGATGATATTATAGAAAAGGCCATGCAAATTGAAAAATCCCTCATAGAAAAAGGAACCATCAAGCTATTTTCTCATAATGAACACACCTGAAATACAAAAAACTACTTTTCAAACAAAACCAAGGTCTTCAATAAAAATAAGAATGTTGTCAGAGATGGGGTGACAGATTCTAAAAATAAGTATAACATCTCTAAAGCATACAAAAGAAAGGGCCCCCACCATAGCCTAATGTTTCTTCCATCAAGGTTCCTTGAGGCAAGCCAAGACCCCGTACAAGCAAGTGGCCTCTTACAAATTTAGGGATCATATTGGTGAGTATGTTAGAATAATTGGTTGTGGCCAACATGAGTACTTTGCCATAAATCCATCCCATGGATAATAATCAACCCAAACTAGATTGGTATCATGATGATGAATATTGCAAATTCCATAGGGTGAAAGGACATGATACTGAGAATTATATGCAACTAAAACACTATGTACAAGATTTGATCAAAAGAGGTGATATTGATCTAGAAAGAGAGTCCACCCCCAGTCAATCAAAAAATGGACAACTAAGTATCTATAAAGATCATCTTCCCAAACATGAGTAAAGGAATCAAATACCATAATGAGACTAGGGTTAGGCATCTTCTTCTAATTACACTGACACATAGTGTACCATATTATTACATTAATACCATGAAACTCAATAATATCCCTACATATGATATCTCCTCATCTCCTATTTTAATGAATAACTTATCCACAACCAATTGTACTATCACCACCCAGCATAACAAAATAGTCACTTTAGCAACATCATCCCAACAACCATTCACTTCTTCCACTGTACCAAGGGGGAACACTTATAAGATGGATACAAATGGGTTTGATAAGTCTAGTGATATTATTCAACAACAAGAGAATATGCCTACCTAAATTTACGTGATAGATCTCATTAAAACATCCACTTTTCATAGGGAAATATAAAATCGAGTGCTTAATGATCTAAAGTTGACTAGTAACCTAGACACAAGCCAATTTTAGGAATTAGTATCTCATCTATCCCCCTCCCAACAACTCAATTTTAGTACTCAAGATTTACCACCAATTGGTCTACATCATAATTATCCACTATACATTGAAGTTTCCATTGCCCATCACCGTGTCTCCTGTTTCCTTATAAATGAAGGATCAACACTCAACCTGTGCAATGTGGACTTATTGAAAAATCTAAGATACTCTAAATCATCACTTGGGCCTACTCTTATCATGATAAAGGCATATGATGACAATGAACAACCATCTATTGGGTCTATTTATCTTCCCATCATTGTGGGACCCATAGTTCACCAAACTTTAATACATGTGGTTAATGTGGACCTACCATATAGTATGTTTCTCAAGAGACCTTAGATCCATGAAATGAAAAACATCCCATCTACCCTTCATTAGTGTCTCAAATCCCTTCATTCAAGAATGGAAGTCATCATTCTTGGAATCATCAACCATCATAATTATCAAATGGATCAATCTACTCCTCCATCATTATCACAAGACACTAAAAACACCTACCTCAATCTTATGACTACAAAATATATTTCTCCTAATCAAATAGCATCCACATTTACCCCATTGTTAGATCTTACTAAATTGAAAATCATATCCATAAGCTATGGTGAGTATGAGTATAAGACCCTTTACATTGTCCATGTCTCAATGTCTCCCCAAAGTTATGGGTCCCTTGAGATGAAAAAATTCAAACCCATCAAATATCAATTTGGGCCTATAGTTTTTGAAAGTGTAGGGTTCCTATATGATGAAAACATTGAATATGGAGATGATTCTTGGCTCTTGCATGATGATGAAATCTTCATTTCACCCAAGAAAAATTATCCCAAAGTTCACCACATGATGGAGAATATGAATTGTAAAGGAAGGAGACTAGGAAGGAAGGAATAGGGTCAAATAAATCCTCTCGATGCCCAGGATAATTAATCTTACTATGGACTAGGGTACAAGACATATGATGATGACCCCTTCAATATCATTATGGATTCTATCCTAACAAATGAGCAAACTGTCCCCAATGAGGATATCAAAATTGGTTCTATTTATAGCCAATTCGAAGAGCTGGCTGCCACTAACCTTTTTTCTAACACCATTTCCACCATCAACATATCCCTCCATTATTCTTCCCTCATAGACTAGGACACTAAATAGGAGCCTACCTTTGACATGTTTCAAAATGATGAGGCCATTATTGAATATATGGGGGTCAAAAATATTATGCCATCTGTAGATCACAAGAAAGAATTTTCTATCAATTTGTGTGAATCAACATACTTCAGAGAACAAAAATTATTGAGCATTCAAGATGGTGATGAAAGTTTAGAATAAGAACAAGAATTCTCCATAGAGCTAGATGAAATCTTATTTAGCCTTTCTCAATCAAAATATTATTTGGACATTGATACTGAATTGCCTAGAATTATCACCTCCTACATGCTAAACATCAAGTACCCCCTTACCTATAAGATCAATCTTTCTCACTCATTAAGGAAGTCATAGAAATAAACATTGGGACTAAAGATAAACCCAAGATCATGATACCAGGGGTAGCTCTCACTCACTTAGAGCATGAAATTATTATTACATTTCTCAAAAAATTTATTAATGTTTTTTCATGGAGCTACGAAGATATGCCAGGCCTAGATCCTTCATTAGTAGTCCACCACCTTGATGTCCAGCCCAATGTAAAACCCATCAAAAAAAAATTATGCAAGATGCATCCAAATGTGGCATTGATGCTCAAAGAAGAATTATAAAAATTCTTGGATGCAAGATTTATTCACCTCATTAATTACTTTGATTGGATATCCAATATTGTCCCTATCTCAAAACCTCAAGGTAGAATTTGGATATGTACTGACTTTTGAGACATCAATAAGGCATGCCCTAAATATGATTTCCCACTTCCAAATATTGATATAATTATATATTATATAGCCAAGTTTGAGATTTTGTCTCTCATGGATGGTTTTTTAGGATATAATCAAATTAAAATTGCTCCTGAGGACTAGCACAAAATAACATTCATCATCCTTGGGGCACATTCTGCTATCAAGTCATGCCTTTCAGCCTCAAAAATGTAGGGTCAACCTATCAATGAGTAATTACTATCATCTTCCATGACATAATGCATGATATAGTGGAAGATTATGTTAATGATATCCTATAAAAGTCTTACTTATGATATGAGCATCTTGCAGTCCTCCACAGAATTTTTGAAAGACTATGAGAATATAAGGTACAATTGAACCCTAAAAAGTGTGTCTTTAATGTAACATTAGGCAAGTTGTTAGGGTTTATTATATCAATAAGAGGTATCAAGGTAGATCCAGTAAAGGTCTAAGCCATAACTAAAATGTCACCTCCCTGAATGCTTAAGCAACTTCATAGTCTTCAAGGTAAGCTTCAAGCTATAAGGCATTTTATTTCATATCTAGTCGATAAATGTCATCCTTTTACACACCTACTCAAGAAAGGCATAGTTTTTCATTAGAATAAAGAATGCCAATTTTTTTTTAAAAGTATTAAATAGTATTTAGCAAATCCACTTATTTTTTATCCACCAATTCTAGGCAAACCATTGCTCATATATATATATATATATATCTACTACACCATATGCCATTGGTGCTTTTCTTGCATAGCATAATGATCAAGGAAAGGAACAAGCTATTTATTATCTCAGTTACACACTAATATCATATGAGATAAATTATACACTAATTGAGTGGGCATGTTTAGTTGTGGTATTTGCATCATAAAAACTATGACATTGTATTATTAACAATTGAGTATAGCTAATTACCAAAATAGATCCCTTAAAATATCTCCTATCTAAATCAGCATTAATAGGTTAAGTAACAAAATGGATCATGCTACTTAGTGAGTTTGATATTGAATACATCCATAAAAAAACTATAAAAGGACAAGTCATCACTGATCAACTGGTAGAAGCTCCTTTATAATTGTTTGAGCCCATCACTACTCCTTTTTAAGATGAATCCATCATGAACACTTCACAAACAAAAATCTAGAAGTTATATTTTGATATCTCATTTACTACTAATGGGTTAGGGGTAGGGATCCTTCTAGTCACCCCTCAAGGTGATCTTATTCCTACAGCATTTCTTCTTACCTTCCCCTATACAAATAATATTTTAGAATATGAATCCCTCATATAAGGACTCCATCTTGATATCCAATAGAACATCCAACATTTATAGGTATTCAGGGACTCTTAACTAATTATCAAATAGGTGACTAAAGAATTCCAAACAAAAGATGAGAAGTTTCTCTTATATAAACAATTGGTGGATCGATTAAAAACTAGTTTTAAATCCATCACATTTGAGAAAGTACCATGAGAAAATAATAAGGCAACTGACTCCATGGCCAACTTAGTTTCTTTCATTGACCTTCTTAAAGATGTCTTAAAAGGTAATTTTCTAATTGAACAATTAATTACCCTATCCTATCAATCACTAAATCCTCTTCGAATTTGTGCTATTGATAATCCCAATCTTCCCTAGTACTATAATATATATATATATATATATATATATATATATATATATATATATATATATATATATATATATATATATATATATATATATATATATATATATATATATTAGTACCTTCATGAAAATATCCTTCTCCCTAACCTTAATCTCCATCAATGTAAATACTTCATCTACCGAACTACCCATTACACCATTCTAGGAAGCATACTCTATCGAAGAGGTTATGATAGAACCCTATTATGATGTCTCGTGTCAGATGAGGCTACTCAAGCTATCAAAGAAGTTCATGATGGTATCTATAGTGGGCATATAATTGGAATTCATCTATAACAACAATCATTTGCATAGGATACTATTGGCCAACCATGGAACAAGATGCTTGCAAGTACATGCAAAAGTGTGTGGCTTGTCAAAAGCATGGGAATCTTATCCATACACCATCATAAGAGCTGCATCCAATCATGAGTCCATGACCTTTTTATATATGGGGTCTTGATATAATTTGAAAAATCAATCCTACTTCTTCAGATGGACATATGTTTATTATAACAACTACATAATATTTTACTAAATGGGTAGAGGCAATGTTGCTAACTTACACAACTAGACTCTAGATATAAAAATTCATCCTTAATCAAATAATTTTCTGATTTGGTATCCCAACCAATATAATCTCAGATAATGGAAAATCTTTCAAGAATCAATATGTTGAGGAATTATGTCAAAATTATCACATCACGTAGCATTTCTCTTTCCCCTACTACCCCCAAGGCAATGGACAAATAGAACCAACAAATAAGACTTTGATCAAGACCCTAAATAAAACTATCAATCAAGAAAGATGCAATTGACATACTCAGTTATATCCAACATTATGGTCTTATCTCACCAATGTCTACACACCTACAAGAGCCACCCCCTATTCCTTGGTATATGGAACTAAAGCTATACTTCCAATGGAAGTAAAACTCCTTTCTTTTCATCTCTCATTATGGGGCATAATCACTAAGCATAACCACCAATAGGAGCACCTACAAGAGTTGGAAATCCTATATGAAAAATGCAAAGGGCCTTGAATCACCTTTGGGCATAATAAAAAAAGCTTAAAAATTAGTATTACAAGAAAATTCAAGCCTAAGAATTTGAAGTAGGTGACTTGGTTCTCAAAGAAAATAAAAAAAATACTAATGTAGAAAGAAACAAGAAGGGGAAGTTTGAATCAAATTGGCTAGGCCCCTACATAATTATTACCAAATTTGGATAAGGGGCATATAATTAGCCACACTTGCAAGAGAGGAATTGGATGATCCCATGAACATCATGTACCTCAAATGGTTTTACATGTAGTCTCAGTATCCTCCATCTACATGACCACCCATCTCTCTCCCTATCCAGTCATCCCTAATATATATATATATATATGTATATATATATATATATATATATATATATATATATATATATATATATATATATATATATATATATATATATATATATATATATATATATATATATATATATATATATATATATATATATATTCATCCAATGGTGAAAACTAGCTTTTTGACACCTTGGGCAAGTGCCATGGTGAAAATTGGTTCCCAACACCATGATAAGGATAACTTGGCCTTGGTCTCAAATCAGTGGGAATTTTAATAAAAAAAGTGGCATCTTGACAATAAAGATAGTAGGGCCTACCCATTGACCATTTATTGAAGGGATTTTCTTAAGTCATTTGTTTATCCTTAGAGATTCTATCTATATCCCCAAGCCTTATCATCACTCATAATATCTATCCTCTCCCTTCAATAAGTTCTATATGCCAAACATGTGTTCTCTTAGCCTCAGCTACATCATAATAGACCATTGTCACTCATGCCTAACATTATGACCAATCTCTCCCACTATCATTATCAAGAGTTATCCTAACAATGGGGTCACTATGATTCTGATACCTAGAAGGATTGTTCTAACCTCTTATTTTGTGACCTATGATTTGAGCCTTGTCATGAAATTAAATGCTCAAGAACCATGCATAGCCTGTACATAGTTCCTATATCACCCTCACCTCAATTTCACTCTATCATTATAATTTTTTGTCCTCACCCTTCATCTTCATCATCATCCTCTATCTCTTAGCCAAAACTACATTGCCCTGAAGTCTCTTTAAACTATGTAGGAAACACTTGGTCACTTTCTCATAACCAAGGATAGATTAGAAACTTCCATCACTCCCTCTTCATCATCCCCATCCTTGTCTATCATATACTAAAACCCCCTTGCATCATCATCATATCCATAACCACTATACAAAAAAAAAACATGAATGGTTACATGTGTGTGAATGTTGTATGTGCATGTATAAAATGTAGTGTTTTCTTAGTTAATTTTATCTATGTGTATGTCTATAAATTTTTCTTTTGGGAATGAGGATGGTTTGGGTGATCATTGAAGAATCATCTTCAAATGAATCACCCCTTTAAATGGAGTTCCCCTATCGCATCATTGATATAATGCCATGGCCCTTTCATGACCATTGGCATATCTCATGAAGATGCACATCAAAAAGGATTGTATATACTCATAGGATTGATAATCTTCCCAAAAGGACAATTCCCATACCTAAATCATACCTTACCCATGTCCTAAGCCAACCACCCTAGTTACCCATCACCTCAAACATCTACCTAAATCTACCCATCCTATATCTCCATGATGTAGGAGCATTCCTACAAAGGAGAAATCACTAAACTAAGTAGGGGATTAATACATCTCACATAAATCTCTCAATATACATCATCCATCACATAAGCACCAAATAAATATCACCATCCATCCATCATGAGATCTATCAAACATCCTATTTAACCACCTAACCATCACATTCAACATTTGCATAAATCTACATCACTACAACAAAATCAAAAACCATTGCCATATAAATAAGATTCATGTTCCATAACACAAACCCATAAATCATAAATACATTCAAATACATCATCATTATAACTCAAAATCATACTCACCATAAATCATGTCTATACATTATCACATAATTCCTAATCATAATCACCATAAATCATAACTTAAATCATATTTCATTCAAAAACATCATCATCATCATCATAATATCCATCCATGAATATCATCATAAAATCATTGCAAAAATACATCACATATATTGTAATTCCATAACACATAGCCATCACTCATAACAACATCATCATATCCATCAATCATCACAAAACATAACATAATCATAACACATGTGCATAGATCACCATCATCTACATCTATAAATCATTACATAAACCATTTCAAATCACCATAAATCATAAATGTCATCACATAAAGCATTAGAAACCATAACATATATCCATAAGCATAATCAAAAGGCATGCCCATAAATCACAATCATCATCATAAAATCCATCACATGAATCATAAAAACTATAGGATGTATCCATACATCATCATAATACTAACATCATAATACAAATGTACATAAGTAGCATAACACATGACCATCAGAATCTAAAATCATTAATCCTCATCATATATATATATATATATATATATATATATATATATATATATATATATATATATATATATATATATCCTCAAATACATATAATACATAGGCCCACATGGGATCAATGTCAAAAAACATATACAATTTACATCAAGCCCATGAAGAAAAAATGAACTATACAAAATAATCCCCTATATATATATACATCCAAAAATGGGTCATGACTATGGTGAGGGTGGCAGCTAAGATCCTCTGCTCCTCAATGGCTGCCTCATAGAAGACTAACTAGCCCAAAACGATCTTGCTCACCTCTTGGCAAGAATGACACTCTCATAGAGGGTTCTATAATATTGAGCCTCTTAGGTTAGCAACATGATCTGAATAATCATGTCCATCATTCCTTGTCCTTACAAACCCTCATCTACCACATCCCAAGATCTCTCTGCTATAACTATCTCACCTTGAAGTCCATGGATACAGACCTGTAGCTATGCCATCTGCCCTGGGAACCCATCCACCTGGCTCTATAAAGTGGAAATATATGACTATGCCTACTCATTTTTGGTATCCCTTTGAATAATCTAGGCTTGCAAAGCCACCACCTATACTTGAAGGGCTCCCACTTATACCTATAATTGAGCCAACTCACCATCCCTCTAAATAATATGGGCTTGTAATACTATGATCTCACCCAATGCCTGGGTTAACCACCCATTCTCTTGAACTTGTACAACATGATGATGTGTATGTATTTGATCTTTCTTCTAGCTAATCCCCCTAATCTCCATAACATGTGCTTGGATTTCTGCTTGTAGGCTCACTACTAATGCCTCGTCCTATATTGATCTAGGTGGATGAGAAGGTCCTACTCCCCCTGATGGATAACTATGAGGAATCTATGGAGCCACTATCACTGAAGGATATATTATAATCTAAGGAGAAATAGTCACTTATGGAATGTGTACCTATAAACCTACCTACCCTAGATCTACTCCTTTCCTATCACCTCTATCCTTTTCATCCACATCCATCACATGATCCACTCCATCTATATATATCACTACCTCTTAATCCCTCATATATCTTCATTGGAAAACTCATTTATAAATCTAAGCCCACATTGCCAACACTTGATGCACTACCCTAATCACTGCCCCTTATGACCAAGTTAATCGCTTAGGCACCAGAGTCTACCACTGAGCTAAATATGTTGTAATCACCCCTAGATCTAGTATTACTAAAAAAAAATACCACTATCATAATGCAACCTAATCATAATCAAATATAATACCTATCTTCTCCATTGGTCTCCCCTTATAAGGCCTCACCTACTCACTCTATGCAAAAATGTGATCAGTTGGAGGCACGTCCTGAATAAAACCAAACTATCACTAAACATGATCAAACCTATATCTCTCAATGATGTAGTTCCACCTACTATTAATGTAACATGGGGTCAACATAAACTAAGTGTATGCCTTATCCCCCCATCCAAAAGTGATAACCCTATATGGCATCCATGTGATATGATCTGGTCACAAGGAATCAAAGGTCTCCTTGTAAAAAAATATATCACCTACATGACCCAAAGACACTCTCACTATCACTCACCATTTGAATACCATGGGCTATCCTATCTCTAACCCAAATAATGTACCTAATGGATGATGGATAGTGATGTGCTCCCAGCTCCAAATTTTTAGTAGTAATGAGGGACCAAAGCTCTGTGTTCCCCTATAATCCCCCAAATATAGCTCCCTATGTAAATGGGTTAACACCATTGAGCCCTATGTAAATACTTGGTGATTATGGATCATATTCATACCCACATCTCCTAGGCCTAGATGAAACCATCACTCACTCTTAGCTAGTAATAAGATACTATACATAAGGGCCATCACCAGCAAAGTTAGTTGGTCTAGAGTCCCCTCCCATCGACACCTATATAGGTCAATAGATCTATTATGCACACCAATCTGTAAGTTTCCACCTAGCCACTGAAATGTCCTCATCAAAGTCTAGGATCTCTAATAGATCTTCATACCCCTCATTAGTAGGTGGAATATCCTATAAACATCCTCCAAATTGATGGTCATCTCACCAATCATGAAATGAAATGTGCTAATCTTAGAGTGCCACCTCTCTACCAATGCTATAATCAATGCATAATCAATCCTAATAGGTGGCATCATCACCATGTTATATAACCCCACTATCTCCAAAACTCCATACTCCTTTGGTAACACATGCCACATCTCATGAAGGATCTTGGGATGCTGAGATCATGATGCCAAAATCCCTAAGTTCTCCAACATCACAAACAAACATAACCTGTCATCATCATCATCACCCATACATACCCTAACAAGTGCCCTCATCTATCTTCTTATCTAACTCATCTTACACTAACTACCCTCATAGCCATGATCCCACTAATCTTGAATCCTTTCCCTTACCTAACTTACTACCTCCCTTAGCCTCCCCCTAGCCAATTTTACTTTCCCAAAACCTGACGTATCTAACTAATCCCCTCTCCCAATCCCACTACTCTTTCTACAATCTCACTACTATCCTAGTCACAATATTGTAATACTAATATTTCCTATTAGTGAGATTTCAATCCCATCATTGGTAGTATTTGGGTTGTAACCTCATCACCCATTTCTATATGATTACAATCCTATGATTTCCCAATTATAGGATAATAATCCCATGACTACCCATTAGCAGGATTACAATCCTATGAATACCCATCATCAGGATTGTAATCCCATGAATACCCATTAGTAGGATTGAAATCCAATAACTACCCTCTAGCAAGATTATAATCCTACTACTCACCGTGACATTCTATCCATTCTTTTCTACAATCTCATGATAGAGGGCAAAATTTGTAGTTGCAAAATTGTAAACCCATGATGCCCTTTTCTTTTTTTAGCTTATAATTACCCTAAAAATCATATAGAACATCCAAAAACTATGTATAAACAAAATTTATCACATTCCACTTACTGATGGTCCCACCTCTAACTCCCTCTAGTGTACATAAATGCATTCTCTATGGTGGGAAGTTCAAGTAATGCGGTCCATCATTTATTTGAGCTCTAGATCTTTGAAAGTGACATATACAAATGAGCTCTCCCATAGCTCCCCCTAGTCTTTATGAACCCCCCCACCCCCATATCTTTCTCCCCAAAACCAATTAAATCCCTTCCACTGTCTATTATCACCCTTAGTAACATCCCACAAACATGACTTACTCACTCCCATTAAAATTTTCATTTTCCTATAATAACTAAGCATATCAACCCAGGTCCCTATCAAAACTTTGAACACATCCCTATCAACCTTTTGTAAATAATCCATTATCACTATCCCTAATGTGGACTCTTATCATTAAAAAATTAAAAATTAAAAAAATAATTAAATCCCAAATTTTATGATAAGTGGCTCCTTATCATTATCTTATCCTTTTAAGCCTTCCATAGCATGTGTGCTTGCCATTAGACCCATCAAACACTCAATTTTTTCATCAAATCACCTTTTTCATCACCAAATCACTTTTTAGATAAAATGTCCACTATTTAGACCTATCATTCGAGTCACTTATTTGACTGAGGCATCCTTGTGATACATTAATGAATATCCCATCCCCCATCAACTTTATCCATTTCCCACCCTAAGATGTTTTAATCAAGTCACCATCTAGGTCAGTTTGTCTCCTCTCATGCTTCCTTAAGGGGGCATCACATCATCATCTTGTATCCCACTTATTAACCATCAATCATCCAATCATCTATATTATAGTTTTTTTCTTTGAAATACCATTACTTAGATTGTTCATAATACCCTTTCAAAGTGGGGAAAAATGTACACACTAAAACATGCTCACCCTATTAATTATAATAATTCTTGCTAATTTAGCCTAATTATCCTATTTTCTAGTTATACTAACCCTTGGCCTAATCCCCATACCCATTCCTATATCCCATATAACCTTTATTTTAGTCTAAGACCAATTAATCCCATCATTAAACCCCCTAACAAGACCTATTATCTACTAACCTACCCCTTAATCCCACTAGCCAATTTTAAATTCAAGAAAATCCTAACTACTCACCCACCACCCTACACTAACCTTTCCTAAAAACCTATGAAGAGATTTTTAAAATTGGAGAATTATAGAAATTTCTCCATTTTATCTCTTTCCCTCTAAAATTTTCTATTCTAGTGGATTCCATGGAATTAAAAATTCCATGGAAAATCCTCCACCCTAGATCTTAATGGCCCAAATTAAAATTTGAACCATAAGATCTTCCTCCATTAACCTATAAAACTAAGACACTCCTCCATGCTCAAGCTAATGAAGAATTCAATGATTAAGTGCATAAGCCATTAGCTCACTCATCAATCCAATCCAAGAAAAAATCTATATCCATCTTGTCTCAAGGAAGTCATTATCAAGCTATCATAAACAATCCAACATCTCAAGTCTATTAGCTCAAGCATTAGAATTTCAAGTCTTGGAATGGAAATATGAGAAGGTAAAAATGATGGTAAGAGTACTTTAAACATTTTGATTTACCTTTTCTATCCATTTCTATTGATGTCATTAATTTTGGGTTTGCATTATTATTTTGATAATATTTTATTAAATCCCAAATTTGGTGCACAAACCCACTATACATTTAAGTGATCATTAAAAACCATAAGATCAAGTGGGTTCTTATAGACAATGGTTCAAGGTTGAACATAATATCTTTTAAGTTGGTACAAAGATTGGGATACACTACAAAAGACATTTAACTAGAGACAATCACTATCAAGGCTTACAACAACATTGAAAGGGAGTCTATAGGTACTATTTGCTTGTCAATAATTATTGGATCCTTTTCACATCATACATTAATTCATGTTATGGATATTGCATTTATTTATAACATAATCCTTGGTCATCCTTGGATCTATGAAGTATAGGCCATTCCTTCCAACCTACATCAATGCCTTAAGTTTCCCCATGATGGGATCAAGGTTACTATTCCTGTCAATAAACATCCTTATGAATATTGCAAACATCTTGAGGCCCAATTTCATAATTATACCTATTATCTAGGTTTTGAATTCATTACAGAAAAGAACAAGACTATAGTTTCACATCCACATCCATCCAATTATATTGACCCGAGTGATCTCACATCCATCTCATTTGATCCATTCCCTACAAATCTTGTGAAGCAAGTTGTTATTAGAGACACAAACATTTCTACATACAATCTTAAGGAAATCTTCTATATTAAAAAGTTACCAAAAAATAAAAAAACATTTAGTAAGCCTAAACCTTCAAATAATCCTAAAAAACCCACACTGATTTGGCAACCAAAGAAGAAATAACAAAAACTACCTATGGTTTTTGTACCTGTTATCATGCCAAAGAAAGATTGAGAAGCTTTTATCGAGGGAGATTGGTTATATTCTAAAGGCCTTGATAATTACTTTTAGAATCTAAAGTATCATATCCCTAACTGAATCATGGATCATTTTTATTACACAAGAAAAATACTTAGACCATGAGTGCAAGGAATCCTAAAACCCATATCTACTAGAGTACCTAATTTGAATCATGGTCTTAGATTTATACCACCTGAGGGTGACCTCATAACTTTAGATAGTGATTCTTCCAAATCAACTAGTGATGAGACTCCTAAAAGTGATACAATATCCCATTATATCCTTTTTGATGATCTTTTTGACTTGGACCTATTTGATTCAAATTCCATTTTAACCTTAACCATTAGAGTTTCTCATCCTGAAGCAAGAACCCATTCTATTAGTGCTTCCCCTCCTAAAGTAAAACATCATATTTTTACCATTGGAGCTTCCCATCTTGAAGTAAGACCTCATTTTTCCCTATGCCTTTTCCATCCCAAACTCATTGATTGGGACTATAAAAATTTGGTCATATGCCTCAATGAGTTTCAAAATGAAGAATCACATATAGAATACATGGGCCTAAGAGATGGATTTCCCATTGGTGATCACAAACAAGGATTTGATTTTTCATTAAACCCTTCTACCTAGTTTGAAGATTAGGCAAACTTTTTTGGTCACAACAAAGAACAAACATCAATATATTTGGGTGAAAACCTCTTTGAGGCACTCATCGATCAGGGAAAAAGTAAATAAAATGACAATACTTAGAGTGAAAACCTATTTTAGGCATTCTTAAGATGGAAAGTTTTCTTATCCTCTAAGGATGTAGAAGGTCCATCTATCCCAAGTTTTATATCCAATACAAGCATCTCTTTAGAATAACAATAAATGTTTGAGTGTCATGATCTTGAGTTTTAAAATAAAATTACTACTTGGCCTTTACCTAAGATGGTGGATTATAATTTGTCACACTATCCAAAAATTTGGGAGGAAAAACAAGAAGATATGGTAGAAAAAGATGATCATGATCATACATTACTTATTATTCTAGAAGATGGATCCACAGTCCTTGTGTAAAACATGATATAAGTGAACCTGATAACCTAGGAGGATCCCAAAATTATTTATCTTGAATATTGCCTTACTAAATAAAAATGTGAACAAATTATATCCCTCCAAAAGATTATATTGACATCTTTTCATGGGCATATTCTGACATGTCAAGCTTAGACCTAGACTTGGTTATGCATCACCTTGTTGTCCATCTTGATGCTAAAAAAATCAAGTAGAAATTGAGTAAGATGTATCCACACATCACCCTATTGGTTAAAGTAGAACTATAAAATTTGTTACGAGTAGGCTTTATTAGGCCACTAGATTACTCTAAATGGATCTCAAACATAGTCCTATTGAATAAAAAGATCCCAAGTATATGTATTTCTATTTATTTTAGAGATATCAATAAATCATTCCCAAAAGATGATTTTTCTCTTCCCAACATTGACATGATCATGCCAAAATGTAGAGTGGATTATAAGAAATGATTAGTCAAGCATTAGTCCAATAAATCAAAGAAAAATGCATAGAGAGCTAATTAAAACAAGATAATCTATTCATGTGGGGTTTTGCTAATAACAATATGATAAAAATGAAAGAAAATAAACCATTACCTTCTCTAGTTACTCTATTTCTTAAAAGAATCTAAAAAACATGTTCTCCCCTTGATCAATCATTCTTGTCTTCATCAACAATGGTGGCAAACTCCTCTAATGTCTCAAGAACACTCCATAAAACCTAGGTTCATGATATTGAAACTATCTAACTACATATCAAATTAAGCTAATCCAAATATGAATAATACAATAATCAAAACACAAATGAGTTGTGAAGAGATTTTTGAATTATAACATTACAAAAATTGAGATTTAAAATGATGCTCTATGCACTCCTATTTGTAGATTTTTGAGATTGATCAGAATGAATTATGACCATCCATCTTGAGATCAAGATGTGTGGCCAAAAATCCATTTAATTTTAGAGGCTAAAATAAATAAATTCCCTCATAATGATTTGGGAAGAAGGGGAATCAATGAGGCATGGGAGGCCATGATTTAGATATTTTATGCATTTATGGCCTATGTTGAGTGTGGATCCCTTTGGGCCTATCACATGACCACAGGGATATATTTTTGGGGCCTAGAGAGATCCATAAATGTGGGGATCATAGTTTTCTCTACTCCAACTTTTGTGGAACCTTTCTCCACATGTGAGTGGAATATTCCTTATTTTATGTAATTTTTATGTTTTCATATTTTATGGATTTGGTTATTAGATACCTATTTTCCATGTTGACTTCTTTGATCTGAGGGAGTTGGTTGTTCATTGGAAAAGGGGATGCCTTCCTTGTTTCAAGGCATTAGTTGTGATCACATGTTAGAAAATATTCCTTTAAAGGTGGAGAGACAAACTTGGCATGTGTTCCTCTTTAGATGGACCTTTGGATGATCTTGATGAGGTGGAACTGAGGTGTCTTTTAGTGGATGATGGTTATCTTAGATAATCATGGCAAGTTTCTCCTCATTTTATGGATTTTACCTCATTTTTTATATATACAGGTGTGGTGTGGCCTTTAGAGGTTGATGGTTTATTTGTAGTGTGTGGGTTTTGAGAGATAGAGTTAAAGTATAAATGTTTTGAAAAGTGCAAGTTTTTATTATAGGGTGTGTTATATCAACTTGTGAGATATATTATTGTTTAGGTACATGTGAAAGAGCAACATATCTTTGTAGATACTTAAAACTAGTCGTTGATAACCTCCAATTATGCTTTTGACCAATTTTTACCTAAAGTGCACAATTTGGCCTAAAAACACTAAAGCACATTAAAATATTTAAACTTGATATAATAAAGTGTTGATTTTGGCTAGGATATCCTTAAATGGGGTAGTGAAATTTATGGGCCAACTAGCCTTGATCAAATAATTTTGAGTCAAAATGCCAATTTTGCACCTAGGTGCTCTAGATTGCTCTTTCCTATCAAATCTCTTACACAAGACACATGCCTTTGTTATTTGGTTTTGGTAACATCCTAAATGGGATAATAGTTCTAATGCATCTGACATCGCATCCTAATTCCAATCTAGTTAAATTTTGGACCAATAACAAGGCATTCTGATCAATTTAAATAATTTGTGCACAAAGTGCTTAATCATGCTTAAGAGCTAGTTAAACCAAATTAGATAATAATAAGAATTCCATGGAAACTTATTGAATACTTGTTTTTAGAAATAAACATTTAATATTTGCATCATCAAGTGGTCTCATTTCTTAGGAAGACATCCCTAGGCCATAAATGCCATAAATATTAGGATTCATGCCTCCCATGCCTCATCGAAGCCCTCCATACCTCTTATTTGCTCCTCTATCCCAAATATTGATGAGATTATTTATGAATTTTAATTAAAACATTGGATTAGTCCTTAGATACACATCTCAATCTTGAGATGGATGGTTTAGGTTGATTCTACCCATTTGCAAAATTCTATAAATAGGAGGCCTTACCACATGAAAAAAAAAGTCTTGATAATGCAAAGTTATAATGAAAAAATGATTCCAAAAGATATTGAAATTAGTGTTACCATGAAAAATTAATTCCAATCCAAATTCAAAGGTTCCAATAGGAGGTTGAGGATATTCAAGCTCCATTTCAATAGAGTTCATGAGCACAAACCGAGCAAGCCCCTACTACAAAAGCATTTGGAGCATCCAAGAAAGGTGAAGGATTCTTGTTTTTCCTTATTTTTTAGTTGTGTTTGTCATTTTTTTTTGTTATTAAGCTCACCCTAGTAATTAGGA